>CM056575.1:31055000-31567500 GCA_029721435.1 Gymnothorax reevesii
TTTAATTGTTCTCCCGCCTATCATGCACCTGTCACAGGGCTCTTTAAATGAGATTGGTCGACTGTTCATCCTTGTGGAAGAGGCGGGTCAAAAACCGGATTTGGGCTCCTATGCCGCTGCTCTTGAGTGTATGGGTCGCATCTCCTGCTCCACCAGGATTATCAACAGGTAAGCCATTCCTTATCCGTCACTCCATTATAGTCCGTGGGTGGAATAGCTTGCCTGCTGAGCTCATGTAATAGACACTTGCATAAGCTCGATGCAGTGCTATGCACGCAATACAGTGATGCATACTCTCTAGTTCTTCAATATCATACGTGTTGGGTACACAATACTTAGGAGTAAACAGTGGCCTGCTTTGGGCTAAATGGCCTGTTGATTTCTTCGTTTTCTTCGTCATGTCCTGTTCGAAGTGTCGCTGCCCTCTTGTACTACAGCAAGGGTTCCAAAATTTATCCTGGAGAGAGCAGCACATTTTGATGTTTTAGCTACAGACAGGAATGTGCAGTTCATATACTGTGTCCTATCCCGCAAAGTACTGATATTTATTGAATTATAATAAAAATGATGAATGACGCCGTATATTAAGGACTTAAAGGTGCATTCCGTGGCTCAGAGGAGGCTTGCGAAACATATTCTGGTCAGAATGAATGCACTCCGCCCTCTAAGGGTGGAAATTAAAACTGCAGTTGCAAACAGTGCTGTTGGCGCCTTAAGGGGGCCAGTCTGGTAAAATACAGTGAAATGCAAGTTGATAAATAATTCTGAATAAATCATTACTTGAATAAGTAAACTCCTATAAACCATATATTTCTGGAAAGCTGAGACAATACAGCATCTGAATCCTTTTGAGAAATGTATTTATCTCATTTAATATGAAAATTATATGCAAATTTCTCAAGGACATGAATATTCAAAATATATTGTAGTGCTTGTTCTTTGTACTACTACAGTAATTGTACTTACAATATCAAGGCAATTTTATGTGATTTGATATTAGAAGGTATGCACAACAATCATATGACACTGTTTGTTTAATTTTAATCATTTACATATAATGTAATATTTCGAAGAAAAACCAGAAATGAGTGTTTTTTGTTAATAATTTTGCTTGTGAGGTTTGTATGTGCAAAAACCATCATAGGATTGTTTGATGAATGAAAACAAATCTTACTGTCAATTTCGAAGTAATTCTGATCAATATTTTTTAAGTTATAGCAATTTTGTCCAAAATTTCTAATTCTGAGATAATTAGCATTTTATTAAGGAAATAGTAATTGATCCTACTTGGCCAATAGATGGCAGCAAATACATCAGCGTCCTGTGAGTTACATCCAGAGGTCCACTGCAGCACTAAAAAATGGTCAATTATGACAGTTTTTTTTTTTTTTTTTTCATTTTGGACTAAAATGATCCACTTCCGGTCTGATTATAAGCTTACCTGATATTTTTTTGCCCTAAAATACAATAAAATACTAAGAATATTGAAGAGTATATATCAAAGTATCACTTAAAGACTGAAAACAAAAATTCAGAATTTTTTTTTTCTTTACCGGACTGGCCCCCTTAATTATGGAGCATTTATGGGAAAAATTATTGCTCAGGAGGGCCTCATTACACTAGGGGGCATGAGAAACCTCAGAGTTGGGTTATTTGATTGGGCTAAATTTCAAGGAAACATCAAGTGGTTCCTGCACAATGAAGGAAATCCCTCAATGCCATGGAACGAGCCAGGGATTCGCTATATGGTTTACAGTTACAGGACAACAACTGCAGGTTTTTATACACATCATGCTTCTTTTTAAAATTAAATGAAGTTCTGACATCAGAAATTACCTGCATAGATTTCAAATATTGCCTGTTTTGTTGAATTGAAAATTTGTTTCAACATTTTTAGAGCAGAAAATCTCTGCAAACTATGCTGACAGTAAGGTAATATATTCAATTGAAAGCACTGTCACTATGTTACGATATATAAAATGCTAGTCTCATTTTGCTTCCTACCAGCAGTGTTTCATTTCAGGGAACCTGTTGAACAACTGGTTCAGATTAAGAAAGGGTCCTAACAAGGTACCAAGGTTATAGGAAGCCTCCTTACAATTTAGACAGTGCCAGAGTGTTGTTAGCTATGATAGTCAGAGGTCCTTGTAATACATTTCTCACACAAAGTGTCTTCAACCAGAATTAATCTCTTGACTGGCATACTCATTGACTGTATATAAAGATGGGCAACCTAACTGCTTCCCAAAAGTGAAGTAAAACATTTGGATCACCCCCTAGTGGCTGGCTGCTGCACAGGTTATTAACCTGGCCCCCTCCATGATGGTGGATTGGACATGGGCCTCACTAAAAAATTAAAGTATAACACATTACATTTTCTTCCAAAGATTTTTTTTTTTTTTTTTTTTTTAAGTAATTCTTACCATGCTGATGTATTTTCAAGAGATCATTTTTTCTGAGAAGTTTTTTTTTTTTTTACTTAGTTGGGTGGTACTATGAAATTGGAGTTTAAACTCATGATTGACAGCTGTGATTGACAGCTTCTTTAAGGGAAGTACTTGCTTGGTGACTTATTTCTGGGAGTTGTTTGGAGCTAGACTGCAATCTTTGAGAAGAATTATAACGTTAACATTACACATGGAAAAGTTACTAGGTCCCAGTAAATTATAACTATACTGACATTGAAAGTCCAACAGAAATTTGCAGTAAAAAAGCTCTGAACATACCATCATTTACTGCTAGTACAATGCTGCTGTAGAAAATAAAAGCAAGTTAGCCAGCTAGTTTAGCTAGATTCTATAAAAGGTGACCGTAGGTAGCAATGGATTCAATGGTAAAAAGGTCTTTACTTTCAAAATTGCATTATGTACTGTTAGCAGCAATGCTGTGTTTAGAGCAGAGGGCTTTTTACCTTAAATTTTTGTTGCAAAGTAACCTCTTTCTGCAGATGTAGACGCTTCGTCTATGTAACTGCAAATTTAAACATGCAGTTACTGTACTCGATCAGTAGATAGCACCCCCGGATCAGTTATTGAATGTTCACAAGCAAGCAGAGTTTGAACTCTGTTTTGAATATGGGGAAGTTCACTCCACTCCCTGTTTTTCAAGAATTGCATGAATTAAACTCCTCAGCTAAGCCTGATGGTCAATATCCTTGCCCAAAGTATCGATCCAGCAGTTTAAAAAAATGATCTATTGCGACAGAAACAGTCGTTGTCCTCTGTTGCAACCACTTTAGCTACAGCGAGCCAAAGGTATTCCAATTAGTGGTTCAGAAAAATCAGTTTTATGAAGCAAAATATTTGACATGGTATTGATTCTCTCACATTCTACTGTCAATTACAGTCATCACATACAAAAAATGCGTAGTTCCCTTCTGTGGATTTGTACGCGTAGATTCCTTCATTGACTAATTCAGCGCTTCCTAATATCCACCCAAGTACTGGTTTTGATAGCCAATCACTCAATCATACAATCAGGCTCTTCTGCGTAACTGCACAGTTATACTTCGCGCCCTTGTGAAACTTCCCTTGTAACAATGAATTGATTGGCTCATTTCTGATCCGATTCCCGAGTGTTTAAATGTTCCGCAGTAAGTGAAACACATTGATTGGACAAACACAGAGCATTCAAGCCAATGCTTATCAGCATGCTACGTTGTGCACATTGCGCGGCTGAAATAGACGTGATTTATAGAAAATCGGTTTGCAAAACTGGCCTTGAAGTGTTCAGTTACATTTACAGGATTTAAATGAGATAAGGACATAGTCAATGGGAATTATTTCAAATGAAACGGGACCGAAGGGTTCCTTCTACTGGACACATCGGTCTCTGGTGGAGGGATTCGGTGTAATAGGTTAGGCTGCCACTTTTGCTTTTCGTTTTAGAATGTATACTGTATTCAACAAAGTCGAATGAGGTTTTTTTTCTTGTTTAAAACGTGAACTACCCATGCATTTGGGTCGACGCCCTGATACGTTCATTGCACCATTCTGTTGAATGTAGGAAGGTATATAATGTTTGATCTTCCCTGAAAGTGGAATGTCTGTTCTGTTAAAATAAGGTGTATTTCAGAATTTGGACATTACGGAGTTAGTGAGTTTTAGTTGTTCCTTATAAGTGTTGAAATGAGTTTGTGAGCTCAGAAATGGGAACTGGTAGCTTTCATTGTGGGGTGAATGTTCTGACCGTTTAATCAGCAGTTTATTTAATGAGTATGTGTGCTGGCTTGGGGGCTTTGAAGAAAAATGGACTAAACTCTAAACTTTATCATGGAGAAGAGGCATGTTTTGTGTTTGTAGAGGTTACTGGTGACCACTGATGTTCAACTGCACTGATATTCATAAATTCATGCTAAACTTAACCAGAAAATCATTAGTTCATATTAAATTTCATGCCTCAAAACTTTATTTGTGTTAAAAACATGATTAATTTTTGATTTGACAGTGCACCATTTTGAGGGATCTCTGACTTTGTGGAGCCACTTGGATAGCTGTATAATTTGGCTAGTTGGATGTAGGTAGTCTAGAATGTAATGTTGAAGATGAATTCTACTTGTGGTCAAGGTGTTTATGATCCCAGAAATGTATAGATTTAAGCCCCAGCAGTTTTTTCATTCTCAGTATTATTTTTTTGCAATTTCAATGGTGAATTCTCATGAAGATTTTTTTTATGTTTGCAGCCTATATTTTCTACCAAAATCATGAAAATAAACTGAAATTCGATGTAATTCTAAATGCTGTTAGTGTCCTTTCAGAGTTGAGGCATACTTTTCCTCGTTATGAAGCTTAATCTTGAATTGAAGCACCTATTACTAAAACCCCGTAAGTCACACTTGACTTTACTTGTGGGGTTTTAGTAATCAGTGCTTCAATTATAAAGCATTAAATTAGGTAACCCATAAATAGCCAAATTTGGCCTCTGCGCAAAGGGGTTAAATTGACCCATTACAGAATTTTGCTTACCTGCTAAAAACTGTTCGTTCCCTTGCTAACGTCTAAGTCGAGATTCAGCATCGTTTCCCTGGTTAGCTTGCAAGCTAGCTAGTTAGAATCATGTTAAAATGCCTGATTAGTGGAGAATCTGTTTACCCATAGACTGCATTTATTGTATTTTTGAGGATTTGCGTAGAGTTTTTAAGGAGGTTTGTATGGGGTAGCTTGCTTGCTACCTATCCACTGTCAATATATTTGCTACCTAGCAAGCTTGGTAGTACTGGACATCACATGGACACTAAGCAATGAATTGCCAAGGACAAAGAAATGGCAAACATATTTTGGCTTAATGCAACTTTGCTTGAAAAGAACCCTCTAACTAGCCTTCAGTTGTTGTAGAACCTATGTCAAGTCTATGTGCAATAGGAGTTGAGGGGATGGGATGTGCCTGCGACTGTGTAGAGCAGGTGTATGGGCGGGACCTTGATTAAACCAGCGTCCGTATGAAGGATATTTCTGGACTACCTTAGGTAGAGACGCATTGTCCATCTTTATATGGAGCCTACTTGGCATACCCCAATGTCAAGATCTCTCATTGTTGTTACTATGAATTGCTTCCTCTGGGCTCTGCACCAATATTTTTCCTTGGGGTCCATTGCTAAAAAATATAGGACCGCACAAATGCATCCCACATTTCCGATATGCTTATAAATTATCTTTCTTGTAAGCAGACATCATACTTGGCCAATAAATGCTAGTGAAATTGGATCACTGTAAAGTTCTGTTGGATAGCATGTGTCTGCAGCATGCAACCATTTAATAGGTACCAGATACCTGCACATTCTGTCTCTTAATAATGAAGCTGGCTGTCTAGAGTCGCAAGTTCTATATCCGGAGAGAACTGCTCTATCACAGAGGGATTAGGAAGAGTAGCGACTGTGGGAATTCTCAATTCAGCTGCTTTTCAATATTCTCATTCTCTCCACAGTCCTCTTTCACACTCATAAATCAAATGAAAATGTATTTGTGTAGTTCATAAAGAGTTGACATTCAGTGCTGCATAGAGAACACTGAGTTAACCCGCCAGTATGGCAAGCCTGAGGCTACAGCGACACGGAAATACTCCCTGAAAGCAGATTGGGGGGGGGGGGGCTTTAGCCCATTTAGGCCTGACGCCTATTCATAAAAGGCCTATGAAAACCTATGGGCGATTTTGAAAAGAACCCCTAAAACCTGAGGTTTTCTGGAAAACGGCACCCAGGTTTCAACGTCTAGTAAAAAGCTGATATCTCAGCCTCTGTTGCAGATAGAAACAAAATTCAAGTATTTGAAAGCTTACACCTGTGGCTTTCATAAGAACTATGTTTTTTATTTGTGCAAACTATAACAAAATATAATTAAAGCTGCAAGCAGCGTTGAAAGGGCCCTCGCCCCCCTCGCGCACGTTGGGGTGGCAGAAAAATCTTGATGGCTGCAGGTGTCCATTAAGAGCCATTGGGCACTGCTAGACTGTGTGCAATGTTGTTTCCTGAGGGGAGTGCTAAAATTTTCTAGAGGGCGCTACAATACCACTTTGACATACCTGTGTGCAAAATCTACAACAAGGTAATTGTAATGTCAAGCTCCATGAGTGTGTTGATTTTTGTAAATTTTCCAGTATGTTTAGACGATCAAAGGAGCAATACTTTTAAATATCTGACTGGGGGCGCTATAGAGCCATTATGCTATATTTAGTGCTCATTGATGGATGACATTGAAGAAAATAAGACATTTATTTTGTTTGCTAGGTTTTTTAAGTTTTGGAGCTTTCTAAGGCCTGAAAACATGAGTTCGTAAAATTTTGGAAAAACACAGGAAATGGCTCATAGCTCACTTCCTGTTTATGCAATAAATTTCAAAAAATTAACCATTGCCCAGAATGACTAATGGAATGATCACCCCAAATTTCATGAACATTCAAGCACTTTTAACTTAACATGCCCGTATCTAGAGGGCGCTGTGGAGCCACCTGGCCACTCATTATCTCATATTAGCATATATTTATACTTTGGAGGACAATATTATCAAGTTTGGAAAGTTTCAGGCAAATCGAGTGAAGTATGTGGGAGTAAAAGCAATTTCCTGTTTCATGGCGGGACATCAAAATTCGCCGCGACGCCACGGATACACCGTTGCATCAATCAGAAAAAGCTTCGCAATTTAACATTAGCAAGGTCTTTAGATATTACTTGCCAAATTTTATGTTGATCGGATAAAATCTTTAGGAGGAGTTTGTTAAAGTACGACACCTGTGAATGGCGAAAAATCCAAAAAATTTGCAATTTCAATTAAAAATGGCGGACTTCCTGTTGAGTCTAGGTCATGGCACCAAATAAGTTTTTTTTAGGTATCGGCATATTCCACATGTCTACCGAATTTCATACATGCAGGTCAACCACGATGCGAGGGCTGCTTATTTGAAATTTTCCAGGGGGCGCTATAATGCCATTTTTGCCAACTCTAGATGTTTTTTTTTATCACTGTAATAGGAATGATTGTTTTTAGAATGGTACAAAATTTTGTGAGTTTTTGAGTATGCTGAAACCCTCAAATGGGCAATTCTTTTAAAAATCTGATTGGGGGCGCTATAGAGCCATTATGCCACATTTACTGCCAATTTCTGCCTCACATTAAAGACAATCAGACAATTATAATTTTTGCAAAGTTTTGCAAGTTTTCGGGTATGCTAAAGCCTTCAAACGTGTGTTCGTAAAATTTGGAATAACGCAGGAAATGGCTCATAGCTCACTTCCTGTTTGGCCGAAAAATTTCAAAACAATAAGCATAGCCCAAAAAAACAAGTGTAATGATCAGACCAAATTTCATGAACATTCAAGCACTTTTAACTCAAGATGGCCGTGTCAAGAGGGCGCTGTGGAGCTACCTGACCACACCCAATCCAATATCAACATATAGGTATATTTAGAAGTTGACTCTTATTAAGCCTCTAAAGTTTCGGGCAAATCTCACAAAGCATATGCGCATAAAACCAAATTCCTCTTTCATGGCGGAACATCGAAATTCGCCGCAACGCCACGGATGCAAAGTTCAATGAATCCAAAAAAGCTTCGCAATTTAACATCGACAAGGTCTTTAGATGTCATCTGCAAAATTTTAAGTTGATCGGATAAAATCTCTAGGAGGAGTTCGTTAAAGTACGACGTCTGTGATGGGCAAAAAATTTAAAAAATGTGCAAATTCAATTAAAAATGGCGGACTTCCTGTTGAGTCTAGGTCATGGCACCAAGAGACTTTTTTTTAGGTCTTGGCATAGTACACATGTCCACCGAATTTAGTTCATGTAGGTTAAACATGCTGCGAGGGCTGCTTCATTGAAATTTTCTAGGTGGCGCTGTAATGCAATTTTGCCACATCCATCTGTAAACCCTATATCCTAGTAAAGAGTATGACCAGCTTAATATGTTAGCAAATTTTTGTGAGTTTTCGAGCATGGTGATGCCCTCAAAAATGCAATTATGTATTAGGGGGCGCTATAGAGCCACCATAACACACCTAGTGCAAAATGAGATATGGAATCAAAGAACTTAATATTTTTAGTCAATAGGCTAAGTTTGGTCTATTTTCAAGTATAATAAGGCCCTCAAAAATGTGTTCGTAAAATCTGAAAAAACGCAGGAAATGGCTCATAGCTCACTTCCCGTGGGGCAAAAAAATTTCAAAAAAATTTTCAAAAAAATTTATTATGACTACTATGACTCTATAAAATTTCGTGAGAATCCGAGCAAGTGCGGTCCAAAATGGCCGCGTGTTTGGTGGCGCTATAGAGCCACCAGGGCATGTCCAAGCACAAAAATAATAATACTTTGCAATTTTCACGACGACTGACGTGTGGGCAAATTTTTGTGAGTTTTCGTGCATGGCAAAGCCCTCAAAAATGCGTTCTCGCAGCAGAATAAAAAGAAGAAGAAGAAGAAGAAGAAGAAGAATAAAAATCCCATCAAAAACAATAGGTTCCTGGCACCGGTCGGTGCTCGGGCCCTAATAAAACCAATAAAATAAATAACAAATCTCGATCTACATAACATGCGCAACTCAGATGGAAAAAAGAGGCCTAATAAATAAAAGTATAAGCTCTGCACTAGAGAATAACAAACATTTTTTCTTTCTCTGGAACAGGTGGCAGCAGTGGAGGAGCTACAGGCGGGGTGAAGACACGTCCCTTTTAGTCCTGGCTAGATCTCAATCATTTTCCTTCATTGACGTCTTTTCCAATTTTTGTAATTGGCAACTGAAGATACGGTTTCTCTCCACATGCGATCTAACAGCAATTAAATCGCAGGTTTAATTCAGCACAGTGGCGGAACAGAGAATTGGGTTGCACAAAACAGCCGTTTAAAACAATTATAAATCCTGACCTGCTCTCAGTCATCTTCGTGATTAACAAAAGGTTCACTCCGAGGGCGCTCTGCACTTAACAGGTGCTGCTTGTTCTCCCCGATTAGGTAAGATGAAAATCACTCCTATGGAGGCGTATTCGCTGTATTTAAATCTACGTTATTCAAATTTGCATAGCCTACCTGTCGACTTTGATGCAAATGGCTTGAGCCGCACGCTTGTTCTAACCTAGGCTATTTAACTGCTGAGTGCCACTGATTTCTTTTTAGGGCCCGAGGACCGACCGGTGCGAGGAACCTATTGTTTTTGATGGGATTATTATTATTATTATTATTATTATTATTATTATTATTCTTCTTCTTCTTCTTCTTCTTCTTCTTCTTCTTCTTCTTCTTCTGCGAGAACGCATTTCTGAGGGCTTTTCCATGCACGAAAACTCACAAAAATTTGCCCACACGTCAGTCGTAGTGAAAATTGCAAAGTATTATTTATTTCTTACTTGGACATGCCCTGGTGGCTCTATAGCGCCACCAAACACGCTGCCATTTTGAAACGCAATTGCTCGGATTCTAACGAAATTTTATAGGGTCATAGTAGTCATTATAAATTTTTTTGTCAATTTTTTTGCCCTACAGGAAGTGAGCTATGAGCCATTTCCTGCGTTTTTTCAGACTTTACGAACACATTTTTGAGGGCCTTATCATACTTGAAAATAGACCAAACTTGTCTTATTGACTAAAAATATTAAGTTCTTTGATTCCCTATCTCATTTTGCAGTGGGTGAGACATGGTAGCTCTATAGCGCCCCCTGATACATTATTGCTTTTTTGAGGGCATCACCATGCTCGAAAACTCACAAAACTTTGCAAACATATTAAGCTGGTCATACTCTTTACTAGGATATGGGGTTTACAGATGGATGTGGCAAAATTGCATTACAGCGCCACCTAGAAAATTTCAATGAAGCAGCCCTCGCAGCGTGTTTAACCAACATGAACTAAATTCGGTGGACATGTGTACTATGCCAAGACCTAAAAAAAAGTCTCTTGGTGCCATCACCTAGACTCAACAGGAAGTCTGCCATTTTTAATTGAATTTGCAAATTTTTTAAATTTTTTGCCCATCACAGATGTCGTATTTTGTTGAACTCCTCCTAGAGATTTTATCCGATCAACTTAAAATTTTGCATATGACATCTAAAGACCTTTTCGATGTTAAATTGCGAAGCTTTTTTGGATTCATTGAACTTTGCATCCGTGGCGTTGCGGCGAATTTCGATGTTCCGCCATGAAACAGGAAGTTGGTTTTATGCGCATATGCTTTGTGAGATTTGCCCGAAACTTTAGAGGCTTAATAAGAGTCGACTTCTAAATATACCTATATGTTGATATTGGATTGGGTGTGGTCAGGTAGCTCCACAGCGCCCTCTTGACATGGCCATGTTGACTTAAAAGTGCTTGAATGTTCATGAAATTTGGTCTGATCATTACATTTGTTTTTTTGGGCTATGCTTATTTTTTGAAATTTTTCGGCCAAACAGGAAGTGAGCTATGAGCCATTTCCTGCGTTATTCCAAATTTTACGAACACACGTTTGAAGGCTTTAGCATACCCGAAAACTTGCAAAACTTTGCAAAAATTATAATTGTCTGATTGTCTTGAATGTGAGGCAGAAATTGGCAGTAAATGTGGCATGATGGCTCTATAGCGCCCCCAATCAGATTTTTAAAAGAATTGCCCATTTGAGGGTTTCAGCATACTCAAAAACTCACAAAATTTTGTACCATTCTAAAAACCATCATTCCTATTACACTGATAAAAAAATACATGTAGAGTTGGCAAAAATGGCATTATAGCGCCCCCTGGAAAATTTCAAATAAGCAGCCCTCGCATCATGGTTGACCTGCATGTATGAAATTCAGTAGACATGTGGAATATGCCAATACCTAAAAAAAACTCATTTGGTGCCATGACCTAGACTCAACAGGGAGTCCGCCATTTTTAATTGAAATTGCAAATTTTTTGGATTTTTCGCCATTCACAGGTGTCGTACTTTAACAAACTCCTCCTAGAGATTTTATCCGATCAACATAAAATTTGGCAAGTAATATCTAAAGACCTTGCTGATGTTAAATTGCGAAGCTTTTTTGGATTGATGCAACGGTGTATCCGTGGCGTCGCGGCGAATTTTGATGTCCCGCCATGAAACAGGAAATTGCTTTTACTCCCACATACTTCATTCGATTTGCCTGAAACTTTCCAAGCTTGATAATATTGTCCTCCAAAGTATAAATATATGCTAATATTAGATAGTGAGTGGCCAGGTGGCTCCACAGCGCCCTCTAGATACGGGCATGTTAAGTTAAAAGTGCTTGAATGTTCATGAAATTTGGGGTGATCATTCCATTAGTCATTCTGGGCAATGGTTAATTTTTTGAAATTTATTGCATAAACAGGAAGTGAGCTATGAGCTATTTCCTGTGTTTTTCCAAAATTTTACGAACTCATGTTTTCAGGCCTTAGAAAGCTCCAAAACTTAAAAAACCTTGCAAACATTATAAATGTCTTATTTTCTTCAATGTCATCCATCAGTGAGCACTAAATATGGCATAATGGCTCTATAGCGCCCCCAGTCAGATATTTAAAAGTATTGCTCCTTTGATCGTCTAAACATACTGGAAAATTTACAAAAATCAACACAATCATGGAGCCTGACATTACAATTACCTTGTTGTAGATTTTGCACACAGGTATGTCAAAGTGGTATTGTAGCGCCCTCTAGAAAATTTTAGCACTCCCCTCAGGAAACCACATTGCACACAGTCTAGCAGTGCCCAATGGCTCTTAAGGACACCTGCAGCCATCAAGATTTTTCTGCCACCCCAACGTGCGCGAGGGGGGCGAGGGCCCTTTCAACGCTGCTTGCAGCTTTAATTTTTTATTTTTTTTTTATAATCAACCCACGAAATACCGAGAGTGAAAGTCCGCGTTTCATTGGAACACGGACCAGTTCAATCACGCGAAGCACTGGCCAAGTAATAAGTAAATTATTTTTCTGCACTGAATTTAGCCCATGATTTCATTGCTGTTAGATCGCATACAGTGAGAAACCGTGCGTGCGTTCGAGCGCATCTGCAAGTAAGCCGGCTGCGCGAGATTCCCAAAAAATTACGCGAGAATCTTGCTGAAGTTGCGCGAAAAGCTCTCCAAATCCTGCGATAGCTGCAAGATCATGCTGCCGGGTTACTTGCAGACGCGCTCGAGCGCACCCCGTGTCTTCAGTTGCCAATTACGATAATTGGAAAAGACGTCAATAAAGAAAAATGATTGAGATCTAGCCAGGACTAAAAGGGACGTGTCTTTGCCACCACTACTGGGTGGCAGGCATGATAAAGTGTCCATTCAAATAAAATAAAAATATACATAAAAATATAAATTGTTACTATTGAAGTGTTACTATGGCTTCTGCCCTAGTATAAAGTGCCAGTAAAAGAACAGCTATGTGCCCGGAAATTGTCGGAAAAGTAATGAAAACAACAAAATGACGCATCTGCTTTCCCGGCCTGAAGGGTAGGAATGCGTAACAGCATATCCAGTTTTAACGGTTAAAATGCGCACATGCTGTCCCGGTTTAAATGGGTTAGAGGAAGCAAACTCAAGTGGCGGCTCCCGGCTCCTGCCTGGCTCTGGTTTAAATTTAAGGGTCCAGCCTGGCCAGTCAGTTAGTGTTTGTGGTGATGCAACTTAAGTTAAGCCATGAATAGGAAGCTGTCTTGAAGACACAGCCCAGATGGTGTATAATTATTATAGCTTGATGAGGGATTAGAGGTTTTGAATATGAAATGGACTAACATCTACAGAGTGACTCATGAAATTTTCGGCACACGACTAGGCAGTGCTGAAATCACTTGTGTCTTTGCCGGTCTTTTTTTTTTTTTTTTCTTTTTCCCCTGAAAAAAGACAAGACGCTAAAGCTTGAACCCTCCCTGAGGCATTCGAGGCCTATATGTTCTCTTTTTTCAGTAAAGGACAAATGACATTTTTACTCTCTAAATGGAAATAAAAATTTGGATCTTTGACTCGCCTACTCAGAAGAACCCATTTTAGTTCCTCATAGTCTCTTATAGGTGTTGAAACTGTCTGAGCCCCCAGACTGAACCATTTTACCTGGCAGCGAACCATTGTACTTGATGGAGTACCTCTGGGGAACAGCAGAGGAGCCCTTTGGAATATTTTTTCTTCATAGAGTGTGGCTGTCTGCTCTGTGTTCCTGCTTTATTCAATGAGCTGTCAGTTCCTCTGTGTTTTACCTGTCAGTTTGGGGCTGATTAGTATTGACAACACTTTTTTTAGCGCTTCGGTGCGGAGTCTAAAAGGAGAAGCTTGCAAATGGGGATTGAGATGTGTCTGTTCTAATCTTCACTTCGGAATACTGCACCACTGCAGTCATTTCACCATGAGTCTGGGGTCATTACTTTTCATTACTAACTTTGGCAGACTGCATATGGTTTGTGAACTTTTAACACTGGTATACACTTTACCTTAGTGTTTGGAAATAACTATGTGAGGGCCAGCATTGTGACATTGTGACAAAATAGTACTTTTTGCAAAAACTGAGATTACAAAAACAAAGACCAAAACTGATATTTTTGCTTGTGTCGCCGAAGGCAGCAGGTCTAGGAATGGCTTTTACACTTCCGGACCTGAACTCCAAAAAATGCTCTGAGGACAAAAATCTCTTGGGACAGTGCCAAACTCATCAAATAGAGTGGGCGAATTTTTGTCGTCCATTGTCCGTCCGTCCGTCTGAAGTAACGACCTTATCAAGATAAGTCAAAAAATAATTTGCCGAGGAACTTGTAATTTTGTATGATGATGTATCTTGACCCAAGGCAGGTCGCTATTGAAAATGGCTGGGTTGTGTCAAAATCCCAGATGGCCGCTCCCTTTTTTGTAATAACAACGTTATCAAGATAAGGTGAAAAAGAAGTGTTGTAGGAAGTTTTCATTTGTTATGCTGATGTATCTTGACCTAAGACAATTTGCTATTGAAAATGGGCTTGCCTCGTCAAAATCCAAGATGGCCACCACTGTTTTTGTAAAAACGACGTTATCGAGAACGTGAAAAATAAGTATCGTAGGAAGTTCTAATTTGGTTTGCTGATGTATCTTGACCTAAAGCAGCTCGCTATTGAAAATGGGTGCGCTGCTTCAAAATCCAAGATGGCCACCACCTTCGTTTTTGTAAAAACAACTTTATCGAGAGAACGCAAAAAATAAGCGTCGTAGGAAGTTCTAATTTGGTATGCTGATGTACCTTGACCAAAGGCAGCTTGCTATTGAAAATGGGCGCGTCAAAATCCTAGATTGCCACCACCATTTTTGTAAAAATGACATTATTGAGATAATGCAAAAATATGTGTCGTAGGAAGTTATAAATTGGTATGCTGATGTGTCTTGAAATAAGTGCCGTAGGAAGTTGTAATTTGGTATGCTGATGTATCTTGACTTAACCCATTTAGACTCTCTTTAAAAACGGATGGTACATGAATATCATATAAATATATTTATAAAATTTTTAAGAAATGTGAGTGAAGTGCATCATGAGGTCCCCTAGGTGTTAATGGGTTAAGGCAGGTCGCTATTGAAAATGGGTGTGCTGCATCAAAATCCAAGATGGCCCCCACAATTTTTGTGAAAATGACATTATCGAGAATGCAAAAATGTGTCATAGGAAGTTTGGTCTGGTAATGTATCTTGACCTATGGCAGGTCGCTATTGAAAATGGGCGTGCTGCGTCAAAATCTAAGATGGCCACCAAACAACGTTATTGAGAGAACTCGCAAAATAAGCGGCTGACCCAAGGCAGGTCGTTATTGAAGATGAATGCGCTACGCTATGCCAAAATCCTTTCCAGTTTATCTACCTATCTATCTATCTATCTATCTATCTATCTATAAATAGAGGACAAATGTTCGACTAAAATGAGGGATATATGGCCTTATTTGAGTTGAGATATGCCAGGGGCTAGATAAATAGTTTCAAGATAATGTACAATTATGCCTCATAGCATAAGTGCCCATCTTCTTTTTAAATGTTTAAATAATTTTTTAAGAGAATGGATTTTAATGGTTTTTTTCCTTTGTTTTTTTTTTTTTTAACGATTTTGAGAATGGTCGCATGTCAGGAATAGGTGGAAAAAAGTGTGACATGGCAAAATTTACCCGCCCGGCTAAAATTTGTCCAAATAAACATCCATATAGGTGCTTTCAGAAAATGCATTCAGAGTTGCTCAAATGTGTTTACATTTTTTAATAATAAGCTTGAAAGGTGATGACTTTAATAGAAAATGCATTAGCGTGCGAAAACGTTTTGCGCGTTTTCTCGAAACATACCTCATTTGGCAAAAAATTCATAGCTCCCTTATTTCTGAAGATTTTTTTGTCTCGTTTACAGCAAAGTGTTCAGAAGAGTCCCGTCTGCAGGACTAAGTTAGAAAATGTCATACGACACACAGAAATCAATGAGCAGAACTAGCTCAAAAACATCCTCCCAAATTCAGTGTCAAAAATGCAGCTCAACAACGAAAATGTATGCTGACTGAAAAACACAGCTTAAAAAAATGATCAGTTGCGACAGAAAAAATCGTTGTCCTGTGTAGCAACCACTTTAGCTACAGTGGCTAACGGTATTCCAATTAGTGGTTCAGGAAAATCAGTTTTCTGAAGCAAAAAATTCTCTCACATTCTACTGGCAATTACAGTCATCACATACAAAAAATGCGTTGTTCCATACCGTGAATTTACGCACGGATTCCGTCGTCGACAAATTCAGCACTTCATTATATCCACCCGAGTACTGGTGTTGATAGCCAATCACTCAACCATGCACTCAAGCTCTTCTGCGTAACTGCACAGCCATACTTCACGCACTCTTGAAACTTCCTGGTAACACTAAATTGATTGGCTCGTTTCTTATCCATTTCCCGAGTGTTTAAATATTCTACAGTAAGCGAAACACGTTGATTGGACAAACACAGAGCATACAAGCCTATGCGTATCAGCATGCCCGGTTGCATCCAGTCTACGTTGCGAGCATTACGCGGCTGAAATAGACGCGACTTATAGAAGAAAAGTCTCGCAAAACTGGCCTTGAAGTGTTCAGTTACATTTACAGGATTTAAATAAGATAAGGACATGGTCAATGGGAATTATTTTGAATGATACAGGACCGGAGGATTCCTTGTACTGGATGCATCAGTTTCTGGAGGAGAGATTCATGAAAAAAGTTAGGCTGCTACTTTTTCCTTTCGTTTTGGGTTGAATACCGTATTCAACAAAGTTCAAAGGTTTTTTTTCCTGTTTAAAACGTGAACTACCCGTGCATTTGGGTGGACCCCCTGGTACGTTCATTGAGGGAATATATTGTTTGATGTTGCCTGAAAGTGGAATGTCTATTCTCTTAAAATAAGGTATATTTCAGAATTAAGATATTACTGAGTTATTGAGTTGTACTTGTTCCTTACAAGTGTTGTACTGAGTTTGTGAGCTTGGATGTCCGAACAGCTGGTGTCATTGGAGAGTGAATGCCCTGACCGTTTAATCAGCAGTTTATTTAATGACTGTGTGTGCTGGCTTGGGGGACTTAGAAGAAAAATGGACAAAACTCTAAACTTTATTATGGAGAAAAGGCATTTTTTGTGTTTGGAGAGGTTACTGGTGACCACTGATGTTCAGCTGCACTTGTATTGATAAATGCATGTTAAACTCAACCAGAAAATCATTAGTTCATATTAAATTTCATGCCTCAAAACTTTATTTGTGTTAAAAACATAGTCATTTGATGATTTGACAGTGCAACATCTCAGACTTTCGGAAGACACCTGGCTGACTGTGTAATTTGGCTAATAGCATGTAGGTAATCTAGGATGTAATGTTGAAGATTTTGTACTTGTGGTCAGGGAGTTTATGATCAGAGAAATGTACAGATTTAAGACCCAGCAGTTTTTCAATTTTCAGTATTTTTTTTTTTTTTGCTATTTTAATGGTGAATTCTGATGAAAAGTTTTATGTTTGCAGTCCATTTTCTCTACCAAAATCAAGTAAATAAACTAAAATACGATGTAATTCTAAATGCTGTAAGTGTCTTTTCTGAGTAAAGCCACTTTTTTTCTCTCTTTATGAAGCTTAAATCCTGAATTATACAGCACTAATTTGGGTAACTCATAAATAGCCAAAGTTGGCTTCTGCGTACAAGGGTTAATTAGCTCATTATGGTCTATTAATAAGACACGCGTTCTGCTGATTATAGTGAACGTCTTTGAGTTCAATAGTTTTGCTTCATCGTTGGTTCAATTTACAAGTGGATGCAAGCCACAGCACAGCTACTATGCCATGTGTTTACATGTATGACATGTGACCTTGACCTAGTTGTGGCTTCTTTTGACCTCCAATGGTGACACCTGGTGATAATCAAGCCAACTAATGATAAAACAGTGGTTTAAAATGAAACAATTTGACACCAAATCAAAAATAATGAGTCGGCGCCACCGCCCTCCACCGCCCCGCCACCGAATGCACCCCTGCCTTTTTTTCTTTCAAAACCCCTGGAACTTTTACTAATAATCCAAAATTAGTGGGAATTGTTTCATATTAAAGAGAACATTTTAATGAACAAAATGAGGTATTGTTTGCCTTTATTGAGCCTGTAATTATTGAATGGTGTCCAAGTTAAACTACCAAAAATTTTGGTCATGTTACATATCCACCTTTTTGGGGTGCCAGTTCCTGACATGCGACCAAATGCGCATTTTCGCCAACAGGATAGAACCGGCAACCGATATCTCAATTTGCTAAAAATATCACTTGGGCAATTATGCTATGCAGCAAACAAATTAATAATACAAAATTTGGAGTTGAAGGTCATGGTTCTGGAGTATGTCGTAGTCTAATACTGATGATTTTTTTTATAGTTGTAGTAGTACGGACTGCTGTCTGGAGTTTGTATACTTGCCTGCTAATTATACAGAAGCGGTATTTTCTGAAAGTGCTGTTATGTTCTGCTGGGTTTCCGGTGCTCTTTTCGCTCCAGTCAGTTGCCTGGTCTTGCCTGCTTCTGACCCTGTCCAGGAAGGATAGTCGCTTCCGCCATGTTAGCACAGCTGAAAAATGGGTGGTCCACCTCTACTCAGGACCACTGTCCTGGTTGCCATAGCAACCAGTCAGCCAGAACACTGCAGAGTAGAACTCTTGCTGTTTGAGGAGAAGGCGAATTTGCACATTCAGTCTCTCTCCTCTCTTCTGAGACAGCTCTGTCCGTATTCCGGACATCAGCAACCAACCTCAGCTCATCATAGCGGCTTGCTACGTGCGCATGTTCAGTGAGTCATCTGACTCTAATGGGATGACAGGAAGGGATCCCATGGAGAGTTTATCAGCAGTTGCTTGAACCAGAAAACCTTGGTGCAATGACCCATTCCCTGCTTTCGGTTGCTGCATACATCTCACTCAAAACGAACGTGGGTTGACTGACAAACTGTCCTGAGTGTATTCCTGCGTCTCACTCATTGCATGCTGGGATTGGCTCCAGCTCCTACATGTCCCTGACCTCGAGTAAGCAGCATAGATGATGGATGATAGTCTAATTTTATCACTTCTTCTGTAGTTACTCTAGAGTCACGCTCCCTGACCTCGTGACCATGCTCTGATGGCTGCATTGGCTTCAAATGTCGATGCGATGACGCAAACAGCCATGCCAGATCCATGCGGCTGATAATCATGCAAATGGAACAGCATTGGTGTTTGCTGGAAAAACAAATCGGTATGCAATCTGCGCAGAGATTATCGGACTGACCGAACAAAAGGGAAGTGGTTTACCTGTAGCAAGAGTGTAAATGGATCAGCCCATTCAGCTTTGGTGTGACATCACCTAGGTACAGCCTCTGTGCTGCTGGCCGCTATCCAGAAAAGATAGGAATTACATATTGCTGACTGATTATTTACATGGAGTATCTGGTGGCATTTTTTTCTGATTTTGATGCAGTTTTTCTACTAGAAGCCTGATGATACCCGGATAAAATATTCATCACTTTTAT
The DNA here is from genome assembly GCA_029721435.1 of Gymnothorax reevesii. Lineage (NCBI taxonomy): Eukaryota > Metazoa > Chordata > Actinopteri > Anguilliformes > Muraenidae > Gymnothorax > Gymnothorax reevesii. Next base: position 31,074,422 of record CM056575.1, read on the forward strand.
TTTCCCCCTCTTGAACTGGATAAATCAAACAGCAAATCAGCGAGCCGCTCCTGACGAGATTATCGGAGAATTCAATCAGGCGAAATTGCATTATGGATCAGATTAACTTTTTAATCAATCTGCAAACAAACATTCCGTGCACTGCACTTAATTGAGACTGTTGCAAAAGCTTTGAAATAATGAAAGTACCGATTTTATCCTGGGATGTTTGTCTTCTGTAAGTTTTGTAGATGTCCTGTAGGGGGCATTGTTTGTCCATTCTTTTGATACAGAAATAAATGGAACTTTTAAAGTCATATTTTCATAAAGAACACTTCCCTACTTGATTTTGGAAAAAGAAAATGCCATTAACTGAAGTAATTTAATTTAATTCATTTTAAATATGTTTCATGTAGTCTGAATGTTCAGCTAATTGCCAAAAGTATATCTTTGTCATATCTGCATTTTTATTAATTTGCTATGAAAAAAAGCTGGATGAATATCCTCTAAGTGTGGTGATTTTATCATTTTAGCCAATAAACATCCTCTATATGTGGTCATTCCATAATTTTTGCCAGGGGTTGCAGCTGTTGTGCGTTATCAGGATGAAGCTGCTTCTCTATGTTTTGAATTTGGCTGGGGGGGGTTGGGTTGTGTGGTTATCCAGCTAAGGGAGTTATCCTGTGTTGTGAAACGGGCCTGTGAAACCTTGAGACTTCCCACAGGTTTTACCCCACCCTTTTCCTCAGATGCATTTTTGGTATGTAGGCCACCCTTGGGTAAACCTTCAATGAGACGGAGATTAATTAGGTACTCCAGTGCTACTGGGCTGGTTTCTGTTGAAGGTTTGCAGTCGCCTTTTGATTTATGAGGTAACATTCACAGCACTACCTCACATTAACGCTTCCTTCCGACTCAACGCTGTTTTCTGTACTGCAAGCGTCAGCCTAATGAATGTCCCAGATTTTATCTGGAGCGATCGCTTTCAGCACAGACCAGGGATAAAATGGATTAAAGGTGCCAGAGTCATTGTGACTGATGTGTTTTGCGAAAAGAGGCAACAAATTTTGGGATTGCACTTTCAGTGAGGAAATTATTTTCTGTTGAGGGGACTAACTGTTGCAAGAGCAGTTATTTGTCAATGATTATGCTTTCCAGGATGTCCAAAGTATTTTATAATAATAATAATAATAATAATAATAATAATAATTATTATTATTATTATTATTATTATTATCATTATTGGCGCAAGGCCCGTCCAAAGTGTACCAGGTCCGTTGTTTATCCTCTGGTACTGCTGCTCGCAGCTTTCTCCATTTCTCGAGAACCGCTCAGCGAAACTACTTCAAACTAAAATTTTGTCCATGGATGGATTGACAGACCAACCGACAGACATAAGCACAGAATTATCTGGTGAAATGCACAAAATTTCCTCTGTGGTATTTCCAGCGACAATAACTACCTCCAGGAACACATTTTGCCATGAGGAGACACGCACACACTGACTCACAAGGTGAAAAACTATACTCGCTTGAAGTGGTCATAGCTGGTAACTAGATTTCGTTCTCCTACAGCATGACTAGGAGCCTATCGGTGCAAAGACTGTACGCTTCTCCCATTTGAGGGCTGCTCCTTTGGTCTGCCCGGGCTCTGAGTGTTAGTCTCTGTGTACTGTGTTATCTTTGGAGAATAGTGTACAAAATATGGGTCAGTGCAGGGGTCCAAGAGGAAGGACTGCAGGGATTTGCGATCCCATTCAGCGAAGGCACAGAGGTGAGATACTAGATAAAAAAGGAAACAAATTGAGACCATGCCTGTACCGACCTCAGGCAACATTATGTGAAGGAGCCATTTCCGACCTCGGGGGAGAGGGGGCAGAGGGGGGCAGATTCAGGTATAGAAATGGAAATTTTTCAATCGCAGGCATGTGTACGCTTGGTTTCCTCTGAGGGACGTCTCTGTTTGTTTTCCAGGCCTTTCTCACATCCCACAGGGGCGGCGTGGAACCGTTCATCCGTAATCACGTCGTAGGACGATTTCCAGGAAAAACTAGGTCAACTGCAAGATCGATTGCCCTCTGGCAGACGGTGTCTCGGTATTTGCAAGTCCTAGTTTTTCATCCACCCCCATGTCAGAGAAAAACAACTAAGAGGTAGAAGCCAGGTTTATGGCTGCCGGGTATATTTTTAGGTCTGCACTTTATGGGTGTTTTTTTTTTTTTTTCAAAAACACAGCTTTCGCTATTTGCAGCACTATAGAAGAGAATATGGCAAAGTCCAAGTTGAAATACGATTGATCTGAAGATGACAGTTTGTGATCTATTGCAGTGCAAATAATTGAGGAGTGGGTGAATCGTTTTTTTTCTCTGGCTTCTATTCGCTAGGTCATTCGATGAGAAAAGCTGGCCAATTGATTGGGTAATTGTTGCGGACTTTGGGCCCGAATTGAAGCGTTTTGATGGATAGCACCCGGTAATGGCAGAATTGTGCTGCTTTATTGGTGGAGGATTTGGTAATGCTCTTGGTAATGTACAGTGATTAAGGATCTCAACTAGTTGGCTGTTATGTTGAGTTGCGAGTTTGATTCCCTGGTGGGTTAATTTACACATTTTTCCTCTCTCATTTTTCCCCAATCAATTTGCTGTCATTTCCCCCATATTTCTTAAATGAGGGTTTGACTAAAAAAAGGGTCCTGACAGTGCATTTGGTGGGTCCCGGGACAGCCAGTTTTCCACTGGGCTGTGCGACCATATGCATTTTAGTTGTCTGTGGAGGCCTTTCAATTTAAAACGTGGGTCCCCATATTTTAATCGTATTTCTAATTTGGGTGCCAACATTAACAATGTTCAGAACTAGTATCGTGTGTAAAATGTTGGCCAATGTGCCTTTTTTCCTGGGAAAGAGTGAGTGTCTGCTAACTAGAGGGAGCTCTTCAAATATTTTTGCAGCGAAAAAAATTACTGGGGTTCCTACATGTTTAACACAATGTAGATTTCAGTGTTTTCAGAGTGAAGTGGATGAGCTTTACTGTTGGCGCATATTCATAGTTTACAAGGCCAATGTGCTGGCGTGCGCAGCCTATAACCGGGATGTATGTCGCCGTCCAGATGCTTTTGGACCAGACTTTAATCTAAGCGCGTCTATATCTGAGCGACACTCAATGACAAATTCAGTGAAAGAGGAATGAAGTCCAGCTAAAAACGGCTTAGCTCTTACATGCTTTGCACCATTTACCATTCCTCTCATTTATTGATTTTTTTTTGTTGTTTATTTTCATTTTTCTGGCATCGCACTTTTGAAAATTTGCCACTTTTATACATTTTCTCATTACCGATTTAATACTATTAGTGCGGAACAAACACAGGTGCTGCGTGACAATAGTTTCGCACCTATTCCTCATTATAACTTTACTGGAATCTGCCGTAGAGGTTTGGCTCAGTGCATCGTTGTTTTTTTTTTTTTTGTCCTTCTGTTACCTTTAGTGAAAAGGAAAACCAATGATGTTTCAGGCTACAGTACTTTTATCTGCGGGTTCTGGCTTCAGAGCCGGAATGGCTGACGTGAGGAATGTATTCTCCAGAGACACTGCTTTTACAGAAGTGTACTTAACAAGTGCCTGGCCAGCCACACTGCATTTATGTGGCATCAGTTTGTAACATTGGATGTGCGTGTGAAAGAATCTTCTCTACACGTTTTGAATGCATATTCAGTACAGATGGAGAATATATTTGAAAGTTGAAAATGTTCTGCCGTGCAAAGGAATTCTTTATTGATTGTTGCTGTACTCATCTATTTGGTCATAATATACATATTTTTTTCAAAATGAGCTGGAATTTTTTTCTCCAATGTTTGCTTTGCAAACTGCAGTCATCCAGCTACTTTGTCTCACTTATAGGTGATGTATAGCCCTGTATGAATATTTTCAATTTTTTTACTTGCATCTATATTACCTACCATTTTTGGCCTTGCTGCCGTGACTTGCCTCTTGTTAATTTTGAAAGCATTTTGACTTGACAACTATAACCTTTGGGTTTTTATATTTAAGATGGCGCCTCACTTTTAGACATGGGTGCAGGTTAGTATAGGAGGGACATATGAAGGCTTTTGATTGGCTCCTCAGGTCAGGTCATGCGTATCTTTTCTTCAGGAGCTGCCCTAACCCCGCCCCTTGGGTTTTTTCTTTTTGGTCGTCAGGATGACGGTCGATGGGGTGTTTGTTTGTTTGTTTGTTTTTGGTACAACACCATGAAGTAATGATAGGTTGATGCAATGTGCTAATGGTTTTACAATTGTATTTGTAATGGCTATCAGAATTTTACTGCAAATTCCATCGACTCCAGTAGTGCGAGTGCTCTTCAAATTTGTAATTATTTTATAAAGTTCTGTTGTATCAGTGGGCTTCATGAAGAAAGAGTGCAGATAATTACCGAAGAGGTAGGATTTGAAGGAGACCCCCTGAGGTTGGCTAATTTTTTTTTGGCAAGGTCTTCGCCGATGGAGGCAAAATAATTATTAATAATTATTGTGACCCAGTGACAGTGCAGGGAGCTAGAGTGAAGGGGAGGTGCAGAGTCTGGCTGATCGATCAGCGGAAGGTGACTCCCATGACATTGCTCTGCAACGCTGGTGTCTTCTTTCTTTGTTCATCCGTCTCTCTCGCTCTGTCTATTTTTCTCTCCGTCTTTGTTCATCTTCACTCTCTCTCTCTTTACCTCTTGCACCTTCTCACACTCAATCAGTTCATCCCTCTCTTCCTCACTACCCCTCTATCTCTCTCTCTCTCACTTCGGTCTCTCTTTCGCTCCCTCTCTTTCCCCTTCATGTGTTCTCCACCTCTCTTTCTCTATCTCTCTATCTTATTCTCTGTATACCCTCAGCTGAGTGGCCATGTTCCAGCCTTCCTTCTCTGTCTCTGCCATTTAAAACCACACATGCCTCTCCTCTGCTAGCTCGCCCCCTCTATCGCTCTCCTGTCACTGTGGCGCTGCCTTCCCTGCTCCTATGGTCTCCTGGCTTCCCCCTGCTCCTGCCCCTGGCCTGTCATCCCACCGTCGCTCGAGCTCTGAGAGAGGGGACAGGACAGCTCATCCCTCCCTTTTAAAGAGAGCTCCTGTCAGTGCAGGAGAATGAGGGACAGGGCTAATGCTTGTGATTATTGTGGTTACATGCATAGCAACTGCATGTGTCTAAAAGCACTGCCAATTTCTCCCCTTTTCGGGTATATAAATGCATGCAGACACATGCGTTTGTGCACACGCACAGGCATTCATTTGCACTCTGACAAAAGCACGAAAATGCGCGCGCTCTCAAACGCGCATATACACACGCGCCTGCACCAGCATGCATACATTTATGTGCATGTGTACAGATGTACATAAAAACTCACTCCAATCCAAGCTATTGCATGAATATGTCATGTGTCCATGAATCAAACTTGAAGCAAAAAATGACATTTTTCAGATTCAGGTATGTAAATCGAGCGTGAGGCATTGCCTGCAATTTGCAACTTAATCAAAGGGACCCCTGCACTGAAACAGGATTTCCTCCAGAAGCTAATTACTGGAGCGTTATTTAATCACCATATGGTCAAAGGTTTGTGGAGCAAGGGAAAGTTCTCATTTTCAAACGATGATCACAAGATTCCCCTGCTCTGAGTGCAGTTCTCCAGATACCCACTAGAGGGAAGCAATGGTACACTAAACCAGGGTCTTTCGGCACAGAAAGGGATTGTTTCATTGGGCATTGTATTGACGCGATACACACCTCAAATACAGCACGTTGACCACCACCCCCCCACCCCCCCATTCCCTCTTGCCCGTTTTGTAAACTGTCTATGCGCACCTTAGGAGTGCAATTAGATGGCTATTAAAACTCGAGCAGCTGCAGTACCTAAGGGTTTGAGAGCATTTTCTGTGCTTCTTAGTGATTTGCAGTGTCCTCTGTTCCTTCTCTACTGGATAAGCCAATCTCACTCTGTCCCTTGGCAGCTTTTCAGCATAAGTGTTCCTGTTCCCCTCTTGCCATGCGGTATTGCCTTGTATGCTAAAACAGGTCGGTTGCGGACGGCGCATGAGTCTGCTTGACTTCACGGGCTGTGGGAGTTATGACGTCCTGTAGTCGCCTGAATGGAGATTTGTTGCCATGCACTAAATGGAGGATTTTATAGCTCAGGGAAAGGCATTTCATATTTTTCAGCTCCTGAATTGGTCAGCTCTTAGGCGTAGCTGGCGACAGGAGTGTTGGCTGCTGGGACGAGCCCAAAATAGTAACACAGGATCACACGGGGTGCAAAATGCACTGTTTGATTATGAGACTGGAGGGAAGATGACATTTCTACGCCTGCATGTCTTTCTCGGACTCCTGTAGCAAATGCAGCAGTTGTACCAATGGCTCTGAAAATGCACTACGGTCCATTACTCAATGGCCTCTAGACAGGTGACTTCTGGGATTAAATTCGTTGATTTTGGACCAGTTGTCTTTTCTACTTTTTGGGGATGCGGGGAAGAGACGGGCAGAGGGAACTGATCTGAGAACGCTTGCCCATTGTACAGTGTGCATTTGTGAAGGCCAGTACTCAAATAACCACAAACTTAAAAATCACGCAACAACTAAGTTTGTAAACGCTTAGAAATGTTTGCTTTTGATTGAAGATGATGCTTTCATTCACTGTGGTAGCATTAAATTGACAAAATAAAAAACTGTCAGAACATGACATTATTATGAATAATTAGTTTTCATAAAATAATTTTAATTCTGTCTTTTCCTATGACTGCAGAGCATCATTTTCAGTAGCCCTCACAACAGTGCACTAAAAACACTCAACAAGTTATTTTTGCTAATGTGCTAGTTTGTTATCATCACCATATAAATAAAATATTAATTGTGTAATTAGGGGAAGATGAGAAACATTTCAGTCAGTTTTTACCCCTCGGCCGACTCTGGCCGGAGGGGTATTGTCCCCGCCAGCGTGTCCGGCGTCCGGTGTCAGCAACTACTGATCACTGCTTCACCTAATTTGATATGGTAACTCAATGTGACACATGGATGTGCAAGGTCATGTTTTTGCTGGATTTCACCTTTTGACCTTAACGCTGTGACCTTGAGGCAGGAAATCTTGTCCGGGCGGAAGGGTATTCAGCAACGCATTATGTTTTTAGTTTTCTGTAGTTTCTGGTATCTTTCAGCGTCGGTAGGGAAGTTGAGAAGATGAGCTGTAAATGACACTGATAGCTGCTCAGAATGGTGGAGGTGGTGAGTTCAGGTGATGATGAAACGTTTGCGCAACAGCGTGTGCAACGGAGCACTGTTCGTCCCGGAAACCATCCCCCCAGCCGAACCTCGTCCTCAGAAGGTAAGATGGAAGCGACAGGATGGTCTTCTTTCTCAGTCTTAATGACCTATGACCTCTTCACCCCTCCCCCTTCCCCTCACAGGTGTCTGCAGCAGCTGGAGGAGGCTGGATTTTCTGCGGATGATCTGTTCCATCGCTGCCTCTTCCGCCAGGATGAGAGAGAGACTGTGCTTAAGGCCATCCGTATGGTGCAGCCCGACTTCCAGCCCGCTGCTGCGCAGGCCAGCCCTGAAATATGCTCCTCGCCTCTGGTTGAAGAGATTTACGCTGAGGTACTGTATTGACCCCTCTCCGACCCATCACATAATGTTAATCCCATTCCTTTGAAGTGCAGAATTTTCTTTTCGGTGCTGCTGCTTCTAAATTCTCGACATTTCCAGTTGGGTTCTAGAATCCCATTGTCCGCACCGGCTAGTAGTCATTGCATTAGAATGTTTGTTCCAGAACATTCAGTGAATAGCAGTGCACTCAATAACATGTGTTGCACCTGACTGTGCAGTACAACTTTGATGTCACAATGGTCAGCAAAATAATTGTGACGTCACAGCCATCCTGTTCTTGTGGTTTCTGTCCCTTTCGCTCTCAGTGTAAGACCCTGAAAGGCCATTGTAAATACTAAGCAGACAAGACCTGTTGTATATACTTTATCCCAATCTGTAAATAGTACTGCCTTGATTGGCCTATCGTTTTCAGTTTCATTTTTCTGCTATTCTGTTGCTGAGCGCGCAGAATCTGATCCAAGTCTGTGCCAGCATGCAGTTATTCATTTTTGCTTAGAGTCATGTAGAAAAAGAAATGCACAGCTGTTGCCTACATTAGTTTTTCGTCAGAAAGGATTGTTATTTATCTTCATTATTTAGTAGACAGGCAGGTTTTGTTCAGTAGTACTTTTAGAAAAGCAGTCTGCATGGATACGCTTATAACACTGAATTTTATCCTTCTCGGCTAAAGAAATTTCATTGCTGTTCTGACGATGGGGCCTAGAACAGCCGCAAAACAAAAGGCTACTGTTGGGGTTTCTTGTGTGGGTCAAAAGAAATCCCAGAATTGCGGGGATTGTCAGGGGAATGAAATCTAAACAATACTAGCAGGAGCAGGAGACGAATGTCATCGGGGTGGGAAAATGTGCCAGGGGCTGGATTGCGGAAAAAACCAGGTGCATGACCTGCACGTGAGCGATTAACAGTCGCCGCACCGTAGCCCTTAACGGTTATTTTTAGAGCGAGCGGGCGCGATCAACGGGATGTGCCACTTGTCTTTTTCTCACTGTTCATTAACAGGATGTTTTTTTTTGGAAGACCAGGCAACACTTTTGGGTCCATTAATTGTGACAATTTTGGAGGCTGCTATAAATAAGCCTATAGCCAATTATCTGCTTGAAACTGGACAGAATAATGTAATGAATCTACGTATGTTACTCGGGTGCTACACACCTGACCTCTAGCGGAGCAGAGGTTATGGGCTCAGGGACAGTAATATTTTATTATTAGTCAAAGCAACGCTTTCTGAATTGCCATTTCCAAGCCTGCCAACATTCGTTAGCTGCACGTGTTGAAGTATTCAGCTGAGGTCAAAATGAACGGTTACAGCTTGCAGGATTGTCTGATATGAATTTGAAACGAGAACTATGTGAAATTACCTCATTCATGAATATGCCAATGCATCCACTCTCAGTTTGTGCGTATATCCAAGTTGAGAGCTCTGTCCCAAGGCCGTATGCATAAACACACTGGCTTTGTGTACAGTTTTATCCGCAATCGCTCTTTGTCCGGCTGATTCGACTCACCATGAATCTTAAAGGCTGACAGCCTGCTCGAAGCAGACAGACTTCCTGCCGAGAGCTGTGGACTGCATTGATCAATACACCGCCTGATTAACTCACTTTTTTTGTGTGTATTCATTGCTTTACACGCAGTACCCTAATGCTGGATCAATCCTGTACTTTATAAAATGCTTGTGTGAGTTGAGTCGCTCCTCTGTGTTGCCCGTATGCCAGTGTCTAGAATGAGAAGGCAGGGGAAGCGCTTGTACTGAACGGAGAAAGGCTTGATAATGGAATGGAGCGATGATGTGGAGATTTGAGTGTGTGTTGTGTGTGTGTGTTACTTTCCCACAGCAGAGAGATATCTGGCCTGCATTATGCCAGAACTAGAGAGAGAGGGAGAGTGTAGAAGATAATGAGGGAGTGAGGTGATAGACATGGGAGAAAGGATTGAGTCGGAGAGAGGGAGTCTTGGAGTAGACTTGAGGGAGTGGGAGAGATGGAGAAAGGTGGAAAGAGAATGAAAAATGGAAAGAGGGAGGGACAGAGAAGGAGGGGTCAGGAAAATGGAGAGGATGGGAGAAACCCGGGCTGAGAAGAGAGAGGGAGAGAGGGTGAAGAAAGCAGGTGTCAACCACTGCTGTCTCAGGAGGTCTACGGCTGTATGGTAGTCTTGGTGCGGAACTTCACAGGACGCTGCTGCTGCTGTCTCGCTGCAAAGATGACCTGACCCAGATGCACGGGGTGCCGTCCCCTCCGTCTGCCTGTCTAAGTGTCCCGGGACAGTCCGCTGTAGCGTAGCATCCCGGACAGTTGCCACAAATACCCCCTTCTTTGCTTTCCGAGTCTGAGCAAGTGAATAAATTTATGAAAGAATGATGGCAAATTTGACCGCATCCATGGTAATTTGCTCCCTACAGTAGATGCTAGTACGCTTCCTGGGTAACGGTATCGATTTTTTTTTTTTTTTTTTTTTTTAAATTTGGCATCTCCAATCCCACCCGAATCTGGAATGCCCAATTAGTGAACTATGTACAAAGCTTGCTCGTATGCGACCCCTTGCTGCTAACTCAGGATAGTGAAGACAGCTCACGGCTCTCCTCCGAAGCACGTGTCCGTCAGCCACTGATTCTTATACACTCATTAGTCGAATCCGCGTAAGTCCCGAACGAGGGCGGAGGATACCCGGACGTGAACAAACCCAGAGTCTTCCTGACGAGCGCCCGTCTGGCCAACAGGAGGCGCTGGAGCAACGAACAAAGCTGATATTCTTAACCCAAATCCGGCAGTCCCTTCCCAATTTGAAACCCTGTAGCGCGATCGCCAATTGTGCGCTACTCTGAAAAAGCTGCCGACACCTGCCGGTGGGTACGCCGGGGCTCGAACCCGCGACGTGATAGACACCTCTGCACTGCAGCGCAGTGCCTTAACCGAGAACGGTATCGATTTTGAAGGTGGCGATTACGGACTGGCATGAAAAGGCAGCTTGCGCACATTCAGAGAGTTCTGGCCCGGGTTTGTGTTCAGATTAAATCCACTGTCTTGCCTGATATTTTGGTTACATTTGCATTTTTTTTTGTCTGGTGGCGTATGGGATTACCCTCCATTTCCATCCATTCATGCGCACGTCTGTCCTGCCTAATGGGGGGTTTTAAGCAACTGGGAAAATTCTCCCAAGAACGTTACCGTTGTATGACGAGTCTTTTCGTCCTGTTATTCTGTTATCTGTTACAGGAGTCTTACTTCTGTACTTGTTCTCAGCCACAGGATGTTCTTAAAATGTACAACCCCAATTCCAAAATAGTTGGGACGAAGTATAGACTGTGAATAAAATCAAAATGCAATCAATTTTAGATCACATAAGCCAGTATGTTATTCACAATAGAACAGAGACAACATTTCAAATGTTGAAATAGGCATTTTTATCTACAAAATGATCTTATTTCATATTTTCTGGCTGCAACAGGTCTCAAAAAGTTAAGACACAGGGAAAAAAGGTCTTAAAAAGCAATTAATATGTAAGAGAATCAGCTGAAAGAACATTTAGCAAGTAGTTAAGGTAACTGGCATCAGGTGTGTGACATGATTGGCTATTAAAGGGATGTCTTAGAGAGGCTGAATCTCCCAGAAGTAAAGATGGCCAGAGGCTCTCCAACCTGTGAAGGCTTGTGTGAAAAAAATTGTGGAATACTGTAAAAACAATGTTCCTCAATGTCAAATTACAAAAGCTTTGAAGGTCTCATCATAGACAGTGCATAACATCATCAAGAGATTCAGAGAAACTGGAAAAATCTCTGTGCATAAAGGACAAGACTGAAGTCCTTCACTGGATGGCCATGATCTTCGGGCCCTCAGACGCCACTGCATCACTCACCGGCATGATTCTGTCATTGACATTACTAAATGGGCCCAGGAATACACCCAAGCCCAGTCCAAAAGTAGCCTATGATGTGCTGAAAGATAAAATCCGCACACTTACACAGACCACATGGCCCACTTTAATAATAAATGAACGACATCCAAACGCATTCGGTGAAACATAAACAAACCGCGCATAGTGCTGCTCATGGTTTGGCTTTTGGCCAAGGCTGCCTGTAACTTTCGCCCGTGACCAAGATTTAGTGCTGTCAAAATGACTGTATCTTTGCGGTTGGCCTCAGTCACCGCCGTCGCGAGTCTGTTCTCGAGACATTAACACTTTCGGAGTTGTTAGATCCTAGATCCCACCTCTTCCCGGTGGCACCTTATTCTCAAGTGACCCGTGGGGAAAAAAATAGGGTGGGTTGCCCACAGTTTTGTCCATGCAACAAATTTGGATTACATGACTTAGGCATCGTTTGCCTGCATGTATGTCTCAGTGTTCACAAACCTATGGTCATATTTGTGCAAATTTTAGCAATAACTCGAATGTGTGGCTTTGTGCGTGAAGTGGCCATTTGTATTGTAATTTGCAGATTGTTTTAGAATAGAGAAATTGAGTGTGACATTAGGGTCTGTCTTGTATGATTAAACATATTTGTTTCTGGAAATTATGCTAATAACATTCCATGTGGTTCAGTTTCAATTTGCATCATTAATGTGGTCCTTTTCCAGAAAATTGGGAGTGGACCTTATGTCCTCAACGTGTCGGGTGGGCGTTTGGTTGGAACGGCCTGGGGCAGGGAAACATCTTGCCTGTGCATTGTCATTATTTAAAGTTATGCTACTGACTTTAGGCAATGCAAGATTGACGTAATTATAATCATTGCTCTCATCACCATTTCCTTATTATTTCCATTTTATAATGAGCCACCCATTTTCTTTTATTGTCTTCCTTTAGCCGAGTTTAATTAATCGAGCTGGGTGATGTGCTGTGCTGGGAGCGTGCCTTTTTCTAGCCAAGTGCATTGTGACCTGACAACGCTTTCATTATTTATGACACTCGTTTTGTGCAAGTTACTGGGATCACGCGCCTTGCGCACCCTGTCTTTATGCAATTCACAGTTTGTGCGTCTTCTCTTCAGGGCTCCTATGTCAACTTTGTGGTAAATTTTTTATTAAATTTCTCAAAGAATCTCAACAAAATTTTAAGGATAATCGCTGTAGCGTTGCTGTTTAAGTGGGAATACGGATGCAACATTGTTGTGAAGTAGACTGTTTTTCTCTGTGTGTCCTGTGTTTCAGAGGGATGTTGCGGACTACCCTAAAATGGACTTTAGCCTGGCAGAGCTGCGGGAGAAGTTTGGTCAGCAGTTGGCTATGGAGCAAGCCGACACCATCACCATCGATTCTGTGGAGGCCATCAAACCAGTCACGGAAAGCATGGCCAGAATGGTACGCCAGGCACATCCAGCACACGCCACTGTGACAGTAAATTAACATGACATGTATTTTGCATGTACTGCAATCTAAGGTGGTGCACAGTTGATGAGACTATGCAGGTCCCAGTTTCTCCTGGGGTTAGTAGTGTTAAGGGCCTCACTCAAGGGCCTTGCAGCTGCAATGATCTTATTGTGACTAATTTAGGGCTTAAACCATGTAGAACCCTGACCACTGGCCTGTCTTTAAGCAGGGACGATGCTGAATGAAATGTATGGAACAAAGACTTTAGGCAGGTAAATACAAAGGAATTTCATGTATGAGTGAAATTCTGAATATTTTCACTTTAAGGGTATGTTAACATATATGTTTCCCTAAAATGGGGGGGCAGGAATAAAAACGGCTTTAATTCCCACCCATATCACTCAGTATGGATGTAAAGCTGACAATCTGGCCTGAAACCTCCTCCATATTGTTTCATTTCAAACCCAATGTGCCCTAAAAAAGACTGTCAGTCGCTAACGCTTGACAGACAAAATACAAATGCATGTTCTCCCCTCCTGGCTCGTCTGACCCCTTCTCCCGGCCCATCTTTTCCCCTGGGAGTTCAGTCTCACATTTATCCACCACCACTTTCTCCTCTCTCCCTCAAAGTTTTTTCACTTTAAAATATTCAGTTCAAAAGGTCAGACATTATGCATTCGGGGGGCCAGGTGCAGAACTTTCCGGAGAATGCTGAAGGCTTCCGTGCTGGCATTTACAGTTTGAGCTCGCCTGATGGCTCCTGACAGTCTGTCTGGGTTCGCAGCAGTGGAAAAATCCCTGGTGGTCAGGGGGAATTTGCATGCGGATACGAGGGGCTGTAATGGCGCGTCCTGCCGCCGAGCTCGCTGCTCCTCACCTTCGCTGCCATTGGTCAGCCCCGTCTGCTCCTGTCGCTCGGGGAGAAAAAGGTCTCCTGGAAGACTGCTTCTCAACTCAAGGCCGAATCCTTTTTTTTCCCCCTCTCTTTCATTCAAACTGTCGTCCTATCTGTGCTTTTCTGTCTCTCAGCCTGCTTTACTCTTACACCGCACCTCTCTCTCTCTATTGCTCTCTCTTTCTCTCCCTCTCTCTCTCAAGGTAAAATTCAAATAAGCTTCTTTTTTTTTTGGCTTGCCGCATCAATCGTTTTCAGGAAAGAACAACAGCAATACTCTTTCTCTCAGTCTCTCTTCCCCTCTATTTACTTGGTCTCTAGCTCTCAGTCTCTCCACTTTCCCCATATTTCTATCTGTCTTTCCCTCTCTCTGTTCCTCTCTACCTTTGAAAAGGACTGTTCTCACCTGTAATTACATCAGAATGAATCTCACTTATGTAATGGAAAATGCACACTCACCCCAGCGTGAAATCAGGCTTCACTTATTCCTGCTTTCGTTGTCATACCTAGCCTTTATTGTCAATCCTAAACCCCAGCTACCGTGTCAGGTAAAGCCGTAGCCGTATTGCCTGATGGGTTTTGCGGTTTCCCCCCCCCCCCCCTCAGAGACCCCTGCTGGAGCTGCAGCGCTCCCACTGGCGTCAGGTTCTGCTAAAGGTCCTGAAGGACAGCAAACAAATCCTGGCCAACAGGGACGTCCTGGAGAAGTCCTGGAGGATGAACCTTTACCCTTACCTGTGTCTGCTCGAGGACGGGGAGTACGTGGACATCATGCTGCACGTGAGTGGCGGTCAGCCCATTAGATTTTGAGGTTTTAATATCACCGTTTCTTCAGTCCCGGAAATTCAAGATGTCTTGAGTTAAGTCATGCTCCTGATAAAATACCTACTTACTGTTTGCCATGGGGGGAAATTATGATTTTAATCATTTTAACGGGGCAATTCGCCGATAATGAAGCCATAAATTGTTTCAAAGTGTGGGCTTTGTACAAATAAGTTAAACATGAAACGTACGTATTATCTCCTAGCGGCTCGAGATATTGGCATATTTATCACCCCCATGGCTGCCCTACGCTTTTCTTAAAAAGACAACAACTACCATAATGCGTCACACTTGTTCAGAGCTCCAGACTCAACCTCGTGCAGATCTACGATCGACAGCTGTCATATATAGCCTCGCATCGCGGTGCCACTGACTACTGCTAAGGGGACTGGTCCTGATGATAATGTGGACAGTTTATTCTGTGCAAAGGCTACAAAAAGGCCAAAGCTTGAGGCATAATTTTTCAGTCTTTCTCTGCAAATACATTACAGGTGATAGAATAGCAATGGGCCGTTGCAAACTCAAGATATAAAGTAGACATTCTAGTAAATACAAATGCAAGACTTTGCAGCAAGCTTTTTTTTCTTCAGGACTGCAAGAGAAATATCCAGTTGGAATTACTGTGTTTTCCTCCTAATTGAATTCTGAACAATGCCGCCTTACCATCTATTTGCTGACCAAATACTCAGTACTCATTGTTGCTATTGAAATCCCCGCTGGAGAAGGGAGGATGACCGGTGATGTTGCAGATAAGCAAGTTAGCCAGTTTGCTTGCTGTTGTCCAATGATCACGCAATGATCTGGAAAAATTTTCACGACACACAAAATTTTCCACTCGATTGCTGGTTCCCACCAACTGGGGTTGCAAACGTAAGCTAACTTTACGTGACAGAAATGAAGCTGACCATACTAAATGAGTGAGTTAATGTTGCTGAAATAGCTAGCAAAATTTCTGCTTGCTAGCTTGCCCCAGTTCGCTACCACCGCAGGCTATCTAAAACCCGCATAACAAAATTGTTTATGTGTGGAACCTTGGGCAGGCAACCTGGCTTCCCAGAGGAGGAGACTAGAAATCCAAGCTGAAATAGCTGATAGTTCTCTAAGTCACTGTATGAGTCAAGTGACAAATCTAGAGGGTAAAGTAGGCAGATATTGCTGCCGATTTCCAAAGATATGCAAAAATTGCCAAAAACTGCTTCTTTCACTCTTTACCCCCAACTGGAATAGGCTGAGATAGGGTCTCAAAGTGTCTTTTAACGCATAGTGAGCGGCCGTATTTGAGAGGTCATTTGCAATACTGGTTGCAGGTTTCCTCCCTTGGCTATGTTACTCGTAAGAGGAGTCTGCTCCGTGTGCATTTTCTTCGTATAAACTCCAGTGGTGGTAGCGATTCGTTTGATGCTAAATAAGCATGATTTGATGTATCGTCCAGTCCTCGCATCAGTATGGGGTTTCTGCTATTCCTGTGTACCCGACCTCTCTCTGTGACCCTCCCCTCCACCTCCCACTTCACCACCATGCCCATCTGCTGCCCGTCTCCACCAGGCCCTGACCAGCCTCCCCCCCAGTGGGGAGTCCCTGCTCATTCTGGCCAAGGATCTGGGCTACAGGATCCAGAACAAGTTTCTCATCCACCAGAAGAGCCGGAGCTGCGTGGCAGAGAAGCTCCAGCATGTGTACGAGCGATACGCTGAGCTACTGGCTAAGGACACTGAGGTACGGCTCTGTGTTTTTGGCCCCTTTGTACTCTCTGTCCGAACTGCACTGTCATACAGCGCTCTGTCATTGGCTCCTGTGTACTTTCTGTCCTAACTGCACTGTTGTACAGCGCTCTGTCATTGGCTCCTGTGTACTCTCTGTCCTAACTGCACTGTCGTACAGCGCTCTGTCATTGGCTCCTGTGTACTTTCTGTCCTAACTGCACTGTTGTACAGCGCTCTGTCATTGGCTCCTGTGTACTTTCTGTCCTAACTGCACTCTCTGTTGTTGGCTCCTGTGTACTCTCTGTCCTAACTGCACTGTTGTACAGCGCCCTGTCATTGGCTCCTGTGTACTCTCTGTCCTAAGTGCACTGTTGTACAGCGCTCTGTCATTGGCTCCTGTGTACTCTCTGTCCTAACTGCACTGTCGTACAGCGCTCTGTCATTGGCTCCTGTGTACTTTCTGTCCTAACTGCACTGTCGTACAGCGCTCTGTCATTGGCTCCTGTGTACTTTCTGTCCTAACTGCACTGTTGTACAGCGCTCTGTCATTGGCTCCTGTGTACTTTCTGTCCTAACTGCACTGTTGTACAGCGCTCTGTCATTGGCTCCTGTGTACTCTCTGTCCTAACTGCACTGTCGTACAGCGCTCTGTCATTGGCTCCTGTGTACTTTCTGTCCTAACTGCACTCTCTGTTGTTGGCTCCTGTGTACTCTCTGTCCTAACTGCACTGTCGTACAGCGCCCTGTTGTTTGCTCCTTTGTACTCTCTGTCCTAACTGCACTGTCGTACAGTGCTCTGTTGTTGGCTCCTTTGTACTTTCTGTCCTAACTGCACTGTTGTACAGCGCTCTGTCATTGGCTCCTGTGTACTTTCTGTCCTAACTGCACTCTCTGTTGTTTGCTCCTTTGTACTCTCTGTCCTAACTGCACTGTCGTACAGCGCCCTGTTGTTTGCTCCTTTGTACTTTCTGTCCTAACTGCACTGTCGTACAGCGCTCTGTTGTTGGCTCCTTTGTACTCTCTGTCCTAACTGCACTGTCCTACAGCGCTTTATCGTTGGCTCCTTTGTACTCTTTGTCCTAACTGCATTGTGGCCTTTATGTTCTGTCATAACTGCACTGTGGTACAGCGCTACACACGCGCCTTCCTCCCTTCTTCTTTCTCCTTACTGTATTGAGGTTCATCACCATAGCTCTATTATACTCTGTTATAACCGCAGTGTGGTACAGCAGCAGCTCAGTCTCCTCTGCTGACTGCTCTCTGATAGAACAACGCATGTCTGCACCCCACCTGACCACATGCCCTGAATGGCAATGGACCGTTATGTTAATTGATGTAATTTACATAATCATTACCATCACCTCTCTTTGTCTGTGTTAGCAGGTGTGTTTGTATCTGTCTGCTGTGTCCTTATACCTGTCAGTGTGATAAAGTATTTTTGTTTCAGATTTTGAGGCAATAGCCTTGATTCTATTTTATTTTAATATATTGCGGTAAACACAATTTGGCCGTAGGAATTTTCAATGTCGTGTCAAATATCTCGGAGCTAGCTGAAAATATGGGTTTTTATTGTTGTCGCTCAGATGTCTTTCCATTTCCTCCTCATTAGAAATCCAGCGTCTTGCCCCGAGAACAGTGGGTGGCTTTGGAGGCGGAGCTCAGCTCCGGCCCCTCCCTTCTCATTGACGACACCCAATGGCCTCATTTCCTGGTTATTCAGTTGGGCATCCATTTGGTGGACCTCATGGTGCGAGAGCTGAAGGTCCGCAGCAACATGTTGGGCCCGGCCCACGAGACGAAACTCATTCCCGTGCTGTACCACATGTACACCTTCCGTAGCAATCGAAAGGTAACCACCCTCACAACATCAGTCCTGTCCAGTCCAGTGCCTGATGCATTATTGCAGAACTGGGTCAAGTATGTTTTGGCATTAGGACTTGCATATTACCTTTCCATTCCCATTTTGTGGAAATAAATTTGTAAAATGTGTGTGATTGTGTGTATGTGTCCCTGTGTGAATATATAGGTGTGTTATTGTGTGTATGTGTCCCTGTGTGAATATATATGTGTGTGATTGTGTGTATGTGTCCCTGTGTGAATATATATGTGTGTGATTGTGTGTATGTGTCCCTGTGTGAATATATATGTGTGTGATTGTGTGTATGTGTCCCTGTGTGAATATACATGTGTGTGATTGTGTGTATGTGTCCCTGTGTGAATATGTATGTGTGTGATTGTGTGTATGTGTCCCTGTGTGAATATATATGTGTGTGATTGTGTGTATGCGTTCCTGCGTGAATACATATGCGTGTGATTGTGTGTATGTGTCCCTGTGTGAATATATGTGTGTGTGATTGTGTGTATGTGTCCCTGTGTGAATATATATGTGTGTGTTGTTGTTCCCTTCATCTTCTAGTGAAGAGGAGTTTCACCCCCATTTGTTTGCTTTCTATATTTAAGTGGAATTACTGAAAAAGTTCTGGACTGATCTTGAAGAAGCTTCATGGGAAGCTTCTCTGAAAACTGCAAGAGGTGATTGGATATTTTCCGGTCAAGGTCAAAGGTCTAAGTTTTACATTGTAGAAAAGGTCAAAGTGAGTAGGAGATGTGCACTCTACGGAGTGTTCCTTGTTATCATTATTGTTTTTTATTTCATCTTCGTTTTTATTAATTTATACGGTGATATTCACCGCCCGGCCAAAAGACGTGACACACTCTAATATTTAATTGGACCACCTTTAGATCACAGCAGTGGTTCCCTGACTCAATACCGGGGACCCGCTGTGTATGCTGGTTTTCGTTCCAACCACAGTTTCAATCCCAGAATTAACAAGCTGTTTATTTTTTTAGCTCACCAGCTCCAGGGAGCTTATGGGCTCGTTCGGTGGCGTCGTTTATGTAGTCACGCGGCCGCGTCGGCATCGGGATCTGTTAACTTTGATCTTCTTCTGCCAAACCACTGAAGGGATCGATGAGAAATTTGGCGGGGAGGTACATACGGATGTACAGATTGAAATTAGTTTGAGCCGTCGAAACTCAATATTGAACATGGACGCCAGTTGGCCATATTTATAATTGCACTATATCATGCTGGAGAGCATTTTAAAGCAGCAAGAATGCTGAAACTTAGTTCACGCATACTTTTGAGGATCTAACAATAAAGAACTTGGCTCTTTATTTGCTACAGTACTACTCTTTTGAGGTACACACGTCAGGGGTCAAGCCTGGGTTCACTCAATTTAAGTACTTCTAAACACTAAAAACACATAAAAATTGTGTCAACTGAAAAAAGTACAGAATGGAATTTTATTTTAATCAAATTTAATAAGCATGTCACCGTGAAAACCGTTCATTATTGGCGAAAAATGTGAAATATTTTGGCAACAATATCTCAGAAGCTATACCACATTTTCTTGTAATTCTTTTTTTTTTTTTTTGAAGCTAGTACCACTAGCTTTACAATGACCTAGTCATTCTGGGTATTTTCATGGGGAAATATTTAGAAAAATTATTTGGACATAGAATCTTAGAAATAGGTGGCAGAACCTGCCTGGCAGATGGACCATAAATACACCATGTATCTACCTCCCCAAAAATGGCTATGTCATTGTATAGAACATAACAAACTGATGCTATGGTAAATTTCAGAGCAATACCTTGAAAAATGTGGATTTTATGCCCACCGCAAGCCCGATAAACTATGAAATTTTGCGATGCGAGAAGATCGCTTTTTTGTCGCGAATCGAATGCACTAGAGGCGTTCACATGATAAAAATCCACTTAAAAGATAGTTTTTACCTCTCGGCCGACTCCGGCCCGGAGGGGTATCATCATCACCTGCATGTCTGTCTGTCATCCGTCATCTGTCGTCCGTCCATGACTTTGTCCGGGCCAGTACTCGGCAACTAATGATCGCAGCTTCACCAAATTTGGTGTGGTACCTCACTATGACCCATAGATGTGCAACGTCACATTTTTTGCTGGATTTGACCTTTTACCTTAGTACTATGACCTTGACCCTGGAAATCTTATATGGGTCAGTATGGGTGAGCAACTACTGATTGCAGCTTCACCAAAGTAAGGTGTAAAAAAAAAAAAAAAATGACAGGATGAAACATCAAACCATGATGCTGAATTTTGCTTGATATTGTTTTATTTTTTTCCTAAACATATCACAAAAGCGGTCTTTATTTTCCCAATGTTGGACCCAGGCATAAAAATGCTACCACTTGTGAGCGTACATCGCCTGAAATAAACCAAGTGAGCTACAGTGCCCATGGCACTATGAACTTGAGAATAATGGTATAGATTTGCAGCGCCTTCCATAATTATTGGCACCCCTGGTTAAGATGTGTTCTTTAGCTTCTAGTTAATTCAGTTTTTTTTCTAAATAATGTAGGACCACAATGAAAAAAGAGGAAAATCCAACCTTTAATTCAAATGCATTTATTCAGTTGATGTGGGAAGGTGCAGGCGAGTGGCTATTTTCTTAGCCATTGCCTGACTTGTGATGGTCGACACACATCTGCTTTACTTGAATGGTGTGTTCCTTTGTCTTTCCCTTGTTGAAGAGTGGATAAGAGTAATGGCCTCTATGTCACATCATACATACATCCCAGGGAAACAGGAAGTGATGAATTACTAATTAAATGTTCCAAGAGACTCTGATCAACTTTTGTAGAAATGACAGAAATACTTCAATTACATTTATGTCCTAGGAATTGTTGGGGGTGCCAATAACTGTGGAACAGGTGATTTTATGAAAAATAATTACTTCTTGGTCGGGGATTTTTTTTCCCTTAAAATTCACTTGAGTTGAAGGTTACATTTTTCTAAAATTTTTCGGTGTGAGAGTATGCTTCTGCAATAAAAATTGAATTTATTTTAAGGCTTTTAACACATCTTAACCAGGGGTGCCAATAATTATTGGGGGCGCTGTATGAGATCAGTATATATCAACTCTCAAACATGAATATGGTAGTTTTGCGCCACGGCTGACCGATTCCTACATCAAGTCCAATCACCCACTCACTGTCATATTTTGGTTCATACTTAATTATCATAAATTATCTTAATGTTCATTCCGATAGCATTGACTGGCTGACGATTCATCATTCCATTCGGGACTTTTCACGTGTTGTAATTCACGTGTTGGAAAAGAGAATTCCGGGTTAGGAATCTCACTCACCTCCACCATATTAAAAACAATGCGAGTTATTCGAGATTGACCACCTCAATAATATTAAATTATCAATCTAGTGGGACAGTGTGGTGGGAAAATATTCTTGAAAAATGAAAGTATTTCTATAATCATAGTTCAACAGAACTTTCAACAGAGGGGGAGTTTGGAGCTGTGAAAGATGCAAAAACTCATAAATCTATCAAAAAACCTGATTAAGACTCTTCTGCAGAACCCTCAAGGCTGGCCGAGTGAGCTAACCCTCCGGAATGACCATATCGGTCAGCCTGGTCCCACTACCAGAGTATGTGCATCTGAGTGTTCTGGAACCATCCATGTCCTCAGATAACTTGCTAAACTTTAGGAGAACCCAAGGTTTGGGTGACTTAAGTGTGGTCTTTGAGCGTCCCTGGCGGCCGAAAATGAAGGTACATTATGATGTAATTGCAAACCTGTTGCTAAGGGACCAGGGTCGCCATGGGACAATTTACCAATCAGAGTTAGTAATATTAGGGAAGGTGGAGAGAGTCACGTTTAATCCCACCTAAAGAAATGTGAAAAAAGGTAAATGGAAATGAGGGGTCGGACAGCTGAAGGGCAGCCGGCGTGGGGGACTGATGAAGAATGGATGTTATGTGGTTTGCGCAGACCAGCCTGGGTTTCTTTGTGCATCTTCTGTATAGATTTACAATAAACCTAATTACATCAGACTCTGGAGAATGAAGATTTTTTTGCAGACAGATTCGCATGAGTCAGTGGAACACCTCGTCCACTTGCTCGGACAAAGTATTTTCCCACAACAACAGCCACAAATAAGTGAAAGTAAGCATGCGATAGTGTTTTTCTTGCTGAACAAACGCTTGTTAAAGCCGCGCATTAATGTCAGTGGAAACCTGTGCAACTTCGAGCTCAGTTCTGTCGTGCAAAGGAAAAGGCCTTGAATTCATTTATGATGGATAATGATTATTTGTATATTTTTAAGAATGAAGACATTCTCTACTATTTGGACAAATATTCTGAGTTTGTTGAAAATAATGGGTTGTGTTTACCGTAACTACGAGAAGCTCAAGGGAAACCTTTGCAAAATCACGCTACATTACTTGGGGTTCTTTAGCTTAGTTTTGATGCCCTTAAAATACAATGCTGAGCCACGCATGAAGGTTTTGTTTTTTTTTTTTTGGTTTTTTTTCTCTCCCACCCCAGCACTGATGGTAAGGTGCTTTGCCTTGGTATTGTATATCACGTGGGCTACCTTCCGCAAGCAGTCCACCCGCAATTGTCATACTTAAGAGCAGGGGTCCCCAGTCTTTCCCAGAAAGGGCCGGTGTGGGTGCATGTTTTCATTGCAACCAAGCAGCTACACACCTGATGCTACTAATCAAGCTTATTGGCAAAGAGTGCAGGGGTTGATTAGTAGTGTCAGGTGTGTAATTGCTTGGTTGTAATGAAAGCCTGCACCCACACTGGCCCTTTCTGGGCAAGATTGGCGACCCCTGCTTTAGAGCAACCTTATTAAATAAGTGGTAAACTTGTTGTTAGTATGCCTGCTATTTCTAAGAATGGCCCAGTATTCTAAACGCCCCTGCCTAGTCACAGGTCAGAAATGGAGGAAAATTGATTTGTGAATTAGCCGATAATATTGCAGAGATTATTAACTTGTGCGAGCCACCATAATATCTACTCGAGGCAGAACTGGACAACTCTTCAGAACGGAGTTCAGTGCAACCACGACAAACAGTCAGTCGACTACCCTGCTAACTGTTATTAAGTATACAACAATGATAGCATTTTTCGCTCCTTTAAAATGACAAAATGCCTGTCGGTTACGTGCGACTCGGTCCCGAGTCATTTTCAGCCGAACTCCAAGCAGCCGACTGCATGCCGCTGACGCTGAGACGGAAGGACACAAAAGAAAACGATCAGTATGATTGTTTTAACTTAAATCCAAAACATTATCGAGCCTCTGGGCTCTACATTATGAGCTACTGCTTCCAGAAACAAATCCATAACGAGAGTTGGCTTCTACAAACTGTGCTGTCGACAAAATGATAATCATCTTCGTTTTGCTTTATGGCGAATGATGCATCCAGACATATTACTCCAAAAAACTGCTAAGAAGTACATACAACATCGACTTTATCACGGTATACAGTTGAATCCGAAAACCTCTACCGATTTGTAGCCAAACCTATGGCATTATTTCCGTCATATTGGCATATGTTTGCCTATAACACATTTTTGTCCACAACTAGTTTGTTATTCAGGTAAAATTTTATAGATGGCAATCATGTTCAAACCTGAACGTGTTGCACTCTGGGCAAATGGAACTTACATAATGTAAATACTCACATTTCTTGTTACTTCAATCTGACATTTCTTATGAGTTTTGGTGAAACAATTCTGTCAAACAATTATTTTTACCAATTGGAAGAAGATAAGCGCTAAATTGAGTATGGGTTCATGGCATTCAAGTCATATTTTACTGTATGAGCCAAATTATTTTCAGCCATCAAAACAGTTTTTGCCACATGTTTCTGGTCACTTCTGCGACGGGGGACACAAGACCTTCAGGCCAGCAGGCCATTTTTAAATCTTTCTCGTTGTATCTAAAAAGAAATTTGCCAATCTGATAATATATATATTGAGATGTGCACTGTGTGCAGTTTTTCTGTATTAGCAATATGGGTCACATGGCCCCAAATGCAAATAAACTTGTCACTACAATGTCAAGAATCTGTAATATGGTACAATTTTGATATGCAGGTCGTCAGCTCTTCAGCAATTGCCCAAATAGCTATTTCTGACATAATGCAGCTTAAAGGTGAAAATAATCCTAATGAGTTTGGGTTCTGCAGTTAAGAAATATTGGCGACTTATTGAAATTGTGAGATTGCAATTATGGCTCGAACAAAAACCAGCAGACACTGTGGGTCCCCAGGACCGAGTATTGGAACTCCGGGACTGTGGCTCACATTCGCCGTGGCATTGTTTCAATAAGCTTATGCATATCACAACATTTAATTCTCTCCAGGGTTGCATTCATTTTCGCAAAGATTTTGTATTGATAATGGGAGAGTTGGACCACTGCGAGAAGTCTTCTTCAGCACATCTCTATGATTCTCGATGGGGTGAAGGTCTGGACTCTGCGCCGGCCAATCCATGTGTGAAAATGATGTCTCATGCTCCCTGAATCATAATTTTAGCCCAATGAATCATGGCATTGTCATTTTGCAATATGCCCGTGTCATCAGCAAAGAAAAAAGATGGAAAAACCAGGTCATTCGTTATATTCAGGTAGTCAGGTGACCTCATTTTTTCAGCACATATTGCTGAACCTGGACCTGACCAACTGAAGAGATCCCAGATCATAACGCTGCCCCACAGGCTTGTACAGTAGGCACTGGGCATTATGGGTGCATCACCTTTGCTTCTCTTCTTTCCCTGATGCGCCCATCACTCTGGAACAGGGTAAATCTGGACCCATCAGACCACTTGTTCTTTTTCCATTGCTCTAGATTCCAATCTTTATGCTCCTTAGAAAATTGAAGCCTTTTTCTGATTAACCTCACTGATAAATGGTTTTCTTAAGGCTACACTCTTGTGTAGTCCCAATCCCTTGGGTTCTTTTTACATTGTGCATGTGGAAAATCCTCTTACTTTCACTATTAAACATACAGCGCCCTCCATAATTATTACCACCCCTGGTTAAGATGTGCTAAAAGCCTTAAAAAAATGTAATTTTTATTGCCGAAGCATACTCTCACACTGAACATTGTAGAAAAATGTAACTTCAACTCAAGTGAATTTTAAGGGGAAAAAAAATCCCTGACTAAGAAGTAATTATTTTTCATAAAATCACCTGTTCCGCAATTATTGGCACCCCTAAAAATTCCTAGGAAATAAATGTAATTGAAGTATTCCTAACATTTCTACAGTAGTTTACAAAGTTGATCAGAGTAACTAGGAACATTTCATTAGTAAATCATCACTTCCTGTTTCCCTGGGGTATAAATATGAGGTGACACACAGGCCATTTCTCTTATCCACTCTTCAACATGGGAAAGACAAAGGAACACACCATTCAATGAAGGCAGATGTGTGTCAACCTTCACAAGTCAGACAATAGCTACAAGAAAATAGCCACTCGCCTGCACCTGCCCATATCTACTGTCAGAGGAATCATTAAGAAGTTTAAAACAACTGGAACAGTGGTAAACAAGCCTGGTCGAGGACACAAGGTTATTTTGCCACCACGCACAGTGAGGAGGATGGTAAGAGAAATAAAAAGTTCTCCAAAGCTCACAGTTAAAAAATGCAACAAATCGTAGCATCTAGGGGTCACAAAGTCTGCAAAACAACCATCAGGCGCCATCTACATGCCAACAAGCTGTTTGGGAGGCATGCAAGGAAAAAACCTTTTCTCACTCACAATCATAAACGCAAACGTCTGGAGTTCACTAAGCGGTGCTGGGACTTCAACTCGGACTGTGTGCTTTGATCAGATGAGACCAAGATAGAGCTTTTTGGCAACAAACTCTCTGAGTGGGTCTGGTGGAACACAAAAGATGAGTATGCAGAAAAGCACCTCATGCCCACTGTGAAGTATGGGGGAGGATCGGTGATGCTGTGGGCCTGTTTTTCTTCCAGAGGCCCTGGAAACCTTGTTCGGGTGCATGGCATCATGAACGCTTTGAAACACCAGGACATTTTAAATCAAAACCTGGTGGCCCCCGGCCGAAAGCTGAAGATGGGTCGTCAGTGGGTCTTTCAGCAAGATAATGACCCTAAACATGTGGCCTAATCTACTCAGAAATGGTTCACCAGACACAGAATCAAGCTTCTCCCGTGGCCATGTCAGTCCCCAGACCTCAACCCCATTGAAAACCTGTGGAGTGAGCTGAAGAGGAGAGCGCAGAGGAGAGGATCCAGGTCGCTGGATGATTTAGAGAGATTGTGCAAAGAGGAATGGTCGAAGATCCCTCTTTCTGTATTCTCCCATCTTGTGAAACATTATAAGAGAAGATTATGTGCCGTTTTGTTAGCAAAAGGGGGTTGTACAAAGTATTAATCAGGGGTGCTAATAATTGTGGCACACATGATTTGATGTAAAAGAATTATTTCTTAATGTGGGATTTTCATCCCAGTGAATAAATGCACTTGAATTAAAGGTTTGATTTTCCTCTTTTTTTCATTGAGGTCCAATATTATTTAGAAAAAAAAAACTGAATTTATAAGAAGCTAAAGAACACATCTTAACCAGGGGTGCCAATAATTATGGAGGGCGTTGTATCTGTGAGTTGCACTGTTTATCTTTTTTTTCAATTTAATTTCACCATTCAAGGGATCTTCGGTCAAGATCGTTCAAGATTTTTTTTTTTTTTTCCCCAATCATGTCTTCCTAGATGATGATGGTTCACCACTATCCTTCCAGGTTTTAGTAATGCGTTGGACAGTTCTTAACCCAATTTTAGTTGTATCAACAATCTCCATAGTTGTTTTCTTTGCCTAATGCAGGCTTATAATTTTATCCCTCTGTAACAGAGTAACATCTGATCCACTACTCAGTGCATCAGTTAGGGCCAAGTAACTTGTTGTCAGCTGAACATGAATCTGCTGTAATTAACCAATGGAAGGGCCTTATCTATTTGCAGAGTTAAATCTAGGTTCTGATTTTTTTGGCCAAATGATGCATTTACCTCAACAATGTGGGATAAGAGCTTTATTTGAGGGTACAACTGCAGTTTCCCTCTTACAAATTCTCTCTCAGAGTTTCCAGCCTAGTTTCATTTGCGTTATATATTGATGGCATGGGGAAATGATCATAGACTGGTCTACATGGCGACGTTCCCATATTGCATGACAAAATGCTGGGAGAATATTCCTGTGCTGTGAGTGGCTTGTAACCAGTGACGTTGTTTGGGGTTGGCTGTATCCCTGGACAGTCTGTCATAGAGTCACACTGTCTCTCACACTCAAGCACCACATTAGTTTCCCTGTGCACCAGGTGTGGCTGAGTTATGGCCTGGCCTTCCTTGCCGTGGTAGATAGGACACCGTTGCATATGACAAATGGCTACAGAATCGGAACTAATCCTTTCTCATCCTTTTTCATGGGCCATGCACTAATTGGCTGGATGATATACTGCCCTGGGATACTAAAAGGTTGTTATCAAGTGAAGATGCACATCAGTTTATGGTTATTTTAGCAGTTACACTGTATAAAATGGGCAGCGAGTTCTGTCTGGTTCTCTTGCTACAGATGTAATGCTTGCAAATTAAGCTAACAGTTTCCACTTTTCACGTCATTATTGTCTAGATCCAGGATGCTGGAACAGACCTCAAAGAGGTCATGGGTTCAGATTCGGCTTGGGGCCTTTTCCTGTGGAGTTTGCATTTTCTCCCCACAGCTCAAAGACATGCTTAATAGGATAACCGGAGATGCTAACTTGTCCACACGTATGAGTGCGTCAGTCAGTGTTGAGTGATCCTTGTGATACATTAGCGAATTGTCTGGGGTGCATTCCGGCTTCTCGCCTGCTGGAGGCTCGGATAGGCTCCAGCTGCCCCATGACCCAACCAGGAATTAATGGGTCAGGTAATGAATGGATTGTTTTTCAGCTTGTCCTGTGAATGTTGCCCTTGAAAGAAAGCAATTAGTCATCGTTAGCTGAAAATGAGGTACAACTGCCCACCCTCTTCTCTGACCTCCTTTATTCTTGTCCCTTTATAGGTTGGCTTCATCAAGCCCCACCCAATCCTCACACAGATCTTGACGGAGGCAGTCGAGACCAAGCTGACCTTCGAGTCCTATGTGATGCCCATGCTGTGCCCTCCGGTGCCCTGGACCTCGCCACGGTTTGGCGCTTACCTCTTGACAGGCACCAAACTAATGCGCTCAGCCAACGGAGCCGCCCAGCACCAGGTTCTGCTGGAGAAGTGTGGGGAACACAACCTCCACGCTGTCCTCGACTCCCTCAACCAGCTGGGCAACTGCGCCTGGAGGATTAACCAGGTATAAAAGCCTAAGGTTGTGAGGAAAGAATAGCAAATTGTACTTCGATATTCATTTAAACTGGATGTTGAGTGAATTTAGGCCATTGGTATAATCCAACAAGTACTCATTAACCAAATTTTCTTCTCCCCAACTGAATATATGCTAAAACGTCTGAATACTTTGCGTGGCTGAATGGGCAATTGAGAGCCACTTCCTTGAATTTCTGGAAACGGTTTAGAGAATGGCAACCAAATTGATTCCTGGTATAAGAGTTATTTCGAACAACATGAGACATTTAATCTCTTCAAGGAGACTTGGGGGTGATTCTACCAATACTTTGAAATTAAATACAGGGATTCACACCAGGAATCAGTTAGTATTTTGGGTTAGTTTCTGCAACTAGATGGTTAGAATGAAGGGATATCTATGGAAACTGGAAGAAGATGAGTTCAGGAAGTATTTTTCCTCACAGAGTGGTCACTTGGTGGAACATCGTGCTAGGTCATGTAGTAGAGGTGGGCTTCATGTGGTGCTCCATACTATCTTGGCCCATCTCGTCATGTTATGTCATGCTGGGCTATTCTGTAAATTGTTGTTTGATTAGGTTATGCTATGCGGTGTTATGTTATTAAGACATTCTATGTTATGACTTGTTAACTAGCCCGTGTTGGACGTCATCATCTCCATTTTCAACGAAAAAGGCTGCGAGAAGCTCGACATCCCCCCTCCGCTTTCAGAAGCCCCCGAGGTACCTCGCTTCAACCCCTGCGACCCCTCGCTCTCAGCCACCGAGACCGCTACCCTTAAACGGGAGGTGACCAAGGCCCGGAAGAAGGTGGCGGAAATGCACAGCCTGCGGATGGACGCCTTGTACAAGCTGTCCATCGCCAACCACGTGCGGGACCAGGTTTTCTGGTTCCCCCACAACATGGACTTCCGCGGGCGCACCTACCCCTGCCCGCCATACTTCAACCACCTGGGCAGTGACGTGACGCGGGCGATCCTGCTGTTTGCCGAGGGGAGGGCCTTGGACTCCAAGGGTCTGGACTGGTTGAAGATCCACCTGGTGAACTTGACGGGGATTAAAAAGCGGAGCTCCCTGGCGGGACGACTGGAGTACGCTGAGAGCATCATGGACGACATCCTGGACTCCGCCGACCGGCCCCTAACTGTGAGTCCCCAACCCCCCTCTTACGGTCTAGACACGCCAAACACAACAAAATCGCTTCCCATTGCTCTTAACTCCATTTTTAACTGTTTTTACGACGGTTTGCCTCTTGCCATGAGCCGTCCCTCCATTTCTTTTGGAAATTGATGGAGGCGATGGCGCACAGGGTACAGCTGCATTTGGAGGGTCTTTGCCATTACTCTCTGCATTATTGTCTCTCTCTCACTCTCTGATAATTGCTTATTTCTACTTCACCATACGACCCTTTTAACAAGTGGTGCATGGTGCAAGAATGAAACTCCATGTTCTGCATTTAGCCTGTGCTTCGTAGAAAGCCTGCGGGGAGGGTGGTATCAAGATGCCAAACTTCCAGTGTTAACACCTGTGAAAAAAATGTGACATCAGCTGAAATTATCAGGGGGAAAAAATATCTAAGTATCCAGACACATGGCTGTCCATTCCAAATAAAGCTCAATGGTACGATTTTTTTTTTTCCTAAGTCTTAGCAAAATTGTTGAGGTTTGCTACATTGAGGGGAAAGTCATTCGACACTTCTTTTGTAGCTGAAGAATGTGTCAGTTTGGCCATAGGCTTGTGAGGAGGGTTGTGTCAGGATGTATAAATCAGACCTCACTGTTTCCTGAGGTTGAAACTCACGTGGCTAACAGGCCCTCTGTCCGCCATGCTGCCTGAGTAATGAGCTGATGAAAAAGTTGCACTTTTAGCTCCGTTTTGCTCACACTTTTCTATGAGGGCTAAAAATACTGCTGCCGAATCGTCCGGCCGTCTATTTCCAGCACCGGCTGATCCTAGCTGTCAGTGTCTGTTCTCTGCTGTTTATTTTTAATAGCTGTTAATTTCCTACTTGCCCCCTCAGTAGAGTCTGTTTCCACTTCAGGCCTGTCAGGGCTGTTTGCGGTTCCCCTGTCTCGCGGTGCGCTAATGAGCCATGGCCCATTTTGGCTCCGGGCTGTTGGAGAAGTCGGTACACAGCGCCGGCCGGGTCGGGCTTTAAGTTTTATAATGTGCGCGTATGTACTCGCGGCTGTGTGTGTGTATAGCTATACTAGTGATGTTGTGAGGAAATTTTTAGTTGTGTGGATTTTGGTGGTCCTCATACAAGATTACGGAGGATTGCGACTGGCTAGTTTTGGTTAAAGTTAGGGATACATTAACAATTAAGGGTTAGGTTAAGGTTTGGATTAGGTCTTATTCATAAATGGGTTAGTCATAATTCGGTTATGGTTAGGGTTTGGTAAAGGTTGTGCAGAATTAACACAAGTCAATACAGTGTCCTCACAAGTATAGTTATACAAACATGTGCTCGTGCTTGTATGTGTGTGGTGTGCTTACGCATGAATGTGTGTGCATGGTAGGTACGTGCGCGTGCGCATGTGAAGACGCACTGAAGGGTACTGCTATGTGTGTGTCTTTATTTCCGCTGTAGGGGAGGAAGTGGTGGGTGGATGCGGATGAGCCATGGCAGGCCCTGGCCTGTTGTATGGAGATTGCCAAGGCTTCGAGGTCACCTGACCACACGCAGTACATCTCACACTTCCCCGTTCATCAGGTGACCCCTCCGCTCCTCTCCAACTCTGCCTTTACAGACGAGCCTTCAGTGCCGTTCATGTTGTTTCATAGGGCATATTATACAATGATATGGTGTGATTATGTAATACAGGGATGGCTGACCCTGGTCCTGGAGAGCCACTCTGTCTGCTGGTGTTGGTTACGATTCGGCACTTAATAGATCTATGAAACTAGTTAATGGCACACTAAACTCACCTCCTATGGTTTCTTGGGACTAGAGTCATTGTTAAAAACAAAAACCAGCTCATTCTGCCACCCACCAGGCCCAGGGTTAGTCATCCCTGATGTATGGCAACACAAGTGCTATTCATATTAATGGCTGAGATTTATATCAACTGCTGCCACTCCAGAGGGATTTCGGGAGCATTCGCACTTGTCACTAATTGCCGAGCTTATTTGACTTCAGCCCACGGCTGTTCGATTGAAATCGCGGAAGTCTGTCTTTCGCACAAGCTCTGTCACTAGTGCTGTGTGTGTCCAGCAGTGGGTTAGCGTCAGGTGGCTAACTGGAGCGGCGCATTTCACTCCAACTGCCTGATTTTATGCTTTAGAGCTCTGGCAGAGTGACGTGTCGCATCTTCATCAAAAGATCTGCCTTCGTTTGTTGAACCTCCTCTGTGCCTCTTCCCCCTCCCCATTTTTTTCTGTCGTCTTTTGTGTACTCTTCCTCTCTGTTTCCCTCTCTATCTCTTCCTCTGTTTTCCTCACACCCTTCTCCTCTTCTACTCTCCCTACCCCACACTTCCTCTCTTCTCTCACCCAATCTTACTCTCTCCTCACTCTCTTTCTCACCTTATGTTCCTCTCTCCATTCTCTCTCCATCTTCCAACTGTCCTCTCTGCCCTCTCTCTCTTCCTCACCCAACCTTCCTCTTCCCCCTCTCTCCCTCTCCCAACCTCTTTCGCCTCAATTTTCCTCACCCAACCTTCCTCTCACCCCTCCCCCTGCCTCTTTTCTCTCTCTTTCTCCCTCTTGTCCCTCCCCTCCCTCCCTCCCTCCCTCCCTCTCCCACTCTCTCTCTCCCCCTCCCTCTCTCAGGACGGCTCTTGTAACGGTCTGCAGCATTACGCAGCTCTGGGCCGGGATGTGATTGGCGCCACCTCAGTGAATCTAATGCCCTGTGACGTACCCCAGGATGTGTACAGCGGTGTGGCACAGCAGGTCAGTGCAGCAACACCAGGAGGCGCCGGCAAGCGGCAGCATTTTCAATTCAGATGCCCATTCACGGTCACTTGCGCGCTGGATATTTAAGCATTTATGGTCAGACTTCATGCACTAATTTTACATTATATGGCTTTAAAATGTGTCTAAAGTGACTTGCAAGAAGTGCCTTCTGAAAGTTATTGGAGCAACTACAGGTAACTTATCAGCTGAGGTGCAGTTCCAACAGAGCTGGACTGCCCAGCACTGTTTCTAGAGGTCTACTGTCCTCTAGGTCCTCATTTTGACCCAAGCAAAGCACACCGCAGTCGGCTGCTAGATACCATCTTCTAATGGTGATTTTTAGAATCAGTTGTCATTGAAATGAAATCCACGTGGACTTCAGATCACTATGAACTGGGTTGGGCAGCCTTGCCATAAAGGATCAGTTATCCTGAACCATGACTGGTGTCATTCGCATAGCAATTGTGGGCTAAAACTTTAAGTTATGGCATGTCACAGGAGAGGGAGCCGTGTGAACCAGAGATGCATGTTAAGTAGCTAAGGCTTCAAGATGAAGATAGAAGTTGAAGTGATATATAAATGTAATGAAATATACGTGATTTAGGTTCAAGCTTTTAAGGGGTCTTCAGGGTAAAAGTTTCCTTTTGTTTTTTGAAAATATCAATATTTTTGATTTTCACATAAAATAAATAAAGGAGTGCAGTGAGATGCCAGTAAACACCAAAAATCTATGTTTTTCCTCTGCCTCAATTGTTACTTGGGTGGTATAGTGATTAGCACTTGCCTCACAGCAAGAAGGTTGTAGGTTCGCATCCGGCCTGGAACCTTTCTGTGTGGAGTTTTCATGTTCTCCCCGTGTTTGCGTGGGTTTCCTTTTGGTACTCCGGTTTCCCCCACCCACAAAAACATGCCTCATAGGAACACTCCAACCGGTACCCCTGACCAAGGAACTGGCTGTAGAACTGGAGTTGGTCCCCGGGCGCTGCTCTGTGGCTGCCCACTAACTATAGGATGGGTCAAATACAGAGGACAAATAACCCTAAGGGTTCAATAAAGTAAATAATAAAGTATATCTTAAAATGCAAATTACAGAAAATCATAATTTTGACCAATTTTCAACTTTGCAGCATTCATAAAAATCATTAATATTCCTGTGATTGACTTGAAATTTGGACTGAAGTTGTATCTGTTGGACCTGAAGTTGGATTTTCTAGATAAGTGTATCCCAAGGGGATTCATTTTGAAAATGAAGCGAGTTGATGATAGCGATTTTCGTTATGGTTACATAACAGAGCTCATTAAATATTCATTACTGTCCCAAACAAAAAAATCCTGAGTCATTTCATAAAACCGTCTTTCACATGAGACTGATTTGAGTAAAATCTGACCATGGGTTATTTAAACGTCATTGCCACAAAATATTTTTGATTTTGTCTTTAAAGTGCCATTTCCATGGCAACCGTGTACATTTTTATCAAAATACTACATTTTATGAGGTTAAAATCATGTTGAGTATGTTTTTTTTTAGTTTTTGCATTATTATGGCTATTTCCACACTTACCATGAAGACCCCTTAAGTCAGAAATCGCTCTCATGAACTCAGTGATTAGTCACTGACTCCTGGACTAAAAGTCCAAAATAAACAAAGGGCTATTGCTCTCTAGTCAGTGGTGGAATGATTGACGTCGGTGCCCAAGAAACAGCACTGGTGATATAGATGGACTGAGATATTCTCCTTAAGCTCTTCAGCTATAAGAATAGTGCTGTGTTGGTGTTCGTGCAGGTGCCTTAGTCGACACCTCTTGAGATGAGGGATTTGGTGGGGTGAGATCAGCTTTCATCTCGGTCGGTATATGGGCTAGGGAGACTATTCTGTCCTAACTACCTCCATTTTGAATCTTTCCCTGAATGGTGAAGGGTTCAGCTTTTTAAACCTCACCTTTGAACCCCATTTTGGGCTGACCTTCCACAGACCACTTGACCTTGTGTCTGTCCAAGTTTGTTGTCATTTTATCTGATGATAGGTTGCCCAAACCTGCTAAGCTATGTTTGAGTGCTGGGATTTTAAATTTGAGCTTCTTTACTCCTGCTAGTCTACTGACAGAGGTGGAAATAGATGTTCATGTCTTAATATAGGATCACTCTGTCGTGCTAAGCTTCTGTCAGTGCAGGAAGTGAGTCATAGCTTGCTGTTGACTGACATGCCAGGCTTTTGCAGTGTCATAATGAGTATTGGTGCCTTGTTGTAGGGTCACCTGCTAGGCCTCTGACAGTGGTGGTAATGGATGCATGCTAGTGTCCTAAGTTGCGGTCAGGCTATTCTGATGGCCTTCTTGCAGCGGTCAGAATGGTTGCTAGTGTCTTGATCTTGGGCCATACTAACCTACTAGGCTTTTTCATGGGTTGCATGGAGTGTTGGCACAGCTGATATATGGTCATCCTATTAGTTTTCTAACAGTGATAGGAATTGGTGCTTGAATCATGTTGTGATAGCATATTCTGTTAGCCTTCTTAGAGTGGTGGAAATTGATTCAAATGTCCTAAACTGCATTTGACTAAATACTTGATATGGTACCTTAAGTATGACTACAGCAGCTTTTTTTGGGGTAAAAAAGTTACATTTTGTATGAGGATCGTAAAAGCACAAAAATACTTTTATCCTGTATTTTTTAAATAAATCTTTGTGTTTATTTAGCATCAATTAGTAATTTAAGTAAATTTTCTGCTGAAACAAATTAAATCGATAAGCATTTCAATCGGCTAATACATGGTCACTGTACTCTACTGTCCCTCTGGTAGCATTTCAAAATGAGTACTGGTGTCAACCTGTTATTCCGTCAACCAGGTGGAAGAGTTTCGCGCCCGCGATGCCCGGAAGGGAGTGAGGATCGCTCAGGTCTTGCAGGGCTACATCAATCGCAAGGTGGTAAAGCAGACTGTGATGACCGTGGTGTACGGGGTCACGCGCTATGGTGGCCGCCTGCAGATTGAGAAGCGGCTCAAGGAGATTGACAATTTCCCGCCGGTGAGTGAGGGCCAATAGGGCGGTCAGCCTCCACTTAGTGTTTTCTTCAGCATATGTTGTGGACTCTTCAGCTTAATGGCTTGAATTTTTAAAATTAAGCCTCCAGAACTCGCCAAAACTCAGTAGACACTGTAGCACCCTGTGATACTTGCTGCAGACCATGGATCTACATTCTCCGTGTCGCATTTAATTCTCAAGTTCCCACTGTCCGCGTTTTCCCAGAATATATGTTCCTTCGGCTCTTTATAAACTACCTTTCATAAATCTTAAGGTTCTTTCATGCAATGGAGGTAATGATGGATTTACAGCCATTGTTTGAATAATAGCCGTCCCATTATGGTATAATGAATATAAAATGTAGTGAGTGGTTTACTAAGACCTTCAGTATTAGCAGAGCATTTTCGCACAGGAAAAAAACTAATAAAACAACCAATTATGTTTGTAAAACAAATACCTTGACTCATCATTAAACCCCCGGCATATAATGCGGGGGGATATAGCCATGGGTGCGGTCGTCTGTCCATCCTTCTGCCCGTGAACATTTGTTTTCAGGAGCATAACTTGAAAACCGTTCAATAGTTTTCCATAACACTTTTTGTGCACATTAATCATGACCTGATGTGGTGCCTTTTGCTCATCCGAAGTTGATGATGTGGGGCCGGGGGATATGCCATCTCCTGATGGCTCTTGTTAGACTTGTTTTCAGTTTTGTGTGTGCTAAAAGGTTTTGCACATGCCAAAGGTCTCAGTAAATCAGGCCCTTGAAGTAATAAGCATTCAGGAGCAGACTTAAATGGACCAAGCAATTGCAAGTCACTGCCACATGATAAGGTTGCTGGGCAATTGGCCTTTGAGAAAACCATGCCCTTTTTTAATAGCTTTGGTGTTCCTGGAATCTGAATCTTGGTGGTGGTTTCAGTTAAAATCTGTCAGTTGCCCTATAATCTCAGGTGGGTCACACTCTGTCTAGGAATGGCAGTGTTTCCTCACGGCAACAGTCCTAGGTTAAGATCAAAGTTTGGTCCTTTCCGTGAGGAATTCACTTTGCCTCTCTGGGTTTTTTTATTTTTTTGTGCTCCAATTTCCTCCCACAATCCAAACACAGGCGCGTTAGGTTACTCGGGAGCGTATTAATAGGACATCGCTGTAGAAGAGCATGTGCGCTCAGCCACCAATTTACCCAATTAATGTAATTATTATTATCATAATTAGCTCAGCTGGAAATCCGTGAACGAAGTAACGGGAAATCTTAGCTCGCTTGTACTAGCGAGGAGGGCACAGCACTGAAGGCTTGGGGTTGGTCTCACGCTCATCACTGGAATATTGATTGCTGCAATGGCGACCGTTCAGGCCATTAGAGTGAGGCAATGAGTTTGGATGGTAATTCTTGTATAAACTTTTTCTTGAAATTGTGCTCTTCCATTCTGCTAATGGTAAGGAAGAAAGTGATTATGGTAATGCACTTGGTCTAGTTATTTTTTTCCCTGACAAGGACCAGAGTCTGCTGTGGGTTTGAAATTGGTGCTCATCTTATTCCTCCATTCTTTGTATGGCCCAGAATCCTCTTCATCTGTTTCTCTCATTGGTTTTAGATGTTCTGTAGGTCTCTTGTGTAGTGTATGACAGTACAATAGGACTTATGTTTCATATACTTGGCAGAAAAATGAATCTGAAGTGATGTGCATACTGAAGACTAATGGAGCAACCACTGAACTCCAATTTGCGTTGTTACCTGCTGATAACCTGGAAGACTCAGTTGGTGTGAATGCATCCCATCTTTTCGCTTTCCAAAATCTTGAGATTTGATGTGCTGTTTAATTTGCCACTTTCAATTACATTTTACTGAAAAAAAGTGTGTATTAATTTCAGTCTGGCAATAAGACTTGACTTTTTTCTTAAGTTGAGAAATACTGAGGAGGTTTGGCTCATCTGTTCCCTGAACAGGTGAAATTTTCTAGACCCTGCTTGGCAAATGAGTCGAATAATCAGCCTTTGGCTATAATTTGCAGTCTTATTGTGCCAGTGGGTTTCTGGTATATGATTTTAGCCTGAATGTTAGGCTGAAATACTTGAGGTGGACTTGCTCAATGGTTTTTGTGAGGTGCTGGGTCTCTGTGGGCTCACCTATTGCTTTCTGTCTCTTCAGGAACACGTATGGGACGCCTCACATTACCTGGTCCATCAGGTGTTCCACAGCCTGAAAGAAATGTTCACGGGCACCAGGGAGATCCAGGTACTGTGGAAGCATTAGCAGTAATGTCAACACGCTGATACCGACCCCTCGGTTAGCGCCACGGTTCTCCTGTGTAGCTCTTAATCACCACCACTGTGATGATGAAGAGGGAATTGAATTGCAGCATTTCTGCTTATTTCCATCAGAAAGGTTCATGGAGGAGCTGTCGGGTTAGGCTAGCTAGAGCATTAAAAGCCCGCACTTCGGGCTGCCGAGCTGTGAATGAAAGTATTGCCGCGATAGCAGAAAAAAAATAGGAAGGTATGTTGCTGCCATAATAACCGACCGCAGTCCTGGCACTTTGGTGGTCACCCCCACGCTCTTCCTGAAAGGGGCCCTAACCTCAGACGACCTGATCTAATCTCCCCACCCCCTTCATCACTTCCCTCCCCATTCCTCGAAATAAGTTGACTTCTAAATTGGTCAACCCCCACTGAGCTGCACAGTGGTGTACACTGCGACGACGGAAATGATCGATTCCTCCTCTCTCCCCTATCCCCCTACCCTTCCCTCGCCCTGTCCCCCCTGGGAGGATGGTAGGACAACCTAATGAATGAGCCAGGTTTGGGTTTGACTGGCCCCGAGAGTTGCCGAATTTATCTTAACGCCATCAGGTGGGGGTTAGGGCCAGTGGGACTTCAACGAGTCTTCCTTAGTTCAGGAGAATCTGTGTTATGGTCTTGATATACCGACAAACTAAGTTGCTCCTCAGGTCCCTCCAAGAGCTGCTGGTGTTACTCTTGGTGATCCGTTTTTTTTTTTTTTTTCAACATTCTACATTCTGAATCCATTTTCCAATTTAACAGCTTTTAAGCACTGGTAGAGATTGTGACATCACAATCAGAATGTTTTGTTATGGAAATTCAATTTCTGAATTGCATGATTAGAATGTTTGATTTTGGAAGCAGCTTCTGCGTTCTTGCATAGTCGGGCTGCAGCGTGTGGTGATTTTAGTTCCATTTTGTTTGCCTGTGCATTGAAGTCTCCAATAAACAAGGCTTTGAAACAAATAAAAGATTAATATATAACTAATATATAATATATATTTGCTCACAGGACTGGCTCACAGAGAGCGCCAAGCTGATCGCTAAATCTGGCAACACGGTCGAGTGGGTCACCCCACTGGGGCTGCCCATTATTCAGCCATACCACCGAACCAAAAGCCAAGTGGTGAGTGAACACCCCACCATCTCATTCGACCTCGTAGGGACTGGGTCACAATACACAGTTGTTAGCGTTCAGAAGACCAGAGTGTTGCTGTGGCAGGTTTATTGCAGCGTTCATGCTTTTGAAACTATCATCATCATCACTGTGGGATCGAAATGCTACCATGTTCTAATTCTGTTGTATTTCAGTGTCATGATTGGTTGGTTGATTGGTCATGATATTGGTTTTTCATCAGTCACTAGTTTTATTAGTTTGGTGATAAGTGGATTGAATCGAAGTATAACCGTGTACGAGAATTCCATTATCTTTGGGGACCAGATTCTGTTTAAAAATGGGGTTAACGGATGCGGTTACCGGTCATCGTGACATCATAAAAAGGCGACACGTTCATAGTCTCTGCTGTGATTTCCAGAGCCGCTCACTCCATATTCACTGATGACGCATTTTCGTTTTTTCGCTCCAGCAATATTGGCTCATTACGTTTTATTGGACTGTATGAAAATTACTGATGAGGTTCTTGCTGTGAATCAGAGAGCAAGAGAGAGTGGCATTTTTTTCATGAATTTTTCATCGCTTTAATCGTTTTTAATTACCCAGAACTACGACCGTTACCCATGTCCCAGGGTCTCCCTCTCGCTCTGTTTCAATGAAATGACAGATAGACCGCCCAAAAAGAGCTGAGGGTGAGTTGAGCTTGGGGGATGGACAAAATATTGGAAGCACCCCTGAAAAATGGATCCGCCTTTGAAGTCTCTAAACGACTATTACAAAAGCATCTGCATTAACCATCTGTTAATTTTAAAGCTAATTAGCAGCATATGTCTGCTAAAAGAGCTCTAACCAGCTGGACTTTGATGGGTAAGTCTTCAAAGTGTGACGACTGGCGTTATTATCCCTTGTGAATTTTTGTGCACATATCGCCTTGAAGACTACAGTTTACTCATTACATATTTATAATTGTTAATAAAATCCATGGAAATTTTAATAGCAGTTTTCCATTTAGCTTTGGCACAAACATCACTCAGACAGTGTGTTTGTCCGTGTTAAATCTTACTCAACTGAAATAACTGAGAAATTTGACTCAGGTGTGAGATGCAAGGAATCATGGGAAGATGTTTGGCAAACATGATGTAAGGGCGCTGAATGAGCGAGGTAAAGAATGCTGTCAGGGAGACGCTTGGAAGAACTGCTGAGAATCAAGTGAACCGCTTGGAGAAAAACCGAAGGCAGTTAACTTGTAGAAAACATTTTAAAATCTGAACAGTGGAACAACACGACTGGGCTGTCTAGTTGAGAACAACTGAGCTTAAGGTGGCATAGAGTGTGCAGTCTATGAAGGGAGCGCTTATGTTTTGTTCCAAAGCCAAACGGTTAGCTAGCTGCATTTAGCCATCAAAGGGCGCATTTGAATGTTACAGCATAATGGAGGAAGCCCTCCTTAATCCTCTGCCTAATTCAGGCTGCTCTCTAATTTTATCTGATATGAGCTGCCTTTCATCTGCAACCTGTAACAACAGCAAAATGAGGATACCAACATCCAAAGAGGCCAAATGGTCTGTAGCCGAGTTGCAGATGTGCCGGTCATGGAAAGTTCAGAATTATTAAAAGGGTAGCTGCAGTTTTTTCCCCCAGGATATTCTTGGATGTCCAAAAGGGAGGCTTATAAACTCTCTAGTAAAAAAAACAAACAAAAAAAAAAACATGAAAATTCAATGATCTTTAGGCAGTTTGACTCTTCTCATCCCTAACCTCCTAACCTTCTGAAAAACGGGCTGTTCTGAGTGGCATCCCTTCTCTGAAATGAACTTGTGTATTCTGAAAGTGGCAGGCCAACAAAAAAAAAAGACTTATTTCATTTTATTTCACGGTTTGTGGGTTAATGGGCACTCTTGATACCAAAATGTTGGTGCGCAAGCACTGAAAAGTGATTTTTTCGTAATTTTTCGCCTTTTAAGGTAGCTAGAGGAGCTGTGTCAAAGCTGATAATAAAATGCCCAACACCAAAAAATAACAAAAGTTAAAGTTTATCCAGAGGGACAAACTGGCACTTGATAGGATAGTCTTTAATAACCTCAGGGCCACAACTTAAATAAATTTGGGTGGTGATTTTTCTTTTTTCCATATCTGAACCAGTCTTGTTGGCAACATTGTGAGCTTCTCAAAGCTGGTATTTAGGGCAGTTTTTTCCAATGATTTAGCAAGTGTTTTTTATGCCTATTGTTGTTTATTCAAGGCCCAGTCACACAGCCGATCACGCACGAATCACTCACAAATCACGCACAGATTGGGTTTGTGCGTGCTTGTGAGTTGAGAAATTGACCAATTTTTCGGGGTGTCGGGGGTAGAAATCTCGGACGAATCACGCATGAATCGCGCATGAACCACGCATGTATCACTTACAATCACTGACATATCGCGCACGTTGACGCATAATAGCAAACACGGTGCAGTATTCCACGAACATTCGACGCACGCCCGACGCATGAATCACTGGCGGAGCACGTCCAAACACGAACGCTTCACGTATTGTCAGTGGATGTCAGTGGAATGAACGTGATACATGCGCGTTTCATGCGTGATATGAACGTGGGGCATCAGTGGACGGACGTGGACGTGCGCGGATTCAAACCAGTTCTGACGCATAAGCACTGACGGCCGACGAGTGTCCCGCGCATAGTTACACATACTCGACGCATAAACTACACATGCCGACTCATGAATTACGCACACCAACGCACAGTTGTGCGTCGGAAAATTTTTGAACCGTTCAAAACTCAAAATCACGTACAAACCGCCTTCGACGCACATCCACTTACAATCACTGACAGTCCACGTTCGTTCCACCTACGAATTACGCATACGACGTACGCTCCGCGCAGAAACGAAAATCTGTGCGTAATTCATGCGTTTTCGCTGTGTGACTGGGCCTTAAGACACATGTAGTTTTTATCGAAACCCCCCACCCCGTTACTAATGGTTGATGCAGCCTAATATTGTCATTATATATTATGATTGTTTGTATGATTGTATTATGATTGTTTGTATGGTTCTGCTCTCTACCATCTTTGGTTTCATGAAAACAATTGCTTTGGCAGTATTCTGCTGGTGTGTGATCACGCCAGTGAAGTATCATTGTAACGAATGGGACTGTTCAGAGCAAGAGATGGAATCAGACTGGGAGAGAGAAAATACAGGGGATACGTTTCCCTCTGTACAGTGGAAATGCCACGAACAAGTAGAAGAAAAAGCAGTGTGCGTGTAATTGAACGGAGACCAGCAAATGTCTCCACGGTGCGTAGGCTCCTACGCTGGGCCACTCGACCCCTGACGGGGGAAATATGCGCGTCGACTCTTGGGCGTGTGTCATAAGGTCATCACTCTTTCTGCGCATGCAATTCACACCCCTTCGTCATAGACTGTACATCACTAGCCCGTGCACTGATGGGAATCATTTGGTATAGGGTTTTCCTGAGGGATACACTGTTACAGTTTCTTGGGGAAAAGGAGTGGGGGTTAGTAAGATATTGCCCTGCCTCTGCCTCACTAAGCCACCTTACCAACACAGCCACCCCCCCTTTGATACCAGCTATAATCGGCGGAGTAGCCACAGTGCAGGAACGCATTGCATGTCGCGCTAGTAGGCCTTAAATCATGCAAGGTTTATCAGCCATCAAAGGGTCACAGACAGAGGGCTGATGCTGTTAAGAAGAGGCGGTCTGTTCTTGGCGCTCAGCAGCGGATTCTATTTTCGGCTCTTTACTTTGGGAGGGGGGTGGGGGTTGGGCCTGTGTAGTGAAACGCACCATTCCCCCTCTGGAAAGGCCATATCAGCCAAATTAACGCTTGCTGAAGCAGTCCGGCCGGCTGCCTCCGCCATTACAATAAATATAAATAATACAGAAAACTCCAGAAGGTACCCATTTGCAGCTCAGGAATCAGACCTTATCTCCATAATCTTCATCTCCACACGAGCGGTATTCTTTGCTTCATTATCCTTTGTACTGCTATCTTTCAATGCTTTTCCCGTCCCACTGTGTGAATCACCTTGAAATTCTCATATCCTTCCTTTGGGATCAGTCAGTAACAACCGATTCCTGCGCCGCACGTGGAATGTGTCTCTCGAATCATTTCCATATGAAAAGGAGCAAAAGTGTGCCACTTCACTGCATGGTTGCTTCATTTGCATACCGAGGTCATTAAAGGTTTCTCCTTAATTTGTGCTGCGGCTGTTAAGCTCCATTGTTTGAGAGAGGCACTTGTGAAGGAAGATCACTCAATTAATGCATGAGATTGCAATGATAGCATCTGTTTCAATATCTCTCCAATGCTGAGCACTTTAGAGCATGATTTCACTACCAGGCTTGATACAGTGTTAGATACCATCTAGATCTTAAGTATCCCAAGTGCTGGGTACCCTATACTGATTAGAAAATGACTTTCTCTGTTGGAGTGAATGATGCATTTTCACCACTCTGTTATGTCTTTATTTTTGTTATGTTATGTCTTGTTACAATTAGTTGTTTCAGTGCTGTGAAAAAGTATTTGCCCCCTTCCTGGTTTCTGACTTTTTTGCATATTTTTTGCACTTAAATGTTTCAGATCATCAAACAAATTTTAATAGAAGAAATAAATAACCTTAGTAAATATAAAGTGCAGTTTTTAAATGATGATTTCATTTATTAAGGGGATAAAGCTATCCAACCTACCTGGCCCGAGGTGAAAACGTAATTGACCCCCCCTTGTGAAATCATGAATTAATTGTGATTTATCACATTTTTTTGAGTGCAGTTTCATTAGCCATACCCAGGCCTGGCTATTGCCAGACCTGTTGAATCACAAAATCACTTAAATAGAACCTGTCTGACAAAGTGATCTCAAAAAGCAACATTTCATGCCATAAAAAACAAAGAAATTGGCATCTATCAGTCTGGAAAGAGCTGCAAAGCCATTTCTAAGGCTTTGGGACTCCGGTGAATCATGGTGAAAGCCATTATCCACAAATGGAGAAAACTTGGAACAGTGGTGAACCTTCCCAGGAGTGGCCGGCCCACCAGAATTACTCCAAGAGCCCATCAACTACTCATCCAGGAGGTCACAAAAAAAAAAATCAAAAACTTCTGAAGAACTGCAGGCCTCACTTGCCTCAGTTAAAGTCAGTGTTCATAATTCAACAATAAGAAAGAGACTGGACAAAAAATGGCATCCATGGGAGAGTTCAAAGGCGAAAACCACTGCTGAAAAAAAGAACACAAAGGCTCGTCTCAGATTTGCCAAAATACATCTTGATGATCCCCAAGATCCCCAACTTTTCGGAAAATATTCTGTGGACTGACTAGATATTAGTTGAACTTTTTAAAAGTGTGCCACCCATGACATCAGGCGTAAAACTAACACAGCATTTCATTAAAAGAACATCATACCAAAAGTAAAATATGGTGCTGGTAGTGTGATGGTTTGGTCTGCTTTGCTGCTTCAGGACCTGGACGACTTGTCACAATTGATGGAACTATGAATTCTGCTCTCTGTCGGGAAATCCTGAAGGAGAATGTCCAACCATCAGATTGTGATCTTGAGCTCAAGCACACTTGGGTTATGCAG
Organism: Gymnothorax reevesii; assembly: GCA_029721435.1. Lineage (NCBI taxonomy): Eukaryota > Metazoa > Chordata > Actinopteri > Anguilliformes > Muraenidae > Gymnothorax > Gymnothorax reevesii. The sequence continues at coordinate 31,118,872 of CM056575.1, forward strand.
CAGGACAATGATCTGAAACACACCAGCAAGTCCACCTCTGAATGGCTTTAAAAAAAAAAAATTGAAGATTTTGGAGTAGCCTTGTCAAAGTTCGGGCTTAAATCCTGTTGAGATGCAGTGGCATGACCTTAAACAGGCCGTTCATGCTCAAAACCCCCCAATATGGCTGAATTAAAATAATTCTGCAAAGAAGAGTGGGCTAAAATTCTTCCACAGTGATGTCAAACACTCATTGCCAGGGTGGCACAACCAGTTATTGGGATTTAGGGGGCAATTACTTTTTCACATAGGGCCGGGTAGGTGTGATTAGATTTTTACCCTTAATAAATGAGCTCATCATTTAAAAACTGCAAATCGTATTTACTTGGGTTGTCTTTGTCTTATATAAAAATGTGTTTGATGATCTGAAACATGTAAGCATGACAAATATGTAAAAAAGGAAGAAATGAGGAAGGGGGCAAATACTTTTTCATAGCACTGATCACAAATGCAATACTGTCAAATGCCTTAAAACAATCCATGAGATCATTAAGGCCAGAACCTGAGAATATTTGTTCAAAGACACTATATGCGCCATGCCTAACCTTTCCAGACCCCAGCGCAATAAAGCCATTGGGCTGTGGATGGCTGGAAATCACAAAATCGCATCACCCAGCATTTTTGGGTAAGCCAACCCACAATCTCTAATCTTGTGGCTCGTTACCAGGAGACTGGAAGCACCTGTGGTCGACCCCCACCTGGTCAGCCTAGGGTCACGACCCAGCCAAGGACAATCAGATCCGCCTCGTCTACCTGAGAGATTGGTTTCGAACCTGCACTAGGATGGCTCAGGAGACCCTAGGAATCCACAGACTAAGGATCAGCAGAAGAACAGTGAGTCGCCGACCTGCAGAGCGAGGGATCAGAGCCCACAGGGCATGTGTTGGAATGCAGCTTGTTGCACAGAGCATGGCTACCAGGCTTCACTGGGCTAAAGAATATGGTCAAAGATGTCCCCAGCCGATTCTGGAGGAATGTTGTCTTCAGTAATGAGTCCAGATTTTGTCTGTACCAACATGATGAAAGACAGAGGGGGTCTCCAGACGACGAGATATGCAGCCCCCTGTATTACTGAGACAGATGGCTTTGGAGGAGGATCGGTGATGGTCTGGGGTGCCATTCGGAGCGGCTGGAGATCCGACCTGGGCATAATCAATGGAAATCTTAATGCAGCCCGCTACTGTGACCTTGTCATCAGACCGCACATTGTGCCTTATATCACAGACTACCTTGAGGTCACGTTGATGCAAGACAACGCACAACCTCACTCAGCACTTGACCCAGGAGCTCCCGGCCCTGAATGGTGTGCGAGTCATGGAATGGCCACCTTTCAGCCCTGACATAAAGTGCATCAAGCATGTCTGGGACCTGTTGGATCGGTGGGTTCGGCAATGCACTTCAGCGCCTAGGACGAGGGCGGAGCTCCAAGAATCCCTTCTACAGGAGTGGCAGGCCATTCCCCAGCAGCAGCTGCTCAACAAAATGGTGCTGTCCAAGCCAAGACGAGTGATGGCTTTGTTGCAGGCATGTGGCGGTCACACTTTGTACTGAGATTGGAGTTGAACTTTGTTGTTGATTTTGTTGTTAAACTTGTCATTGTTGATCCTTTTGTCGTTTTTTTTTTGTTGATGTTATTTGACATTTTGTCGAAGTTATTGCTGTGGGTAAAGTCAATAAATGATTAGAAATTTGAATCTGAGTTTGGCTACTATTCTGGTTATAAGTTTTTAAAGTCCATCAGTGTAGATCTGGAAGAAGTTAAAACATACCTGAATAGAAAGATTGTCCCTTTTGTAATTTTTATTTTATTTTTATTGAAACTTTATTTAACCAGGGAGGTCCTGTTGAGATTGAAATCTCTTTTTCAAGGGAGCCCTGGGGGTTGTGGTGGAGAGGGAGAGGACAAGTTGCACAGTCCGTTGGATCAGGGGATGATTAGGCGGCAGTTTGAAAGACCCAGGTTGGGAATTTAGCCATGAAACCGGGGAACCCCCTCCTCTTGTGGAGGAGTGTCATAGGATCATTAATGACTGCAGAGAGTCAGGACCTCGGTTTAACGTCTCATACGAAAGACGGCGTCTCTTTCAGTACAGTGTCCCCATCACTGCACCGGGGCATTGAAGATTATTCCACCAAAGGGAAGATCGCAACCTACTGGCCCACCAACACCACCTCTTCCAGCAGCAACTTGGTTTTCTGAGGTGGTCTCCCATCCTAGTACTAACCAAGCCCAAACTGCTTAGCTTTAGCCACGCAGCTGGAGCAGATTGAATAATGGCATGGCTGCTGTTAATGAACAGATTTTCATAAAATTTCAGCGTTAATTGAATCTACACCAATGTAGAATTGATTGTAGTCGTTGGTGACCTGGATTATATTCTTGTAGATCCAGAACCAATAATATAGACATATGGCGTGGTGGAGGTATGTGGTCTACCGCATGCCCTTCTTGTTAACTGTGGGTTATATAGTGTAAGTAAGTTTCAGGCCCCTAATGGTGAAAGGACCGTGGAGAGAGGGTCCTTCACAGTTTTGGACTTTGCATGTATTCCTTACGGTATTGGACTTTGGTTCCCTCTTAGTGGTGTTCATGTGCTAATTGTGAATGTCAGAGCTTATGAGTCACCTGAATGCTGTGATCAGTCCTGGTTCGACTGAATTATCAGTGAATAGAGCCTGTCGATCAGTTAGAGTTTGAAGTTTGAATGCACTTGGAAAGACTGAGGCAGGTTGGCATGACTACATATCCCACAATGCTTAGAAATCAGCTCATATAATAAACCCTTGGAAGCTTCAACCCACAGTGGGCATTGTCTTATTCTCAAGCCTCACCCTGGTGGAAAATAAGACGAGAAGATCCCTCATCCATTTGAGCTGTAGCCCTTGGCTGTAGCCAGCTAACAGTGTTGTCCTGAAGTCTGCTGTGTCTTTTGGGGGGGAGAAAGAAGAACTGTATTGTTGAATTCTCTTGGGTTCAATTTGCCTTGAAGCTACTTACAAAGCAGTCACCTCGCTGCCAGATGATATCGGAAGCTTAAGCCCTTTGGTTCAGCCCCCGCATTCCTCTCGGGTCTTTATATGGAGAATTAATTCAATGCCAGAGTATAAGATAATAATGAAGGAATGTTTGGCACAAGTAAGAAAACTGGGAATGACCGAGACCTTGATTGAACTGCGTCATTGCAGAAGAACACCTGCCTTACACTCTTCATTTTGTTTGATTTGGCTGAAGAACTGATGTGATTTCCACTAGTCCTTCATCAGAGGACTTACGGTCAGCAATTTTCCACCAGAATTCCTCTCTGGCCTTCTAAGCGGCAACAGTTTTGCTTTTTGCTGTTTTTTTTTTAATATATTTACATTCTTCATAACTGTCCATAATCACGACCCACTGCTCCTAGGAGATTTTCTTTTCTTTTTTTTTTTAAAATTCTATTAATCACCCAGTAACGACTTGCATTACATCCAAGGAACAAGTGCATACATCAACCAACACGAATGCACAAACTTAAATGTCAACTATAATTTCCCGTGTCCGCCTGAGTATGCGTATGCACAAATGCAGTTTTTCAAATGTCCAACCAAAGAGTGTAAAACTACATATGAGTCTCCCATTAAGCCGCTGGCGGCGCTCCCTAGTGGCGCAGGGAGAGATGACCCGCAGTGTTACTGATCCTGGATCAGGGAGAGCTTCCTCGGAGAAACATACAGAACGCAATCAGTCATTTTATGAACAGAAATAGGGTCAATTGCCGCATGAAAAGCTCTTTTGTTGAGAGCGCGTACAGTGTTGAAAATACAAAACCCTCATTAACCAAGAAAGATTACGACCACCGTTTGTGATACCAATAGGCCTATTTCACATTTCCGGGTATACAAACCGGATGGCAAGTAAACTGACTTCGCTTGCTTGATGCTGCGTGTATTTACAATGGCAGAGTACTAGTAGTCGGGTGTTCCCGGTCCTGACTGTTCCAACTCTAACTCGAAGATGCAAGCCGACCTCTCTTTTCCCGGTTTGCCCACCGAAGACGACGTGAGGGTGTGGATTTAGTCCATAAGAACAAGTGACGGAGGAAGATTTACGACTTTGAGATGTAGCTAGCTAGGTAGCAGCCTGAGTGTGCAACGCTTGAAAATTATATCACAAAATCCAAGATGGCCACCAAAGGACGTTATCGAGATAACTCGCAAAATAAGTGGCTGACCCAAGGCAGGTCATTATTGAAGATGATTTGGCTACGCCAAAATTCTTTCCAGTTTATCTTTTCAATATGGCTGCATCCATCTATCTATCATTATCGTCATCATCATAATCATAACAATTCACCGTCACTCAATCAATGCAATTTTTATTCACCAAAGCATACTTCTACATAACAACTGTGCGGCGACGCAGGTTCAGTGACTACGCACTTGTTTGCTGGTTTTTGTAGTTGTGAGTGCTTTCTTCCAGATGAGCTGGACTGGTATTACCGCTAAAGTTTCGTCGACCCAAAAAAGTTGCCATAGCCTTCGAAACAGCCCCCAGAGTGAGGCGTGCTCCCCGCCGGGCGATAAATCCTGAGCTGCTGGATTTGGTAGCACCTGCTGACTACTGTGGCATTATGGTGCTGTATTAATAAATGCAGCTTGAGTTTCAAGGACACTTGAGTGCCTGTGTAGGGAGGGGTGAGTGGGGGGGTGGTGGTAGGGAAAGGTCATTTATTGTGCATCTCTCCTAGAGAAATGAACAATAAGGCGGCCAAATCTGTTAGCTCCGGTCGTGCTGGCAGATGACGGCAATCAATAACTACAGTAGGCAGTGATCAGCCATTTGTCTGTCAGGTCAGGACATAGGGGACGGGTATTTGAATGCATAGCCGACTCTGAAACTGATTAATTATGAAAATATGAACTGTCCCTAATTAATTTAGAAAATTTGTCCCAGCATGCAGTGGCTGGAAAGTAGGTGTATATCCTTTAAAGGTGAGCTGTTACCTTCAAGTGGCATCCTGGAAAAAAGAAGATATTTGAGTACTTGTAAAAATGATGATTGTTCACGAGAAGCTTGCTGACCAAGTCGGTTCGTAGTACCAGAAATATGTCAAACAAAAAACTGCAGCAGCCAGTTGATGTAGGCCCACTTCATAAATTCTCCTCAGAGGATATTGAACGGTGTCTCTAGGCTTCTCTGCATTTTCGACCCAGTGTGACCACTACTATGAATGAGCTTGGCACGCTTGTCTGACGCCGAAGGGAATTTATTGGGCTTTGCTTCTATTTTTAAACTGATTGTTTGCCATTGTAATAAATCACTCTGGCCTTCGCGAAGCCTTGAAGCAATTGAGATGATGTAGTCGGTTCCGGGGTGATACAGGGAGGCGTGCGGGCCGTCGAGGTATCCGCATGGATGAAATTTCAGCTGGAGTCCTGCACTACGTTCTTCCTTGCGGTGCTCATAAATATCAGTTGGAAGAGGGATCAGCAGCTCGCAGTCAAATAGCTAATATACCGCGATTCAGACTAAACAGAGTCAATATTTAAGGCCATTTTCTGGCCCCATCTTAGCTTTCCTTGATTCACGCATACCTCATAAAATTAAACTGATAAACGCTAAACAGCTGTTATTGTGACCTTTATGTGGAACGGGGCAGCGGAGCGCTTAAGTGCGCCTGTAAAGACCCTTCGAGCTTCCTCGTTTTTAATTATTAGCATTAACAAACAGTACACTCTCTGAGCAGTTATCAACATGTGCGGCTTATTTGCCTCATTGCACTTTTAAGCTGCTCTGATGCCAAGGTCATTAAACTGTCTCTTTCGATTGCTGATTAAAAACAGTCTTGCGAGATGCGTGGTGTTTTATTTTGGAACCCAGCTTCCAGATGCTGAGAATGCGGCTGGCTGTTAGTTTGTGTACGCGGAGGCCGTGTACGTAAAAAGGAATGTTGCCATTGCATGATTGTTGATGCATCAGAAGAAAGGTTGGACCCTGTCATGACACAAACTTTATCCATTCAGAAAAGACCGTTCATTTCTTAACTTGTTATTCCACGAGCTTCTAAACTGATAGTACAACGCAGAAATCGGTATTCTTCCTGTAGCACTGCGATGAAATGGACTTTTTTCCCCAGGGAGGGGAACAGCTTGACCTTTTAACCTTCTGCCCTTTTGTAAGGCATCAGGGAGTGTTTTTTTTTCTTTTTTTTTTTTGGTGCGTATTTAAGTCTCAGAGTTGACTTTTCTGAGGATGTGTAGGTTATCTATGTTATATGACCAGGAATAAAAACCCTAGATATAGCGTGAACTGCAGAAGGGCATGAACAAAGGAAACCGTATCCTCAGACGGAGTCTCTCGGCCTATATCTCGTTAAGACCCGCATCCTATTAAGTTCTGGCCTTTGTGGCAGAAGGTCCTGTTTTTCAAAAATGGCCCCGGGCTGCATTGTGCGCTGCCCTTATCGCTTTTCCCTGGAGAGAAGGGTTTGGAATGGGCAGAAAAATGAATTAAAAATCCTGCCTTTTCTTCTTGAAAATGCCATGTTAAGGATGGGGACGATGTTTTAAGAGTCTCATTAGCAGCTGTACTGTACAGTGTGCAGTTGGACCCCGAATCCCTGCTTATTAACATTGAGAGATACAATTTGGACTCTCGCTTCCTCTCAAAGTCTCTCTCTCTCTTCGCTCTCTATCCTTCTGTCCCTCTTTCTCACTCTCCAGCTCTCCCTCACAGTCAGGGCTCGCCATGTCTCATCGTGGAAGACGTTGCTCTCCTAATGAGAGGACGCAATGCATTCATAAATCATTGTGATTGATGACCGCGTGCTGCTAAAGTTCATTCCGTATTCCTCTGTCTCCCCCCCCCCCCCCCCACACTACGAGCTCACGCCATCCCTCTAACCTCCCAACTCTCTGCTCTACAAACCACATCGCCTCCTCACAACCTCGCCCACACAAATTGTCTCCCACTTTCTTTGTCTTTCTCATCCACATCATGCTGCGATAATTCGTCTTGTGATCGCACTCCCATACACCCTCCCCCCCATCAAGCGCATACTGGAACCCCCCCCCCCCCCCCCCCGACCCCACATTGTACCATCCTCTGTCCCACCTTAGTCTCTCTCTCACAGATTGTTCGGTTTGTTTGGCCTGACTTGACCCTATGTGCAGCGCATGCACGCTGGCTGTCCTGGCTCAGGCCTCTGTCACTATGAGTCTTGTTCTGTGGTTTTTTTTTTTTTTTTTTGAGGGCAGTTAAAGAGAAGCTGATCTGTAGGGTAACGTGGAGAGCTCTCTCCTTGCATGCAAAGATCAGTCAGTCATACAGCACTAATGGGTACGCCGGCGCTTTGATGGGAAGGGTGCAGTTGAAGATTGATCTCTCTGTCTCACTGTTTCACTCTGCCTGTGTCTGTCTTTCCTTATTTTCTCTCTGTGGGTAAGTGTGTGGTTTTTTTTTTTTAGAATTTTGAAAAATTTGCTCTCATTTTCACTTTAATTCATTTTTTTAACAAGAAAATGTGGCCCAGTGGTCTGAAGCTGGGGTTCAGAAATTCAACATTTTCTCTAACCGAATACTCGTCCTATTGCGTGAAGGAGTACTCAAGTCAAGTCAATTTTATTTATATCACACATTTCATACGACAAGCGTAGACTCTGTGCTTACTCAAGTACTCGTTTCGTTGTGTTGGTTTTTTTTTTGTGCAGTCCAGTCAAACATGCTGTACGTTGGAATGCGGGCAGCATTAGGCTGTCGTTTATTGTGTTATTTATTGGTCTGTTCTGAAATGATGGCCGTATGGATTAGTTTGAGGCCTCATTCACGATGACAATCGAATCCTCAATCAGTATTGGAATGCTGCTGCTTTTTTTGCATGTATTCATTGTATTTAAACCCGATGTTTGTGTTTAAACCCAGTTTTTCTCATCAGTCGCTGACAAAGATTAGGCTACTCTAATATTTTTAATATTTTACTTTTTGTGGAATAAGATTCCAGTGGTGGCTACTTGGGGTTGTTTCTGGCTCACCTGAACCAAACATTTCCAGTAAGACTGTTGTTGTCAAAAGTCCAAATTCCAAAAGTAAAAATTTAAAAATGGCAGATGTTACTGTTATGGCCCCAATTTGTTATTACATTTATAACACAACAGCAACAGCAAGGGATGACAAACACAGTTTTAACAACTAAAACACATTTAATTTTTAACAAAGACAAAGACTAATAACAACCTACAACTAAAGACCAAGATTGATAAATAAGAAAAAACAGAAATAATTACAGTCCCTTTTTGGTGGGGTGGCTTGGTGATGTCCTGGATGAAGAAAATGCTCAAACACAGGCAAAGAAATCCACAAAAGAAACGTCACAGGTCTTGAACAGAATGGCAGGTCTGGTCATCTTCTTGCAATTTCTCCTACTACTTTACTGTCTCAATTCTTTTCCGTATATACTCTTTTGCAGACCCCACCCACATTTAGACCTCTTTTTTTTTAAATTTTCTGAGACTTGCCCCAGACATGTCCAGGACATGTCTAAACATGACTCCAGTCTGAGCTTAACAAAAAAAGGTAAATACTGCCATCTAGTGGCCTATATTCACATTACATTACCATTTCCGAAATTCTCAGTATGTTTTTTCTCTCTTTTCCCCAATTCTTCTTCAAACCATATTAAGGCTGATGACTTTTCAAAGTTGAATCTTTCGCTGCGGTCAAAAACTCTTCTCCTGGGCGCCTTACACCCAGATGTATTCATTGGGTGGACTGGCTGTAATTTAAATGCACCATAAATTTTACGTACTATAAATAACCACAGTAATAAAAATTTAAGCGATTTTCACTATTTCAGATGTAGCACTTTTTTATAATAAATGACTCAAGTCCATACAAAAAAAATAATGTTATGTATCCGCATTTGCTGGGTACTCAGTGCTCTATCACAACTTTACTTTCATACCTTCAAAAAAATCCAGTGGTTTGGACGCATTTTACTATCCTGATGATGATCCTCAATGGAGTAATTGTTGTCCATTCCATACTTAATTTATGCCTTTTATTGGATTAGCCTGTTGTCTGCATGTATTTATGTTGAAAAAACTGACAAGCTACGCTAATTGAAGAGAGTTGATTTTACTAAAAGAGTAATTCAATAAATGCGATACATCAGTCAAATTGAGAATTTTGTCCTAGGATTTTTTCTCATTTATTTGGGCGATGATGTCCCGTAGCTCATTAAACGGCACATAATAGTTAGGATAAGTGACGCCGCTCCGCACCAATTTATCATAGGGTTCGACTCAAAGAGGTTTCCTTTTTAAATGTGAAAAAAATGCTGAAACGAGAGATTGAATTCAGATACACGCCTGGTGTCATCCTTACAATATCGTGTGAATTATATGTATGTTTTCAGTGGAGCCTATTGGTATTCTCTTGGTCATTTCCTAAGTATTATTTTTTTTTGTCATTTTACGCTTATGTATTCCTCTTGGTAATTAAGTAAATAAATTGTTTGATTCTCGATCAGGCAATCTCAAGCGGTAATGGGATGAGAGCCATCATGCGTAAAAGGTGCGATGCTTCTATCTGACGGGACTCAACTGAAAATCCCATAATGTCAGCATCACCATGAGTTGGGTTTGAAGACCGAAACAAATAAAGTGAAAAGCATAACAGCTTTTAAATTGACACATGTAGGTCAACACAATATGGGAACTTAAAGGAATAAAATGTAGGAAAAATATTGGACGACAAAATGAGAATCAATTTTTTTTTTGTAATTATGGATGGTTATGATTGTAATGTGGAAAGAAGCCACTAGATGGCAGTATTGACCCTTTTTTTTTTTGTTAAGCTCAGTCTGGAGCTAGGTTTGGGCATGTCCTGGGCATGTCTAAGACGGAAAGTCCCAGAGAATAAAAAAATTCTAAAAGGTGGGAGGGGGCTGCAAAAGAGTATATAATGAGAGAAATTGAGAGAGTAAAGTAGTAGGAGAAATTTCAAGGAGAAGGATACATTTGACCAGACCTGTCACTCTTTTCAAGACCTGTAAAGCTTTTTGTGGATTTTTGCCTGTGTTGGAGCATTTTCCTCAGCCGAACATCACCAAGCAACCCCATCACAAGGGACTGTAAATATTTTTTTTCTTGTATATTATCAATCTTGGTCAGTAGTATAAACTGTAGGTTTGTGTTGGTCTTTGTTTAATTAAATCTGTTTGAGTTTTAAAATTTTGTCTGTCATCCCTTGCTGTCATAAATGTCATAACAAATTGGGGCCATAACATGATTTACTTGGTGAGTACTCATTTATTTGAGTACTCATTTGCATTTGTGGTCTGAAATCTCTTTCTCATTCTGCCTGTTTCTTTCTCCTCTTATTTCCTGTTTTGTGTGTGTGTGTGTTTGTGTTGTATTGCTTTAGACTGTGAACATGTATACAAGATGTTTTGTTGGACTTCTGTGCTATGAAAGTACCTATAAAAATTCAAAAAGAGGATCTCTTGCTCTAAAAATGTACTTGGCACTCTAAAATAATGCTGACGATGGTCTACATGTAGACCCATGAAGTTTTATCTGAAAAAGGTCTTTCTCACTTCCGCACCACAATCATTCTGTCTCCCCTCCCATTTTTAAAGGTTGTTAAAACACCTTGGTTACCGAAATGGCTTGGAAATTGCTCGCAGCAGTAAAAAGTAATAGGGGTTTTCAGAGGGTGAAGGCTTTTTATTATGGTTGTTTTCTGACAGTAAATATTATTGTGAGCTCCTGTTAGTCGCTGAGGAGAATCGATGCAGAGGTCAGTGTGTGGCGTGAAGTAAAGCTTTCAGGGGAGTGTTCCAGATCCCGTGATCAGAAAATGGACCTTAAAGGGACACTTCTCTCTACATGCTGACTTAGTGATGGCAATGCATAGAAGTGAATGGACAAGGCAATAATTAGGTTTTGTAAACTTGGTCCATTGGCGTAAATAAATTGTCATCACACAGATAGCATGGAGGACGGAGTGTCCCTTTAAGATACCTTATCTCAAGTCTTTTCCATGATCCAAGTGCATTCCTGCTAGATACAAACAGAAAGCCAAGGAAACTCATTTTTATTATCAAATTATTGAAATAAAGGCTTCCACAGGAATTCCATCATGCCTGCCTGATTGCTAAACTTTGACCGGGGGGGGGGTTGGGTTTACTCCATTAACAATTTAAAAATGAAAGCAAATAAAATGAAGCCAGGAGTGGACTGCGTGACCTTTGAGTGCTGCCAGGGAAATGTAGTTTTCCAAATCCAAAATATAATTATCTAATGCCTCTTGGCAGAGGTTATATGCTTGAATCTGGCCTGCGGATTGCTTTGAATACTGTGGTGTCCTCAGTCCAAAGACATACATTCTTGGGCAGGCTAATTACAGTCTCTGAAGTGTCTGTAGATTCTGTTTTGATTGGTGTGTTATCCCTGAGATGAATTTGTAAGCTGTCAAGTGTGTTATCCAGCCTTTTGCCCATGGTATATTAGGATGGGCTCCATCATCCCTGCAACCCTAGCCAGGAATTATTGAATTAGATAATGGATGGATGGATGGAAGGACAGACAGACAATCAGATGGATAGTTGGATGGATGGAATTACGGGAGGTTAGAGAGGGATTTTGCCCTCTACTTCATTGAAGTCACCACCTGTCCCTTTGCTGGCCTCGTACTTGGATCACTTTGCCTCCTCTGTTCATCGTTCTGTCAGTGTGACTTGTGACCTGTTAAAATATTGTGTAACTGAAAACTTGGTAATACCCATCTGTTATTCATTGTCAAAATGGCACCTGGTGGAATTGCTACATTGGCTTTGCTACTTAATGACCAGCTCCAGTTTCTGCTTCTCTCTGCAGATATGGATGTGGAAATTAAAAGTTTGTCAAATTTGTGCAAATTCAGTATTTGGTTAGCAGCACTGTTTTTGGTTCTGTACTCCACCACATTGGCTGTGAAAATCATGGATACAAAGTTAAAGTTGGGGCTGTCGCCTTAAATTTGCAGAACAATGGAGGAATATCAACCTGTTTTATACAGGTCATATTATGCCGATTTCCCAGATTGATATTTTCATTTTCTTGGTCGATTTATGAACAGTTGTGTGGTTATTATGGTCAGAAAAATGCCAGGTAATAGCTGTAAAGGCTGTGTGTGCAGCACCTCAGGTTCACTCAGCCTGAAACGGGCTGTTTCGGTTCCTGGCTCATTAAGGCCCCCTCACTGACGGCCCCCTCTGTCGCGATTGGTCATCCACTTGGAGCATGTGCTGGAAATGTCACACTCATTTCAACGAATGAATTCCTGGTCCAGAGACTCTCTGAACGGCTGAAAACACAACTGTGGCTGTAGTAACAACAATATCGGTTCAGCCGTACCTCCCTACCTTTGTTTGAGCACATACTAAACTAGTTGTTTGGCAGGAATTATGCAAATGTGTTACGTCTTGATGTAGTCAAGTAGCGGAAGAAAACGCTTTACTAAGAACAGGGCATTTCAGGCAATTTAGGAGAGTTCTGTCTGAGATCATGGCTCCTTTTGACATGGGCTTGACAGTTTCACAAGCACCAAAAAGCTAAATTACATTCTAAGAAAAGGGCACAACCCTAGAAACTTAAGATATGACCTCTTTTATGGTGTCACTGTCCAAATTCTTACGGACTGTAGTGGAGTGTGGTCATGGCTTTGTGGTGGGTTTATTTGCATATGTAATTTAGCCTCATGAACAGCAGTTGATGTGTTTTCTTTGCTAACCTTTATATTGACAAATTTGTGAAATTCAGGCTGAGTATTGAGGTTGCTACTTTGACGTCAAGCCCTGCAAAGTGGTTAAGGTCCTGGTCGTTAACTTAATGGCACTCATTAAATCCCGACCTCTGAGCAAATGGTGTGATTGGATAAGGTCCAAGCCACTGATTGGAATGAAATTGATGGTCAGAGGGGGAAAGACCTCTTATTTTATAGGCTTTTTTAAACATTTGTCAGGATGTTCTAGTACTCTATTTACTGTGCGTTACCTTGATTATGATGACGGTGATGCGGTTCATGATTAAGAACAGTATCATTCTTTGTTATTTTTGTTGTCATTTTGATTGAATAACTTGTTATTGTGTCATATATACCGAATATTGATGTTGGACACAGTAACATCAACCATAAAATGGTCTTCTAATTTCTCCCCTCCTATGCATCTTGTCTATTCACAGCTCAAGAGTAACATCCAGTTCCTGAACCTTCAAGTTTCCCATGATGCCAACGAGTGAGTGCCCCCCCCGGCCTGACGGCTCTCTCATCAGACACGAAGGCTCTCATCGGGACAAGCATATGCCTTTCCCTGCTCACCTCCCCGCCTGCCTCAATTAATTATTCACCCTCAGTCTCATCATGAACAAACACTGCGTTTCCTCCATTACGGCTCTAAACCCCTTCCCTGGTTTCCGGTGCACTGGCGCGTGCGGTGCAGTTCACATGTTACCCTGCCCCATCCCTCCCAGCTGACTTGATTTGTGTTTTACTCTCGAGAGCTCTTTGCATGTGTGTGTGTGTGTGTGTGTGTGTGGGTGTGTGTGTGTGTGTATCCCAGCTCGTGAATTAATTACTCATATTAGCATTCAGGTCGAGGGCCTTGCATGCTTGGTTCCTCCAGTTGGGCACTTAACCGTGTATAAATATGCCTACATTATTATCGGATTGTCTTGTTACACATCGATTCTGAGTCACAGTATTCCGTCCAGGGAACTCTGCGTTCGCCTCGATCGTTCCTCTGAAGAAACCGAGCGCCCCGTTGTTCGTACGGAACCCAAACAGATCCTCTCGCCTCACTTCAGCTTGTCACTGGGGATTAGAGCAGTTTCCAAACGCTTAAATGACCGTGTAAAGTGTTTGTATGTAGCACATCTCACAACATATGTGCTGTATGGAACGATAAGTTTCATAACAAACCCCAGTGGGCCTATATTAAGGTAACTCTGGGTTGGGGGGCAGATTCAATCATGCAGTGCAGTCCCTTCTTGCTGGCTCCAACGGAGGACTTAAAGCTCAGTTCAATTTTATTTATCTAGTGCTTTTTTTTGGAAGAACTGTCACAGAGACGCTTTACAGCATAGTAGTAGGGCATATGCCTGATTAAAGGCCCCTGCACAGCTCATTTAGTTAACTCCCAGCTGGGAGAAAAATCCTTTAGGAATTTGATATGATTTGGTCAGCATTTTAATATCCGTGTGATTTATTTGTTTGAAGATTAGGCTGTTTTGATGGCTATTTCTTTTTTATTTTTTATACTTTGTGTCTGGTGAAGTAGTCCTCCATCGGGAAAGTATCGCTGCGTGCCCATGCTCAGTTTCTCTCGGATCAGTATAAGACTCGCACGTTAGCGATACCATTGCGGATGCCAGTCCCGGAAGGAGGTGTTAGCGGTGCGTGAAAAACGGACGAGCTCCAGTCCTACCCATAGCGACCTCACCTAGGGAGGGTGGGGGGGTATAGAGGCGGAATCCGCAACCCCCTCCCTGAAGGTGACCGGCCCACGAAGGGTTCGGTGTGGCGTTTCTAGCAAAATGTCACAGCTGTGTGTTTTGTGTATCAACTGCCGCGAAGGACCATGCTGAATGCATCATGAGCGGCTGCGGAGGTTTGGAGCTCTCTCTCGCTCCCTCTCTCTATCTGTCTCTCCTTTATGGCCTCCCAAGTGATGTCTCTCAAGGACACAACTTCTCTGTAATTCTGTTCTCTCCAAATAGGGGGCATCCTTTCAGAAGTATGCGCTTCAATTTTACAGAGATGCAGCTGTTTACATTACAATGCAGTTGTTTACTGAACATCTAGCTGACACATTTATTCAAAGCAACGTACTATTGATAAGACAAAGCAGGAGTCCAATCCCCGCTGGATTGTGTGGGGTTAAGGGCCTCGCTCAGGGCCCACCAGCTGCATTCATCTTTGCATGGCAACACAAGGGCTTGAACCACCAAGCCTATAGGCTGCCTGCTATGGATCATCTGCCTGCCCTCCAAACTCCCTGCCTGACATCCTGCCGTCTTGCCAGACTCGAGGTCGATGGCAGCCTTGCTGGGATGGAGCTGCCCCCATGCCATGCACTAGTGAGGGGCGCTCTGGCACGCCCCACCCCCTACAGCTAACCATCGATCATACGCTGTGAACAGCAGGGTTAGGTCCACTCCACCCGTCAACTCCACTCCCCAACTCCGCTTACTTTTTTAATCTGTGCAAGGCTGCATGAGAACGTGGGGCGAACCGTAAAGCTCTGAGCAACTTGTCAAACAGGCTCCTTTTTTAGCAGTTTTCTGTTCAGAAAATGAATGAAGAAATTCCAAAATGTTCCCTGAAGATTTTTCAATTAGTTTATCATGAGTCTCACTATGTCTGGCAAAAGCACATTTGATTTTTCTCTTCAATTGTCTCTGTGTTCAACATGTCCTGATTTGTCATGGGGCAATTAAAGCACAAAGTTGAAGTACAAACTCTCTACTATTTAAGGGTCATTTACATTTTAGTTGAGTCCATGTAGAAGGTGCAGAATTTGTCATGTATTTAAAATGTCCCAAACATTATGGAGGTCAGTGAATTGAAACTTCTCCTTTCAGTACAAGGTAACTGAGCTGGAAATTATAATGTCCTCTCTCCGTAGCAGAGGCAGTAGCCGGTTAAACTCTGAAAGCCCGGAAAGGTCAATCCAGGAAGGGTAACTTCCATTATCTGTTCAGATCTTCGGTAATGTTTGAGTGTGTGGGACTGTACGGGCTCCTTTAAAATGGCGGCGGCAGTCGAGAGAGAAGAGAGCTGCCCTGGTGGACTGTAAATGCCTCTCGAGGGGGTGAAAAGAAGGGGTGGAGCTGTTCCAGAGCTGCGCTGTAAATATCGCGGGGCTCGTCCGGGACTCACCCCTTTGGGAATACTGCAGGGAGAGAGGTGCTTTGGGTTGCAGCCCCAACACACACACACACACACACACACACACACACCCCCCCCCCCCCCCCCCCCCACTGTCACTCAGACTCAGGAAACAGAGCTGAGGCGGACAGCTGTCGGTCACTGAGAAAAGGACTCGAGCCGAGCTGGCGTTTGTCCTCATGAGAGACGCAGGTGTCCCTCAGGCTGACTGTTAATGTGTTTGGAAGGGCCTCGTTCAGGTCGTCATGCGTGTTCCCTGCTCATGTCACTAGCTCTCTCTCTCTCCATCATCCCACCATCCTCATCCCTCTTTCCTCATCTCCCTCTCCTCGGTTCCTCCTTTTCGCTTCCTCCTCCCTTTTTCTTTCGTCTTATTTCACCCATCTCTACATCTCCTTCTCCTTCCTCTATCCATCTGCCCTCCATCCCTCAATTCTCCTTGCTCCATCCTTCTCTCCATCCTCTCCTGCCCACTAAATCCTTCTTCCTATCCATCAGTTTGCCTCTGTTCTATCCCTCCTTTCCTCCAAGGCCCTCCTTTCTGTTTCTCCCTCCCCCCAAATCCTTCCTTCGTGTCCCTCCCTCCCTTCTGATCCATCCTTTCTCTCCTTCACTCCCTCCAGATCTCACCTTCCTTTACCTGTCTTCCTCCAAATCCCTCCTTTCTGTCTCTCCCCCCTTCTCCCATCGCCCTTCACCCATCCCTCCCTCCCTCTGTAGCTCTCCTTCCACCCGCCACTCCCTCAATCTCATTCTACCACCACCTTTCCCCTCCATCCCTCTCTCTCTCTCTCTCTCTCTCTCTCTCTCTCCCCCGTCCTCCCCTCCTGCATTCCATTACTCACTCACAGCTCTCATCTCTCCTCTCCCTCCAGTAGGAAGGTAATTAGCAGCACCGAAAGGCCTTATTAGAATTCCTAAATAAATGATGAGCCTGGCGACAGCCGCTCTCCCATGACCACTGAACTCAGGCCGCCTCCCCAGTGCAAGACCACAGAGGGAAAGGTGCACTATGGGGCGGGGGTATTTATAATGACTGATTTAATTAAGTAGTTTCTCTGATGTCAAAGTGGCACGTCAACTTAACAAATGCGCACGAGGGGCCACTTCAGACGAAGGAAAATCACGTATTGAGTGAACATTTTCTTCTGGGAAAGCTAGTTGACTTTGTATTTTAAAGTTAACATTAGCGTGGATGGAGAAAAAGGTGAAAATGACCTAGACTGGAGCCCATTGCAGTGGCGCATGTGCTCAGAATCTCCTGACTGGAACAGGGGAGCAGTCTCAGGAGCAGAGCTGCATTCTGGCCACTTGGTTGCCATTTACAGAGCTGCCTGTTCGCTCTAGAGTTATTGATAGTGCAAACACCTCGCTCTGTCAATTGTTTGAACCCCAAATGGGCCGCCATTTTCTCAACAGGAGACCGGACACGGTGAAACAGAAGAATGCCTTCCCGCCAAACTTCATCCACTCCCTGGACTCCACCCACATGATGCTGACCGCACTGCACTGCTACAGGTGAGATCTGGCCTCTTCTGTCTGACTCACTGAGTCACCTTTCTATAGCTTTTGCTGATTAATTTACAATAAAGCTACAATAAAGCTGCCTCTCACTGTCAGTTGATTGTGTCACTTGTTGAATAGAATACAATGCATGATGTGTGTTCAGTGCTAGTTTTACAGAGGTTGTTCAGTACTGTTAGCTTACCTCTGCTGTGCTGAAAACTCCTGCTAAAACTCAACATAAGCTGGCCAAGCTAGTTTGAACTGTGTTTTGAGCACGTAAAGTTGGTCCACCAGCTTCCTCTACCAGTCTAGCTAGATTATCCCAGCAGAAGACCTCCATGCACTGCAATAGACCTGCAGTGAGCACCAATGAACAGGTTATCATCAGACAAAAATGTCCAAAATACATCTCGGATCATTAACCAGCTTGGAAGCCTTGCTGAGTGAGGCATGAATCTTGACAGGAATCAGTTTGTTGTCTTAGCATTCATTCTTGTATAGATTAATGCCATTACATTAATGAACAAGAGCAATTCGAGATTTATGATCTCTGCCAAAGGATGACATTGATACAAATGCAAGATCTGTCTCTTGGGAAGATTTTAGTACCAGGTCCAGAATCCAGATCCGGATCCGGATCATCACCAAAATTTAATCATCCCTGGACCAAGATCTATCTCTGGTGAAAATTTCATGAAGATCCGTCCAGTAGTTTCCGAGAAATCCTGTCCACAGACAGACAGACAAATAAATAAATAAATAAACAGATAAACCGACTCGATCGCAAAATCTCGTTGGCGGAGATAATTAATACAGCTCTACAGAAGGGGACTTCCGGCTTTTAGTTCCCCTGTAATGTTCCGGTCTTTGCTTGTCTACAGGGCAGGGCTCACCTTTGTCTCTGTACACGACTGTTTCTGGACGCATGCTGACACTGTGGATACCATGAATAAGGTAAATTCTGCATCATTCGGAAACCCCTCACGCCAGCTGGACCATATTCTCTTGGGTTTCTCAATTGGTCTCCGCTTCTATATTTAAACATACACTACAGGCCTGAAGTTTGGAAGCAAGGCCAATACAGATCAAAAATTTGGAAGCAAATTCAAGTTTCTGTTCACAATGCCTTTCTTAAAAACCAGTATGAAACCTATGGATTTTGGGATGTATTTACTGCATGATTAGACTTTTCTTTCATTGAGATGCACCATTTTCCTTGGTTTACCTTTAGGTACTGTGTACTTTGATGTTACCAGGCCATTACTGAATATATGTTAACAAAAGAAAGGAGGGGCTTAGCTTTTGGGTTGAGAAGAATGCAAGAGTCACAACTTCAGTGAAAAAGTAACAAATCACAGTTGGCATTATTCACTTTGTCATGGTTTACAGTCCACCGGATGCCAACGGCAAAGGTTGGGCACTAGGACCATGGGCCTAGTAATATGGGCCTGATAATTTGAGTAAAAATGTATTCTGATCAGTAACTCTTTATAAAATAATCATGTTCATTTTGTTGCAAAGTATGAATGAAGCTGATTTTTTTTTTTTTTTTGTACAAATTTGATCTTGCTTCCAAACCTTTGACCTGTAGTGTACGTGAGATCAGTGCAGCAAAATAATGGACTGTAAATCACTTTTCCTTAGCTCCTCGGCTTTGAATGACCTGTAATTATTTCTTCTTTGGCATTAGAATGTGTTGTTAGCAACATTATAATCACACATTTATTATCTTTCACCTTGCAGGGTTAAATACAGTTCTTAAGTTGGGTGGGATTCCCCCAAAGTCAGGGCTTATTTTTGATTCAAGCTGTTAATCGGTGAATTCTCCATTAAAGAATGATAATTAACAGTCATTAGCCTAAACCTTGACAGCAACAGCTGTCCATGCAGTGAACTCCCATCCTATGAATACAGAGGTGGGCAGAGAGGACCTTATCTGTCCCCGGTTTTCACTCCAATTCTGGCCTTTAAATTGTCTTAACTAGCCAAACCTTTTACGAAATCTGATATTTCTGCTGTATTTTTTGGCCACCATAGTCTGTTTTCGTCTCCCTCAATTGAACATTTTTCTTTGATCCAATGCATCAGCAAATCTGTGTTTGTGTACACAACCAATTAGCCCAGTTAGTCAAAGTAATTGGTGGAAATTAAAGCCTGCGCACAAACCGACCCTCCAGGAGTAGAAATGGTCCATTCCTGTGTTAAAGCCGCACTATATACAGCCTGGTGCCCGTGCCTTGTTGCGCTTGCGCTCAAAGTGAGGCCCTGGTAACAATGACTCAATGGCTGCCTCCAGTGAAGGAAATCAAAAATGGCGGACCAGGTTGGTTTATCATTGAAATGTCTTCGTTTTGATATTTCTAGGAGGTGTCATGAAACGTCATTGTGGTCATAAATACATTCCGATATACCATGTTTATTACCGATCTCTATAAATTTTTAGAACGAAGGGATAAAATTATTTAGACATGGAACTTGCCGACAGGTGCTTGCGGGGGTGCTGAGACACGTCCCTTTTTGACTGCTAGTTGTAGTTCTCAATCATTTTCATTTATTGACGCATTTTCCAATTATCGTAATTGGCAACCGAAGACACGGTTTCTCTCCGTATGCGATCTAACAGCGATTAAATCATGGGCTAAATTCAGTCCAGTTGCGGAACACAAACAGAGAATTGGGTTGCTCAAAACTTCCGTTTAAAACAATTATTAGTCCTGACCTGTTCTCAGTCATTTTCATGATTAACAGAAGGTTCACTCCGAGAGCACCCCACAGTTTACAGGTGAGGCCTGTTCTCCCCTGTTCTCCCCTAGGAACAGGTCAGGACTAATAATTGGAAATATATGTTTGAGAGTGAAAAAACTACGTAGTGCTGCTTTAACGTTTGCATCAGATCACTTTAAACCAGTGGGAGTGACTTTTGTTTCCCTTTGGTAGGATATATGGGAACACTATCCCGTAAAAACTGGATACTTAACAAACCTTCAGCATCTTGAAACTCAAACTCGAATACGAATATACGGGATGAGAATACAGTAATCCCCTTCAGAAACGGCTTGTGTATTATAGGCCGACTTGACTGAAGACTTGGCCTCTATCCAGTTGAGCGTTCAAATACGTTGAAGTGCAGATTAATCAAATTTTCTCAAATAAAAACTAACCTGGTCTACGTTTGACTTAACAGTTCATGAACAGTATCCTGCTAATTACATGCCCCGAAATGTGCCACTTTTTCTCAGAAATGAGCCTTTTATTGAGGCTACCCAGTATCATTTGACAGTTAGGTCAT
The DNA here is from genome assembly GCA_029721435.1 of Gymnothorax reevesii. Lineage (NCBI taxonomy): Eukaryota > Metazoa > Chordata > Actinopteri > Anguilliformes > Muraenidae > Gymnothorax > Gymnothorax reevesii. The sequence goes on from CM056575.1 coordinate 31,139,610, forward strand.
ATGAAACAGCATCAACTCATTTATTTTGTAAACATTAATTAGTTTTGGAGAAATACTTTTTTCAGCTTTAAAATAACTCTTGAGTATTTGTTGGCAAACATACAACCCCGTTTCCAAAAAAAAGTAGGGACGCTGTATAAAATGTAAATATAAACAGAATGCAATGATTTGCTGATCATTTGAATTTTTTATTTAATTGAAAATAGTACAAAGACAACATATTAGCTGTTGAAACTAAGAAATGTTTTTGTTTTTCAAAAAATATCTGCTAAAATTTAAATGTGATGCCAGGAATATGTTTTTTTTTTTTTGTTTTGTTTTTTTTTTGTTTTTTAAAGTTAAGACTGGGGGACATAAGACTAGAGAAGTTCTATGATGCTCACAAAATACATTTGGTGGAAGATCTCAGCTAAAATGGTGAATTGGCAACAGGTCTGTAACATAATTGGGTTTATGAAAGTATGCAAAGATGTAAAGATGGTGGGGGCTTCGGCACTCTGTGAAAGACTGCAAGGGCCAACAAATTTAAGAGTATTGTTTCACTACGCTAAATTGCAATGATTTTGGTGATTTCATCATCTGCAGCACGTAATATCCTTAAAAGATTCAGAAAGCCTGGAGATAAGGGTCAAGGCCAAAAACCAATATTAAATGGTCCTGATCTTCAGGCTCTCGGGCAGCACTGCATTAAAAAGACTGGATTCTGTTGTGGAAATCACTGCATGGACTCAGGAAAACTTCTGACCACCATTGTCACTGAACACAGTCTGTGGCGGCATCCACAAATTTAAGTTAAAACTCTACCACTTAAAGATAAAACCATATATGAACAAAATTCAGAAATGCTGCTGCCTTCTCTGGATTTGAGCTCTTTTAAGAATGATTGAGTCGACGTGAGATGCTGTCCTAAGGTCTGTCCGATCCAAATTTGCGAATACCTTTGGAAGTCATGGACACTGCACCCTCTGAGCTAACAGAAAAAGGACTGTCTGGCTTGTTATCAGTGCACAGTTCAAAAGGTAACATCTGCATTGATATGGGGGATGCATTATTTAGGTTGTGCGCAAGCCATTCGCCTCATGGCCATGGAAAAATAAATATATTTGTGGCAAAAGGCTTCTTAAGGCTCTTCACCACGGTGGCAAAAGCTTTCCAGCACTGCTTTCATTATATTCAATTTCAACGCATCACGCTGTTGCCAGATTCCCCTCTCTGAGCAGGGCGCAAATTTGCGATTCCCAAACCACATAACTGCGGGAGAAGTTTTGACGACTCCAGTTGGTCACTTTCAAAGCGATCACAACCACATGACATCCTTCAACCTTGATTAACAGCTTCTGTTAGCTGAAGAGCAAGCAGACAGTTCAGGCTAAGACATTATTACATTGCTAGCAAATTTAAGCTGCATAACATCAGTGTGTATGCAATCGCATATTATGGCACTCTTCTGATTATGTGGCCATTTTGCTAGCTAATGCTATTTAAGGAAAATCTTTGTCAATAATCATCATATTTAAGCGGTATCATTGGGTAACTTCACTAGCTACATAGCTGTTAGTGAACTCCCTTGAGCTAGCAAGCTAGCTAACATCTCGGAATTCAGAAAGTGCAGTTCAGATGCACAAAAGCATTGCAGAACATATCAGAGAAGTTTGTGGCTATTACAGTCTGCTAAGTTAGTAAAATTAGGGCAAAGCCAAAGCATATCACTTTAATATGATGATTATGTACAAAGATGTTCTGTAGTTAATGATAGCTAGCTGGTTAGATGGCTCTATAATCTAAAGGATAATGGGAAACCTATGCATGTACTGTAGGATGTTCCCCTGGTCCTTTATTAATCAGCATAGGTGCCTCTTGAGATATCTGTGGTAGTTTTGTGATGTTCTTGTGATGATCATGATCTTTTTTCAACTTTTGTTTCTCTTTCCAATGGTATTGTGATGCTAAATTTGAGATTGTGAATTTTATATAAACTTACTGATGTAGTTTTAATAGCAGCAAATTCAAGTTTGTGATTTTCTACAACAGTAGGTGCAAATGTTAGTTGTTAAAACAGTATTCGTGGAATCAAATGTTCCCTAACACTTAGAGTGTTGTTAAAAGAAGTGATGCAACACAGTTGTAGACATGTCCCTGTCCCAACATTTTTGAAATGTGTTGATGGCGTCAAATTCAAAATGAGCGTATGTTTTTCAAAAAGTATTAAATTTCTGTTTCAGCGTCTGATATTTTATCTTTGTACTATTTGAGTATGGAGTTTTAATGATTTCCAAATTATTGAATTCTTTTCATTTACATTTTGCACAGTGTCCCAGCTTTTTTGGACACAGAGTTGTTTTGTCTGAGTTGATGATTATTAACACATCTGCAAAGCATTGGGGAAATTTTGCTTACCATAAACAATTTCCGTTGGTGTTTTTAAAATTTGTTTTTTAATTGGCATTTCCTGGTTCAGTTTTGAACATGAATGAGAGATTTTCACACTTACAGTAGTTCATTCAATTTCATGTGGACCATAATATATAGTAATACTGACTAACCTAATCAGCAGTACATTGAGACAAACTTGTGTGATCACGTTTATGACTATTATATTATTGGTGTAACACACAGCTGGATTGCGGTAGTGTTGGCTGATGTAAGAAATATGAAATAAACAGAAGCACTGCGTGTCAATGCACAAAAGAATTTTTATTATGTTTGATTACCGACACATTTGTTCGTGTTATTGAGTAACAGACGCAAATAAAATCTGTGGGCATCTACGTGGTTGACACGGACAGAAACACCAGGCTACTGGAACCACAGTGAAGAACAAGGCAGAATATAAACACATTTGAACTCATAAGAACTAGAGGGCGCGTTTCCAGAGGCCGTAATTAACCGAATATTGGCAGTACAAAATGAGGCGTGCTCTGACAGCTCTAGTTTGAGTATTGCCGCACTTAAACAACTTCTGTTCCTTCCTCACTATAAAAAACACACACGGGGCAGATTATCCTTGTTTCGAATGGGGTAATGGCTCCTCTCGGCCTACTGTGGTGTGCTCCGTAATGTCTTCATGTCCCCAGTGGCCTCTGTGTATTTGGCTATGCAGATGCCTGACTGCTTGCACCTCACTTTACAGTTGTCACAAGCTGCTGTCACCATATGCTGGCTGAGGTCAGAGCAGTTCATTATGAAATATGAATGGCGGGGCTTTTGCACTTTTGGATGTCAATTGAGTCTAATTGAAGAGGCTAGCCAAATGAACAAAATGCCATTTTGGTGGACTACCTGGCACTTGAGTGAAATGCTGTTTGTAATGCTGCTCACTCCATAATAAATTTGCGTATTTGTTGTGAGGTTACGCGTGAAAACAAAATCCTTGCTTTTGTCTTTTGAGGAGACTAATGGGTGAAGAGAACAACAAAAATTGAGAGGAAAAAAGATGAGTAACTGAAGGGGCCGTTCCTGCAGCAACTGGGTTGATGCTCAGAGGTGTGATGGAGTGTGCAGCATATTAACCTGAAAGTTAACAAGACAGGTGTTTACTCCGGGGATGCAGAAAATTGTTCGGACTAGCTGTTGAAGTTAATGAACCGAAGTCCCGGTCCCATTTCCCTTATGTCACCCTCTCCCTCTCTCGTCTGGGTCGCAGCCTCCCTGCCCGAAAATTCTGCACTCCCCTCATACCCCATCTTTGAAACCAAAATGATTTCTCCCTGTCAATATCCTCTGAAATTCTGAGATACGAGGCCAAAAGCCAGTGTTCTGGTGACGGACTTTGTGTACTGTGATGTAGCCCTGGTGCTGAGTGTCTGGTCGGTCTGGAGTCTGTGCGGAAGGTCAGTGCGGAGAGTGGGTAATCAGCGGGCGGCCGTTCTCTTCTTTCAGATTTGCCGCGAGCAGTTTGTGGCTCTGCACAGTCAGCCCATCTTGAAAGAGCTGTCCAGCTTCCTGTTGGATAAGTACGGCACTCAAGCATCGTGAGTACCCCTCTCCCCCTCTGCATACGCCTACGGCGTCACCATTATGTCCATTGTCTCGCATATATTATCCTGTAGTTATTGACTGTCTATTGTCCGTTCGTTACAATTGTGTCCATTGTCTGTCCATTGTATTGCTCAGCCTTGTCATACAGTGCATATATATTCTGTCTATTTTCATGCAGTCCATTATCATTCATCCATTGTCAGTCAGTCACTCAGTCTGTTGCCATGCAGTCCATTATCATGAATTCTTTTATGCCGTCCATCATTTTGAAATCCATAGTCATGCTGCCTGTTGTCATGCTATTCATTCTAAAGGGAGTCCATTTTTTCTGTTGTGTTTTGTGTCCATTATACTGCAGCCTATTCCCATATTGTCCATCATAATACAATCCATAGTCATGCAGTTCATCATCACGCAGTCCATCTGTTCGAAGTGTATTGCCAGTCCAATGTTGAATATATATATCATCCATCCATGGTCACTCAGTGCGTCATCATGCAGTCAGTGCTGATGCAGTTGGACCATTGTCATCACACATCCTTTACGTCCATCATTGTCAGCAGATATGCGTTTGAGTATCTGATTATTCATAACGCAAGTGAAATGGACTGGGCAGCACTAACTGAGTGCTCTTCTTGGCTACTCTTCACATCCAGGCGAAGAGCTGAAAAAGCTTTTGCAAAGGCCTCAGGAATATGTTGTTCATCCCAGGAGGGATTGATGGCCCCATTTTCACCTGGTATTAGATTTCTGCCTTCTAGTTTGGAGTATAGAGTAACGCTCTATATTTTCAAAGCACGGAAAGGTTATCTCTCTCTCTCTGTATTATTGTCTGGTGTACAACCTATTATAAAAGGAATTTATTATGTGCATGCATTTATATGGTATATAAACATTTGGGCCAGGTCAAGCGGTAACTGAGTTACAAAATTGGTGTATTTTGTATCATAGCTCCAAAACTAAGTAAGATGGAGCTACAATTTAAATGGCTTTGTGTCAGTCTTCCCTAGTACTTCAAAAACCAAAATAGCCAATTTTGTTCATTTGATTTATTTTGGGTGAAAATTGGTAATAACTGGTCGGTAATAAAGTTACAAATTTGTAACTACAGCGCCCTCCATAATTATTGGCACCCCAAAGTTGATCAGAGTATCTAAGAACATTTAATTAGGAATTCATCACTTCCTGTTTCCCTGGGGTATAAATATGACGTGACACAGAGGCCATTTCTCTTATCCACTCTTCAACATGGGAAGGACAAAGGAACACACCATTTAAGTAAGGCAGATGTGTGTCGACCTTCACAAGTCAGGTAATGGCTACAAGAAAATAGCCACTGGCCTGCACCTGCCCATATCTACTGTCTGGGGAATCATTAAGACAACTAAAGACAACAGTTAAAACAACTGGAACAGTGTTAAACAAGCCTGGACAAGGACGCAAGGTTATTCTGCCACCACGCACAGTGAGGAGGATAGTAAGAAAATAAAAAGTTCTCCAAAGCTCACTGTTAAAGAATTGCAACAAATCGTAGCATCTTGGGGTCACAAAGTCTCCAAAACAACCATCAGGCGCTATCTACATGCCAACAAGCTATTTGGGAGGCATGCACGGAAAAAACCTTTTCTCACTCACAATCATAAATGCAAATGTCTGGAGTTCGCTAAGCGGTACTGGGCTTCAACTGGGACTTCGTGCTTTGGTCAGATGAGACCAAGACCAACAAACACTGAAAGTGGGTCTGGCGGAACACAAAAGATGAGTATGCAGAAAAGCACCTCATTCCCACTGTGAAGTATGGGGGAGGATCGGTGATGCTGTGGGCCTGTTTCTCTTCCAGAGGCCCTGGGAGCCTAGTTAGGGTACATGGCATCATGAACGCTGTGAAATACCCGGGCATTTTATTTCAAAATCTGGTGGCCTCTGCCCCAAAGCTGAAGATGGGTCATCACAATGTGGCCAAATCTACACAGAAATGGTTCACCAGACACAGAATCAAGTTCCTCCCATGGCCATCTCAGTCCTCAGACCTCAACCCCATTGAAAACCTGTGTGAGTGAGCTGAAGAGGAGAGGACCCAGGTTGCTGAATGATTTCGAGAGATTGTGAAAAGAGGAATGGTCGAAGATCCCACTTTCTGTATTCTCCCATCTTGTGAAACATTATAGGAGGAGATTAGGTGCTGTTTTGTTGGCAAAAGGGGGTTGTACAAAGTATTAACATTAGGGGTACTAATAATTGTGGCACACATGATTTGATGTAAAAGAATCATTTCTTAATTAAACTTGAATTAAAGGTTGGATTTTCCTCTTTTTTTCCATTGTGGTCCTATATTATTTAGAGAAAAAACTGAATTTATTAGAAGCTAAAGAAGACATCTTAAGCAAGGGTGCCAATAATTATTGAGGGTGCTTAATATCTTACTTTTGGAGCTATGATACGGAATACGCCAATTTTGCATCTTTTACCGCTTGACCTGGCCTGTCTGGAAACTACTACTATTACGCATGCTCACAAATGTTTAAGCAATGCAAAATATGTTGCAGGAAGAATGTTACTCAAATTAATTATTTCTCTGGTAGAATGTGAATTCATTTCAACACACCATGCAGTTGCAGTAAAAGTCGGCAGCTCCGATGGACTAGTCTGTAGACCTTCCTCAAGTACAGGCTGTCAGCTCATTAGGGTGTTTTTGAAAGGCCTGTGGCTGTCCAAGCAAAATTAAGAAAATCTCCAGTCTTTTTCTATGGGACGACCTGAGTGCTTGCTGAAGTGCAGATCCGATGCTCCCAGAGTCGTCCGTTTGCAGTAATTGGACCCACAAGGCAAAGCTCATCCCCAGAGCCCCAGTGAGGCCATTATGGCTCTGCTCGGCTGAAGGCAGCTGCATGCGCTATGAGCTTAGGGCCACGAAACATAGTTGCTAACCCCCCCCCCAACCTCCGATGCTCCTGCCGCGCGGGCTTGGAGCTCCGGAGCACCTGAGACCTTTTAAAAAGAAGGAAATGGGAAAACGACATGAAGTCACATTTTCAATATTTTCCTTCTAGGGGCATTCAGAAAAATAAGAAGTTTCTGGAACACAGGAGGATGGTACAGCTGCTCTCCAGAATCCCCCAAGCAGGTAATTCACTCACTCACCCCAAAAAAAAAAAACGTGATGTTGACAAGACTAATCGACTGAGTCATGATGAGACTTCTCTGTCTGACTTGCAATGTATATAAAAAAAAGTCTACACACCCTATTTGAAATGACAGTTTTTTTTTTTTTTTTTTTTAATTATTGAAAGCTTGACACAACAGCAGCAGCATAAATAACAGACTTTTTACATCTTTAATGTAACTTTCCAGCCACCTAAAATAAAAAAGGCAGTTAAAAATCAGGAAAATTTGAAATAAAATACCAACAAACACTTGTGTAAATTTGTTTTGTACTGAACGATTATTCCAATAATTGGTATCCCTTCAGTTCCTGCCCTAGTTATTGACATAGAATTGATTCTACCTTCATGACTGACGTTCATTAGGGATCTTAACCAGAGTTAAAAATTCAGGCTTCAAAATCTGTTCCACCCCAATTAGCTGAATAGCAGTGTTTTTCAATCTGAAGCGTGTACAAGTAAATTAGTGAAACCAGATGGCTTAAAGTTTTTGGGGGGAGAAAATGTGGCAAGACTTCTGACCCATAGATTTGTCCATTGATCTAACCGGCACCAAAATCATTTGAATGATGTTTCGGCCATCTCCGTTAGAGGGAGCGCGTACGTGACCGCGGCCTGACTTTCGCTGGGGTTGGGAAACTTATTATGGACAGAGCTCTTTGTCATATTGCCCTTTGGTCCCCGAGGCTCTTTATTTATAGTACCACAGAAGGTGGACTTCTCTGAAGGCTTTGCCACCTTTTCGCAGCCAGCGTAGTCATTAATCATGCGGCAGGGGTTTAGCACCGGCTAGTCGATCATTTGTTGGAGCTGATGATCATTAATCACGTTACGGCCTTTATCCCATAATGCAATTGCGGCATCATCCACAGCACGCTTTCACATCATTTTGGTTTGACTGGCTAAATATTAAAGCACAATGCGTGAAATAGACCAGGCAGGATGTCTGTAAATAATATTCTCAATTCTGCTGGCTCCTATGGTCTTCACAGATGTATAGATGAATTATAGCTATTTAAGGCTTGTTTGAAACTTTAAAGACATTTTTGCTAGTTTTCTGGAACGATATCTCTATTGGTCACCAAGTGTTCTGCAATTGATGCATTAGCACTGGAATGTTCAGTTCAGAGCATGCTAATCATACGGTACCTTTGTGAATTCGCACTTAAAGGCTAAGAAAACACTTCTTTAAGCTCATACCCAAGGAAAAGTACATTCATCTCATTCCATTTATATATTTTTTGCGAATTTTTGTGATTTTTATGTACCGAGTAATCAAACCTCAAACCTCCGAAATACAGCTAATTGGCACAAGTTCATGAATGCCGCCATTTTGTATATTTTAGCTAATCCAAAAATGTTTCGCGTGGCAATGTCCCGGATGTTTTGAAGCACTTGGTCACCAACAAATCAACTGATCTATCTAAAGTGAATACAAATTAGTCTTGATTGTTACTCGTGCTGCAGCTTCATTTTACACCGAATGATCAAGGTCCGATCATTACGTCAAAATCACTAGTAATGCCGCTGTGTATGATTGCTGATTGCTCCAACAAAACGGGAAACTCGGACCCACCCATGGGCATAAACTTGCACCGATTTCCCTTTGTGAAGCCTGACTTTTTAAGACAGCGGTTGCACATCATTGGATTCAACCAGTGGCTGGGGAAAAGAACTTCCTTTTATAACAACAATTAGCCCTTGCTAGTTCACAATTATTTTCTTTTCTTTGACATGTTTCCCAATTATTGTAATAATCCATTGGGAATTGAAGACATGGCTTCTCTCCCCATGCAATCCAGCAGTGACGAAATAATGGGCTAAATCCCATGCAGGAAAATAATTTACTCAATAATAGGCCCATGGCTTAAGAATGACAAACTGCTCTGAAACTTCCGCATTATCTTTTCTGCGCATCAGGCGATTTAATTTACAGTTCGTGATCGTTTAAATTCTTTAAATGAAATAAAAGAACGTCTATTTGAAACGCCTTAATGCAATTTCATAACTTCAGACCCTGAGAAAAGAGAAGCGCGAGAATGCCGGAATCATCAATGGTTTCCACGTTACTGCTGGGGTAGTCTCCGAAAATGTATGTGAAACTGAAAAACCATGTACAAGAGCTTCAGTTCCATGTGATTCTCTCTTAAAGACGCGATGATTGAATTATGACTTATCTGCGTTCTGATGAAATATTGCCTTTCGCTGTTGGTACAGCATGGGTTGATTAAAAAGTGGGACTGCGCAATTAAATATAATTTTGTTTTCCGAATTGAAATGTTCAATTATCACTTCTGTTATAAAGCTTGAGATTGCTGACTGCGGCATGGGAAGGTGATATGCCACTAAAAAGCGTGAGACTCGCGCCATATGCACAAGAGTGGTCAGGTGTGCAATCTTGAATGACAATGATTTAAATGCAGCAAATTACGCGTCCCAATGAAGGATCTTCATCTTACGTAAACAAGGGGAACTAGCAACACCTGATAATGTGGAGTGTTCTTGGAATTAATCTATTGTTAATTATGAAAATTATTGAGAACTAGTCAGGACTAATAACTATTTCACAGGGGTGTCCTTTGCCCCACCACAGTTAAAGTTATTACTATGTCACTGGTTTTATTTAAGTTATGACCTCTGGGCGCTCAACAGTTTCGGTGTCCGGGTGACACGGCAAGCTACCTCAGTTCCAACAAACACAGCGCACCGCCAACAATGTATAAATCGGATCTTCTCAAGCTGATTTAGTTGTTTAAATTTTTTTTTAAATTACCCAAGAATATATTTGAATTGTAGGACCAGTGTACATTTGTTGGATTAGAGCAGAAAAAAGGCTTTTTTTTGCCTTTAAAAGGTCAATTAAAGTTTATTTGCACTGCATTGCAAGCCTTCTGTCTGACTTTGCGCACTTACGCTGACACCGTGCCACACATCGTTGACCTTTCTTTGAGAATTAATGGGATTTGAAGAAATGTAAGCCCACAAAGTTAAATATAGCCGAAATTACCGTATATTGGATGACATTTACACATTTGGCAGGTTGATTTTTCTACCCAGTGGTGAGAATGATTGGCCACTTGGTGATTATCATGTTTTTTTTGCTGGTTTGTTTAAATGAGTGCCCTGAGCGGGGGCATTGGTATTCCTCTGAAGTGTCAGCAGTAATGAAATGGGTTTTCTGAGGGGACGGCGTGAGCCGGCTGCCCTCCGCCCTGCTGAGCACAGCTCATCTCCCACGGCTTCACCAGGTGCCTGGAGTCACCTTCAGAGATGCTGCAGGGGGGCCTTCCAACTACTCCTGCCTGCCTGTCTTTCTGTCTGAGTCCGTCTCTCTGTTTCTCCGATGATCGTTCTGTGATGCTGCCTGTTCCCCCGCCTGCCTGTCTTTCTGTCACTGTCTGCCTGCCTCTCTTATTATTGTACTGTTTGCCTGCCTGTCTGCCTCTCTGTCCATCTATCTGTCTCTCACTCCACCTGCCTGTCTGTCTCTGTGAGTCCCTGTTTCTGTTTCTCCCATGATCGTTTTGTTGGACTGACTGTCCTCCAGCCTGACTGCCTGTCTCTCTGTCTCTCTGTTTATTGTACTGTTTGGCTTCCTGCCCGTCTCTCCTTCCATCTATCTGTCTGATTATGTGTTTGTTCGTCTGCATGTCCGTCTGCCTGCCTGTCTCTCTTTGTGTTAACCCCCAGTCTCTATCGCTCTCTCTGTTTGTCGGCTTCTGCACACGTTGCTCTGCCTGCCTTACTTCTGTATATTTGTGTGCCCATTTGTTTCCAGCCTCTCAATGCTGATTGGTCATGTCAAGACATTTTTCTCATTTTTTTTTTTCAATGAAACTGAAAGCACATACTTGTGAATGCATGTGTATATTAACGTGTGTGTTCATACACTGCATTGCAATACATTAAAGGAGATGCTCTGGGCAAATGCATTTGTGGGGACTAGGGAGCGGAGTCCGTCGGTGGAGTGTGGTTAGCTATTGTGGTCTCCCCGGCGTATTTGAGCCATAAAAACACCGCCTGCTGGCTGTTTAATGCTGTTGTTCTGGTATGTAAAACCATCATGAGAATTGTGTGTGGGGAAGAAAGACATGAACGTATTATGCTGTTGAAGTTCAACAGACTTTCACTGCAGGTGGAACAGAAGACTGCAACTTTGAATCCTTAGTACAGGTTGATTCTGCAGATTTTGCCTGGGTTGTTCCAGTTGGCCTGTTTTTAAAGAATAAGGCGAGTCTCACAAGACAGGCGCTGTGATTCTGAGAGCATAGATTGCTCTGGCAAGCGATGCTGTGGGTGGAGTGTTTTCATTAGGGCCTGAACAGTGAACACTGAGAGGACCCTATTGAAACTGAATGAATTATTTATTTATTTATTTTTCCCTCAAAAGAATCACATTTTTGGGGGCTTAATCATGTTCGAAAACGCGCCAATTTGGGTACATGCATCAGTCGCGGAAAATTAACGTGTGTTATGGTCTTCAAAGGCATTTGGCCATGCCCTTTAAACAGCCGCCCCCCGGCATGTTTCACCTAAATGCACGAAAATCGATACACACATATACCATGCCCAGATGCACAAAAAAAGTCTCTTGGAGCCATAGCCTAAACCTGACAGGAAGTCAGCCATTTTGAATTAAGTGGCCATTTTTGTCATTTTGCACGCTTTGTATTTTAACAAACTGCTCCTACAGGATTTATCAGATCGACTTCAAAACAGGTGTGTGTCACCACACTAGTTTCTGACCAAAATCATGGCGTGATGGTGGCGTGGTGTTGAATTTCCAGTGTTCACCATGAAACAGGAAGTTGCGGTAACTTAAATGTAGTATATGGTCCAGTCTGCCCCAAACTTCACGTTTGATAAGAGTCCCACCCTGAACAAGTCTAAATGACAATATCCCCTCATTGTCATAGCGCCCCTCGGTGGTAACAGGAAGTGACCTTTTTTTTCTCTACCATGTACTGATCCAACATAGTTGACTCCAACAACTTTATTCCACTTTTAAGACGTGCAGAATAAGTTGGTGAAGCTACATTATGAACGCTGGGAAGCTACGAGCAATGGCGTCCGTCTGCCAACATGGCGACTATCACTATCTCGCCATCAAATTACGTTTGGCTTTTTCATGGCTTTAACAAAGTCATGACCAATTTATATACACGTCGATAATGGCGAGCACTAACATATGATAGGGGTGTTGTCCAAGGGGGGGGGGGACAAAATGACTCCATAGCACCCCCTAGAAAATTTCAACAAAGCAGCCCTCGCAGCTTCTGTGACCAGGTTGCCACTATCCAACTGTTTTCAATGCACAGCTGCACCACCACCCCCAACATGCACAAGGGTGTGAGGGCCTGTTCATCGCTGTTTGCAGCTTTAATTTGGTATTATCTTTTTAAGTTTTGTTTTCAAAATCGCTGAATGTCTGCATGGTCCAGAATTCTGTCTGATGGCAAATGCCTGTGATGTTTGAGCCAGTATGAACATGGGAAAATGCTCTGTATAAGAAAGGTCAGAAGGGAACAGAGGGATGATGTGCTATTCTCCAAGTCCCCACCCGCATTGCCTTCAGGATCTTAAGGGTGAACTACAGGGCACGGTTAAAATTTTACACATTTGCTGCTGCCAGACCACAGTGATGCTTTACCAGTGCAATTACAACAGGGTGCTACTGTGGTTATTACTGTGATCCTATTAAAGGAGAATAACACTGAGCTCTACACTTCAGTTTTTCAGAATCATGGGAATATTTGTTGTGATATCAGGCTAAACCACTTGGTACGGATGATGTCGAGCATTTTTTTTAATGGCCCTGTAAGTTTTCAGCTGTAGACAGAGATTGAACTTCACTGGGAGACTTGATGGTACACGGTAGCAGTCCCGTTCTTTTCTAGAATATTTTTATACTTTGTCAGTTTGAATGAGCAGTAATGAAAGCTGGCTTGCCCTCTCACCAGCAGTGCCCTAATGTGGGACTTGAACATGTCATGCTCCGCATGGCACCGCATGTAAAAGCTGTATGTTATATGTATGTATGTATGTATGTACTTTGTGGTCACACTTTAGATGAAGTGTTGCTCATGAGGGCTTTATACAGCATGTCTAATGCCTTCATAAGTGAGACATAATGTCTTCATAAATCATACTTAAGCAAATGCCATGCTTTGTAAAGGGTGAAATAACACATTCAGCATGTGATGCCAGATGTGACACTGACAGTGTCACTTAGCTGACAGTGTCACCCTTTATAGCATTTAACCACTAGCTAAGTGACATTGTCAGTTATACGACATCTGGCATCACATGCTGAATAAGGATGTGTTATTTCACCCATTTCAAAGCACAACATTTGCTTATGTCTCATTAAGTCTCATTTATGAAGGCATTATACCAAGTATAATGTATACCAAGACCTACTTGGTTACTAAAATGTGCATGATAAGGTTTCTCTGTGAGTCAGTTGGGTCTGAAAGGGTGAATAGTTATAATTACAGTAGATTGTGATGGTTATTGCATTACATTGCTGGGTGATTGTTTTATGCACCACACTACCTAGTAGAGCTTTATATTAGATTTTCTGTCTGTCCTCAGGTGATTTCGATCTTCAGAAAGTGAAGGAATCCACTTACTTCTTTAGCTGAGCTGGAACAATCGTTTCAGAAGGAGAGAATCGCTCTGATTGACGAACTTAAGCCGCCGGCCTCATCCCTGCCAGCCATTGGTGGATTGATCCTGATGGACAGATCTCTACAGTGCACACTGATGGGGCAGTGGGCGGGGCCCTGGAATTAGGGCAGCACTGATGTACTGAATCAGCTCACCTCTCTCTGAGGTGGTTTTGCACAGGAAAACTGGCTCATTCTGGAAGCAGACATACCTCCATCCACCATTTAGGTTACTATGGTTGTTCCTACTGATTGTATTAATCACTGCAAGTGTGTGAGTGTGTGTGCGCGTGCGTGTGTGTGTGTGTGTGTGTGTGTGTGTGTGTGCGCGCATGAATATGCTCGTGTGAGTGCAGGTGTTTACATCTGTTCGTGCGTGCGTGCTTGTGTGTGTGTGTGTGTGTGTGTGTGTGTGCTCGTGCTCATTAGTAGGTTGGCTTCCTTGTGAGTGTGAACACATTTCTTTGTGCGTGTGCACATGGGTGTGTATACTTTCTGGATGCGTATTTATGTGTATGTCTGGGTGTACACATGTGCACACGAGTCTGTGTCGTGTGTGTGTGTGTGTCTGTCTGTGTTTTTTTAGCTATGTTTGACTGGGTGTGTATGTGTATCTGTGTGTGTGTGTTTGGCTGCTGCAGGGCTCTGCTTTGGAGTGATAGCTTGGGTGGAGTTGCTAGGCAGGAAACAGGATCTCGGTTGAGTGGGGGTGGTGGGGGGGGCGAGTGTGTGGAGGTGGGGCTCCTCTCACCACTTAAGTCCCTTCTCTATCGCCACGACGATTAGTCACGTGATCCCAGCTTTCATCGATTCAGGCAACCTAGGAAGAGGTTGCCATTTTGACATTTAAGCTCGGGCTTGATTCATGGTAATTCTGAAGTTTCCTGGGGAGACAGCAAGTCTAGATCACTGTACAGCACTGGCAGATAATCCACCACGGTCGCCATTTTGAATGTGATACTCTGCTGTGAGGCTGACTCGATTGTTTTTTTTTTTTCCTTTTTTTTTCTCCCCTGTCTCTGGCCAGAGACAATAAGCACCTAGCCATTTCAGAAAATAATAAATATTTTTTATTCTACTCTGCAAAAATAAAAATTGTGTTTATGTAGTATGAACAGTCACACTCTGTTGTCTGTCTCGGAGAATAATTAATATAAGTGAGAATGAGAATGGTAGCTGTAACACTGCACGAGTTCTGCACCTAAAATTGTGTTTCGACTTTCTGAAACTCCTCTACAACATGCAGTACTGTCCATAACTGTGACAATATTTTAGCCTTTATTTCGGCACTCAAAATTTGAAAACTCTTTAATGTGAAACTAATGTAGAGGCTGCTAGCTTTCATTTGGGGTATTTACATCCTGATGCATTGTAAATGCAGCCATTTTGCAGTTCACATTTTACAGTTACCTAAATACTAAAGGAATGTTTGGTAAATGACCACAAAATAACTTCTAAAATTGGATTTCGTGATATACATTATTTCAAAGTTTGAGTTCATACAAGCGCTGTGAAGAAGTTATATGCCCCTTCCAGATTTGCTATGTTTTCACTTGTTTATTTGTCAGATTTAAAAGTTTCAGAGCATCTGATATTAATGTAAGATGAAGACGGCATGGGTGAACAAAAAATGCAGCTTTTAAATTATCTCTTCTTATACTGAACGTAAAGGCTTATTCAGAACCTCCGTCCTGCTACATAACCCAACTGCATTTGAGCTTAAAGTCACAAAGTGCTTTTCTGGCAGAGAGTAGAATTCAGGCATCATCACTTATGGGAACATGCCCAGGCTCTGAAGCGGACTGTTACACTACCACCACTGCCTTTATCTGTGAATATAATGCCCTTAATTTGGAATTCTGTGTTAACTTCACTCCAGATGTTATAAAACCCATTTATTCCTCTTTTTGACTCATCAGCCCATGGGATGTTATCAGAAAAGTCTTGTGGTAATCAAGATGTTTTTGATGACTGTGAGACGAGCCTTTGTGTTCTTTTTGGTCAGCAGTGGGTTTGCATTGCCTGTCACAAGAATGTTAATTTAATTTAAATTTTATTTAAATTTATTTAATTTCCAAAAAATCCAATTTAAACCACCCTCATCTGTTTTAAGTTGTGTTTTGCTCACTTTTAGCTGATAAACCAGCTGTTCATTCGCTGGGCATAATGTACACTGAAAAAAAATATAAACGCCCCATGTCAAATTTTTGAGTTTTTATTAACCAAAAACTGGAACCGGGATTCGTCTGAATAGCACTCTTCTCCAGCGTGCCAAGGGCCATTGAATGTGTGCATTTGCCCATGTGAGTCGGCTCCGACGCCGGACAGCGGCGAGATCCAGACGATGGTGAGGACGCCGAGCGTGCAAGTTGGCTTCTCGCTGGCGGTTACGGACTGTCTGTGGTGTGGTGCATCTGTTGTGCAGTCCAATGGTCTCATCCACTGTGTGTGTCACTGATCTGAGCCGATCTCGCCGGTGGACGAGCCAGATGTAGCGATCTTGTGCTGTTGTGGTCACGTGGCCGACGTGGATGAGGTCGATTTGCAGTACTGCCCGTCTGTCGGAAACAAACTCTCAAATGGCCTATCGTCCGTTAGTTAACATTCAGCTGCACAGCGACCGCTCTGGTGGACATCCCTGCACCCAGCATGACAATAGCACGTTCCCGCATGACCTGTGACATCTGAGGCATGATGACTTTTGACAAAATTTGACATTTTTGGGTGGCCTTTTATTGTCCCCAGTATAAGGAGTTTCTGGGTACTGCTCATTCTGTCTGATCACCGTCTGAAAATGCCACACCCATGTACTGAGTGAAATCACTGAGCAAATGCTCACTGACAGAGATGGATTAAAAATGGTACACAACTCAAGAGATATATCCCTATTGTACAAGTAAAAGTCAGCATATTCTCACTTAGAGTTGTTAACTCCATGTGGCATCAATGTTTGACATGGGGCGTTTATATTTTTGTTCAGTGTAAGTGGCTATTCCACCGGTGAGGCCATCGGCTCAGTCTTTCAGACCAGTTTAACTGACTTTGTGAGAAGTGTCAAGAACTGGGCTCAGTTTTTTGCCCTGCTGTTTAATTCTGAACGTATTCGATACATTGCCTATTTTATTGGTTGTGAAGACAGGACCTGTAATGACATTTGGGAGGACTATGACGAAGAGAATCAGACATTGCTTTAGCTCTGATCGTGGTTGGGCTGTATCCTCCAGCTGAGCAACATTTTTACACAGATCAGTCATAACATTATGACCAGGTGAAGTGAATAACTTTGATTATCTCATTGCAACGGCACCAGTCATTGAGTGGGATGTATTAGTACATATTAGGCCAAATTGTGATGGCGAGACAACTGGGTCAGAGCTTCTTCAAAACTGCAGCTCCTGTGGGGTTTTTTCAGTCTGCACATATCAACACCTACCAAATGTGGTCCAGGGAAGGAAAACCGGTGTATGGGCGACGGGTTCAAGGACGGCCAAGGCTCACTGATGCTCGTGGGGAGTGAAAGCTGGCCCGTGTAGTCCAGTCCAACAAAAGAGCTACTGTAGCTCAAATCGCTGTAAAAGTTTAAGCTGGTTCTGATAGAACGGCGTCAGAACACTCAGTACATCACAGTTTGTTACGTATGGGGCTGTGTTGCTGCAGACTGACTGGTTAAGGTGTCCATGCTGAACCCTCATCTACTGCCGGAAGTGCCCACTGTGGGCACATGAGCATCAGAACTGGACCATAGAGCAATGGAAGTAGGTGGTCTGGTCTGATGAATCACATTTTCCTTTACACGTGTGGGTGGCTGGGAGCATGTGCATTGCATACCTGGGGAAGACATGGCACCAGGATGCACTATGGGAAGAAGACAAGCCGGCAGAGGTAATGTGATGCATTGGGGAATGTTCTGCTGGTAAACCCTTGGCCCTTCCATTCGCACGAATGTTACAGACATGTATGACCTACCTAAACATTGTTGAAGACCAAGTGCACCCATTCAAGTGGTCATAATGTTATGGGTGATTGGTATGTCCACTAATCTTGTAATATTAATGCCATCACATTATGACGTACTGTATGCATATGTGATTATTTCCGTCCACATTTCAGTGTAATCTTGTAACATCACCACAAAATCATTCATCCACGTAATTCTTAATTTTTTATTTTTTTATTTTTTTTCTGATACTGCAATGCTGAGTTTAATGTCTTCATGTTTGCCAAAGGGTAATGTGTTTTATTCAGTGCATTGCTCCTTTGATTAACTCAACATGTATAATTTAAAAGTGATGTTTTTCTATGTTAACATAGCCAGCTTACTACAACCTGTCATCCAAAAATACGCAGCCGTGAATGGATAATTATGTCATCTACATGAGGTATGGTTTAAGAGATTGCGCGCTTGTGAAGTTGGCCTACCCTGAAAATCGAGCGTGTGTTAATTGCAGGGTGATTTATTGACGCGTCAGTCTCTGCGGAAATTATGAGGCCATGGTGAGGGTTTGAGTAAACTGTAATTACACACGCAATTCCCTTTGCTGAGTGATTGTTCTCGATGAGTGTGTACTGACAACTACCAGGGCTTTTGTGGAGATTTCTGGAGTCAGAGTAATGGTCATGATAGCTGATTTGACAGGCAGCTCAGCATACCGTATAGCCTAAATAACCTATTCACTGTAAAAATGAGAAAGCTGACTAAACTCGAAGTATAGTAACCAGCTGCAGAGCATTTTTGAGTTTGCTCAACTTAGTCCCAACAGTTGCACAAACTCATTTTTGAAAAAACTTGGAACTATAAGTTTTGCTATATTGTTTTGTTGCTGGTTGCCTTATTTTATTTTATTTTTTTATTTAGTTGGCTAAGAGTTCCAATATAAACATTATTTAGAGCATTAGGTTTTTTTTATACGGGGTAAATGTTACAATTCCTTGTCCTCAAGGGAAAAAAAAAAATAAGAAAACCAATTAAATTTTATCAATTCTAGTGTTAATGCATACATTGTCATGACAGTTTTATATTTTGGAACACAATGTACCATGGCATGTATCATTTGTTTTGACTTAATGTTGTTTAAAAATATTTCAAAGTATTCTGTGCAGTCGAAGCCAGCTGAGTACAATTAGACTTGGCCTGCGGCCCCAAATTCCAGAATTGTTGGCACATTATGAAAATGCAAATAAAGTCAAAAGGGGTGATTTGAGAAGTCGACGCTTGTATATTCAAAACATGATGATTTGACTTCTGAATTCAGTTGTTCATTGAAAGTAAATGTTGAATTCAAATCTGTTGCATATTCGCCGACCAACGTATAATCGTATAATCCATCATTTCTAGAACAACATTCTGAAAGGCACAGCTGTCGAATTTGGGACATTACATACATTTCCCCTTCGCTAAACAGTGTATAATAGTAAAAATTAACCGCATCCAGTCAAATCTCAGCGCATAATGGGCGTCTTTATGTGGCGATGTGAATTTTGTCTTTTATGCAAAATTTATTTTCAAATGTAATTCCTTAAATGTCAGCATATCCATCCTAATTGTGAATGGCCAAGGCAAACTCAAAATGTAAATTACATTATGATGAATGCTGTCCTTTTTCCTGTTGAGTTTTGGCAGGCTTTACATTTTGGTATTAATGCTGTGATTCAGAAATATTTTTCAAGGGGTAAATGGATTTTTTCCTCCTTATTCGTTGCCTTTTTTGCCCTGTTTTCGGAGAAATGAGAATTAAAGACAGCCATTTGTGTTGACTGTAGGCAGGAGGACACAGTTGTCACATTGGCCACTCCTGCACCTGAGCCCATGTCCACTGTGAGTGGTTTGTGTGGACTCAGAGTGGATTTAATTACCCTGGATATTTACTGAAGCATTTCAATTGTGGAGAGACACAGTGGGTACAGTCATCCCTCAGCCAGCAGGTTGTGGGATTGGATCCCTTCTGTGTGAGCCTGCATGCTCACCCCATGTTTGTCATTTGCATGAACTTGTTTCCTTCCACATTCCAGGCATGTATGTGAGGATAATTATAGACTCCATATTGCCTGTTGATGGGTGTGTGTGTGTGAGAGAGAGGGAGAGAATTCTGGCAAACTGTTCGAGACGTGCTCCTGCCTCTTTCCGGCCCCAAAAAGCATAGACCAGGAGTAAGTGGATAAGATTATGGGTAGGTAGACGTCCAGTCTGCCTCAAAGTACCTTGCAAAACCGTACAATGTCTATGCCCATCCTGGGAATCCAACTTACTTCTCAAGCACAAGCCCATTTTACTTACTAGTGCACTTCAGTGACAGAGTATGGGGGTGTAAATTTATCAAGCCAATAAAAAAATAGTATAGCCGACAAATTACAGATAAAGGAATGAGAGAACATTTTTCTTTTTCCTTCTGCTGCTACCCTGTCAGCGACACGTTTATGGCATCAATTTCTATCTTTCCTCCAATGTAAACTCTTGATCCACATTTATCAACAGTATTTATTCACTCATTCATTAATTTTGCTGGTGATGAATGACGGGATTTGATTCTGTGCTTGAGCATTATTGAAGATGATTTTTTCCTTGGACTGCTGGCTTGCTTCAGTCTACATTCCTATGAGGCGACACTCATTTGCAAACTGCTACTTAATGCCTCATCTGTTGGTCATGTATCACTTTTGTTTTTAGCAGGGACTCTCACCAAGGCTATTTTTCAGCAGAATTTTTCCTCTGCGTTCGCCAAGTTACGTCCGACGCTGTGCCCTGCGGAGCAGAAGGCTGGCAGGCCACAAATCAGCTTCACTGTAGTTACATTTCAGGTTCACATGAGGCCTCAGCGAGGGCGAAAAATAAATAAATAAATAAATAAATAGAGAAACACCACTGTGAAAGCCAGCCCTGTCAGTAGATGAGAGATGGGCTTTGTTTTAGTCTTGCTAAATTGACTTGCTGTCACAGCTGTCTCAAGGGGGGGCTGAAATCAGAGGATTAAACTGTTGTAGTTCCAGAGAGAAATTACACAAAGAACTAATGTTTGAGCCAACCTTGGCCTTGTAAGCTGAGGACGAATGACAAGGAAGCGTTGCTAAGGCTGAGTAAGGAAACAATTTTAAATTAATCAAAAAAAAACTAGCAACAAAAAAAAGAGAGAAACTCCAGCTGTATTCTGATTTATGGGTCATTTTCAACACTTATTCCGTCACAACCTTGGTAAGTGGAATCTGGTGTCATAGCACTGGGCTAGAATAGAAGCCTTAACCCTCACCAACCCTTTTCAGAAAAGACGGGACACCTTTGTTTGAGGTGAAATGAAGTAACAGAGCTGAGATTGAGTTGCTTATCTGGGCTGCAGTTTTTGATCATCATTCGGCCCATGATGCGTAAGAAGCATCATTCCCCCTGAGTGGAAAGTGAATGATTGATGGAAAGGTCTATCGACTGCTTCGAAATCTGACCTTTGAATGTAAATCTGGCCAGTTTATGTGGAAAAGCATTTTTTCAGTTTTCTTCCCCCCCAGCTGATTGATTTGATGTTTATTTCTACTGATTGGCTCGACTGCCATAGTATCCGACCCCCTGGTGAAAAAAGGATCAAACTCCTCATTTGAGAACCGTGATTTGATCAACATGACTGAAATTTGCATAGTGGGGTGGTGCCATCAAATTACAAGTCGCTATTGAGAAATCACAAACGGCATTCTCACACTTTGAAAACATTCCAAAAATGGCAGAGGTGAAGACGCTGATAAATATGAAAGGTGCATATTCTCCCCCTCAAATGTAAATGAGAATGTAATAATATACCATTGTTGTTATGATTCAGACCAGGAATCAAGTGCGGAGGCAGAGTAAGGATTATTAATAGCAATATGGTAGAGAGTAGAGATGAAACCCTAGAAGAAGACGGCACAGTTCAGCTCTGATGTAGTGGGTGAAGCAGGGCGTTGCCAGCCGCTGGCCAGTGGCTTTCTGGGATGAAAGCCAGGTGGAGTGCACACTTCACAAGGAGGATGAAGTAGCTTGAGGTGAACTTTGTTCCAATCCTTATGACCATAGAAGGCTTAACAAGAACATGATCCCAATCTTGGACCCTGAATTAGTCTTGGGAGGTTATTCCTATTAAAGTGGACAAAGGAGCTGACTAGAACTGGGATAAATTGAAAGCAGTCCCAATCCTGGACCCTGAGTAGGCTTGGAAGCTTGTTCCAATTAACTTGGTACAGAGGAAGCGTACCGCAAATTGCTGTCGTCAAAGGCTACATTTAAACTAGGCTTATGCCATTGGAGGCAACGGCTTGGGGTATATCCCCGAACGCCCCAATCCTCTAATTCCCCAATCCTTGAATAGACTTTAATTTGAACTTAATTTCAGGTCAATCGGACAAATGGTTTTGAAGATATGGCCAAAATGGTAATTTTCCATCACAGAGCGCCACCTGGTGGCAAAATATTGAACCACGCAGGTATGATGTCATCATATGACACGTTGTGAGGTCATGGCCTTGCAGTTGCACATAGTTTCATGTCAATTGGACAAATGGTGAATTTTATGTGACAAAGCTCCACCTTGTGTCAAAATTTTGAACCAAACGGGTATAAGGTCATAGTGGGACACATCCCCAGGTCATGCCCTTTCATTTGCACTTGATTTGAGGTCAATCGGACAAATATTTCCAGAGATATGATAAAAACAGTGATTTTTCAGTTTTTGGCCCCTGGTGGCCAATCCAGAAATTGTAAATTGTCCAAAATCGAATCAGTTCTTCCTCATTATGACACTTGCCTATATGCAAAACATGAAATTTCTAGTTGAAATATTACTGAAGTTATCACGTTAAAACGTAGGGCGGCGGCGGTGGTCGGACCAAAAACATAATATCCCCGGAACGCCGTTCGGGGATATAATTAGTTAAGATGAAGAGTTTCTACTAAGAATACTGACTGGTTCTAAGGATTAATAGCAAATTACAATCCAGCAACTTGCAACTCAAAGCAGGGTGTTTAAATACACGTCACGGATACATCAGGAAGTAACCATGAAAGGGAAGGTAAAACAAAGGAGGCATACTTCTGGCTGAATGGGAAGAGAAACAGAGGGCAATCACACACGGATAACAACACTTCAGGTTACAGAGGGTCATATTTTGAAAAGCAATTTAGCTCGGTTTTTATCTCTTTCTGGTTCTGATCTGACAAGTGGCTGTGAATTTGTGGTTCTTTTGTCTGATATTTGAAAAGCATGAGCACTGTGTTGCGCCAAGTGAATGTGCCAACATGTTGGCTGTGTCTTTCGATACAAAGCCATGTCCACGATGATTTATCCAGCTTGTGTTTGCTTGCATAAGCAGCAACAGAATGGGGAAAAATACAGTTTGTGTGCTGGCAAACAGTGTTGCCAGAATGTCAATATTAATACACAGGAAGTTCGTGGTTGGAAATAAGTTTGTGGAGGCCAGAGCCTGCAGCAGTTCTGAAGAGAGTAACTTCACTGAATCTCTTGTGTTGCTGCCCAGATCGTTCTGAGTGGAAATCGGCTGGACTTCGGGAGTAAAAGACCACTTTTTTTTCTGCACAGCTGAAGGGCCTTGGAGTCTTGGGGGTGCAGTTATTTGCTCAAATGAAGACTACCCGTCAACCCTTGGTAAAGAATATGGTTTAAGCCCTTAAACTCTAATTTTTGCTTACATTTCCCGAAGATGGTGCAAAGTTAGAAAAAGCATTTTTTCTTCATATCGTACAATTTCATATATACTACTCAAAATTTGATAGGGATCATAGGAATTTTTTTGTGAAATGACATACAAATTTGGTAACTGCTGCTGATGAACAATATATTGGATAAATGACATGAAGTCAGACACAAAACACATTTGCACGCGCATTTCATGACATTAAATGAGCATGCAGCCTCACATTTTGGCTTTGACTAACACTTCACCATTTCAACTCAGACGTGTGTGTTGCTTGTTGGTGAAAATCTGGAAATTTTTTGCATTACATTTAGCAATAACAATGTCTCCTCAACGTCTTAGACGTTGATTGACTTCAGAGCAATTGGGAAGATGCATCGGAATACTTGACTCTGGCTTCTCACAACGTCATGTTGCTAATGCACTTACCGTCAGCGTTGCGAACAGAGCGTGGAACCGGCATCAAACGTTTGGTACAGCAGCACACCGTCATGGGGGTGGTTGTCAGAGATCGACAACACAACGACAAGACCACTTTCTCACACTTCAGGCATGACGTCATCCTCTCTGGACGGCCACCATCCCACGAAATTACCTTCATAACGCCTCGGGGGTCAGGGTATCCACTCAGACGATACGGAATCGTCTTCATACTGCCGGCCTCAACTCAAGAAGGCCATGTGTTCGAATCCCACTGACCGTGCGTCATAGACGTGACCGTTTGGATTGGGCTCACGATCATGTCACATGGACCCACAACGATTGGGCTCCAGTTCTCTTTACTGATGAGTCCCGATATTGCTTGGACTTTACTGACAGGAGGTAACGGGTGTGGCCAAGACAACGTGAGCGATTAAATGATGCCTACATCAACAAGCACGACCGTTATGGTGGCGGATCAATTATGGTCTGGGGAGGAATAAGCTGGAACGGCAGAACGGACCTGCATGGCATGGGGAGAGGGACGATGACAGGGGTACGGTACAGGGATGAGATCCTCAATTTGTACGTAAGACCATACGCTGATGCTGTTGGCACAGATTTCATCTTTATGGATGATAACGCCAGTCCCCATCGTGCTAGGGTGGTGAATCAATTCCTAGAGCAGGAGACAACTGTCCGCATGGACTGGCCCGTCCGCTCGCCGGACCTTAACCCTATCAAGCATGTGTGGAACATGCTGCAGGTCACCATTTCCGGTCGTAGGGCACAACCCATAACTCTAGAAGAGCTCGGAAGTGCCCTTGTTGAAGAATGGAACAACATTCCAATCGCAAGCATTCGGGTTCTGATTGACAGTATGACCCGACGTTGTCAAGCCGTCATTCAAGCTTGGGTAGGCCATACTCGTTATTGGCATTAACTGTGGTAACGAAGCATCAAATGTCACTTTACATGTCAGAGGTGAAACTATGAAGTGTTTGTGAAAGCCAAAGAAGGCTGCACGTTCATTTAATGTCATTAAATGCACTTGCAAGTGTGATTTTTGTCTGACTGCATGTCATTTATCCAAGATATTGTTCATCAGAGGCAGTTACCAAATTTGCATGTCATTTCACAAAAAAATTCCTATGATCCCTATCAAATTTTGAGTAGTACACATATCCTGTATTTGCGACATTCGGCACTTCCCTGAAGCTGCATCACACTTGTATTCAAATCCATGATTCCATGCTATGGCCACGGCATCTCATCAAATCGAAAATATATTGATCTTATGCATCATTTATACACATTCTGGCCTATACATTTTTTCATTTTTTTGATAAAAATTATGTACTGTTGGAGATAGAAAATCTGTTAAGATGTTTCTGATAGCTCTTGTAATAGTTTAGAATAACTACTGGCCAAGAAAAGATTGATTAGTCTTTTTATTAGTGAAAGAAGGTAAATGTAGGCTGGAATAGCCCCGAGGCCAGAATAGCCTCACCTTACCTTACTATAATTCAGCTGGAGATAATTGGAATCTTTAAAATCCTTGGGATTTCCTCCAGAATTTAAAGTCAGCCAAACGTTCCACAGGTTTGAATGCCGCAACTGCAAACAAAACCACATGGAATCACACTGAGTTGAGGATGTTAAGGGGTGAGAAACCCAAGCCTAAACTATAAATAAGAATATGGCCCAAGCAGGCGGATTAAGAACAGACGAAGCTCAAGGTTGCCTGTCTTTGGTCTCTAAGTGGATCAAGATGAGCTGTGACATAGGGATGACCTTGTCATCAAATACTGTGCCAATAGACGCTATGACTTGACATTACGCCACTTAAGCTACAGCGCACCCACTGTCCACTGAAATCTGTCCTCACCGATGATGAAAGCCCCCAGGGGAAGTGGGGGTAAGTGGAATCGGGATAGAAATAAGGCCCTTGCCCGTCTCGGCTCACCTTACCCTGCAGGGTACACAAACATAACTTGTGCACTGAGCGGGATGTCACCTCATGCACACAACGTCCAGCGAGACCCAGTGAGGAGAACAGAGGGTGAGCTGAGGTGAAGTCATCCGAAGCACCGAAAAATGAGCGCACTCAGTTTCTTTAACCCATTACGGCACACCATCGCAAACTGCTTACAATGCTCAAAAGTGAGCATTCTAATTCTGAGTTAACATTCATTGCTGAGGTTTCAAAACAATTGGATTCTCGAACATCAGCAGTACTGTCTTTACGCAAGAGATAACGTGCTGTTAGCAGGTTAATTTCAATGTTCACATGAATTTAGTTTTCGAAAACCAGTATAAACAAGTAAAAAATATTTGTAACAAAGATGAGCACTCTCAGAATGGGTTTGTGGACAGTTTTCTCCATAGTAAAGGAGTCTGGGGAACAGGGATATTATGCACTAGGCGGCCATTATCATATTTAGTTGTTTTGCAGTAAATTGCAAAGCTTGTACTTGATTACATTACTGAATGTGACTATATTAAGTTTATATTATGTCTAAGCATAGTACAGAGGTGAAGTATGCACATTTAAGACTTGTGGAGATAGATCCTCAATTCTAGTACACAGAATAGTATTGTTCGGTATATTAATACCACTGAAAATACTCAACTAGAATATGTGCTGGAAGAAATGCGCGCAGAAAAAAAAATCATTGTGTACTTCAAAGATTATTTATTGGGCTCCTTTTTACATGTATTGCAATGAAATATAAATCACAATAGGGCTTTGCAGTTGGTGGAAGTTTGCATTTTACAGCCACTCAAGAAAAGGAGACAAAAACTGACCACAGACACCAGGTATACTAGGCACTAGGTATTTACAGTACATGTGCTTTTGGAGCACATTGTAAATAAAATGTTCAAGAAAACATTAGCTGAATGTTCTCGACTTAAAAAATGATAAACGAACCCTGATTTTACTTGAACGTGTGTGCCTTCTGTTCGCGATGTGATATCCATCGATAACTGTCCGCATAGATTTGAAACACTCCAAAGAGCATGACATTCTGGCTACCTCTTCAATGTGATTCATTCCTTTATAAATAATCCTTTGAATTGTTCTATAGCTGGTGGATGATGGAGTCAATTGAGTACTCATGAGCGGCTGAGGGATCATTTTCATGGCTGGTTTAGCTATGAGATGGGATGGACAGACGTTACTGACATTTCGTTGGCTGATTCCCGAGGCCTTCCCCTTCAGTCAGGAATCATTCTCAGTCCGTACGCACTAAATTGGTAAAGTTTGTACAACAGCTAAAAAAGGGCAGATTACAGAAATTGTATTAGCATAGATAACATTTGAGAGAAAATGACTGATCAGCTTCCACAGAAAATGCATTTATATTCAAAAACAAACATTAGTCATTCTGATGACCCTGCTGTTGGCAATTAGTGTTAACCTTTATTCCTGGAGAGGAGACATAATTAATGGTAACGAGCTGCCCATGCAATCTGCGATGCTTATTTTGACATTAAAGAAGATTGTCACAACTGCGATGTCATTTTTTTTAAGGGGAAATGCGTACATAAACTGATAATAACTGAAGAAGAACGCATTTAGGACAGGTTTACAAAGATCAACACACTTATCAACTCCATCAGAAGCAGGAGAGCCCTTGTTCATGGTAACATTCACAAATTTTTACCGGGTTTTATGGTTGGATTCATAGATACAGATTATTCTTCGCTTAGTGCTGGACTAACCTCAGTGTTTTGTATGTATAATTTACATTAAAAATGAAATTAAGACAGGACTAGGGTAAAACTATATTTGAAAAAGTGGCCTGGTGCCTTTTCCCCCTCAGCCCTCAATCTCAAATCTCAGTGCACTTGAAAAATATCCAGATTATTAAACTCAAAACATTTGGCCAAAATGCAAAGCCATGGTAATGCCGATGTTGATTCAGCCATGGATTTTTGGATGCTTGTGGAAAACTATCTAAAAGGTGAATCCAAAGTTTCCAATCTGAGACAGGAGTGATGTCTTGGTGTGGATGGACAACATTGAATTTGAAACTATTCCAAGCACATACTATCCAGGTAACGTATGTGATTCTGATTAATTTGACACCTTACCCCTAACAGTGAACAATGCTGCTATTCTGAATGAACCAACCTATCTGGTCGAAATGTCCCTCATGATCTTGATTACTCCCACAGGTTTAAATGGGTCACACGTCAGTTAAACCAATTCCATAAGTCAGTCAACTTCTCCTTTATAAATAATACCAACGAAAAAAGCTGAGCAAAGTCCGAAATGGCTGGAAGTTCCACAAAATGGGGACTGGGAGACTGTGAGAGGCTCTGCATGATTTTGACAGTAGTTTCCATAGCAGTCAGTTTTAGGCCATAGCCTGGTTTACTAAGATCTTCACCGATTGGGGGAAAAACACCATTTAGCACATGCAAAACATAACAATTCAACCCAAGACAAGTGCAAAACAAATCCACTGCCAAGTGTAGGTCATGTTGTTTTGCATATTCCAAAAATAAAAAAAATAAAAAAATTGCACTTGCTAAAGGCCTCCGCAAACCCTGACCAGGATCAGGTCAGACACTGATCCAAGCTGAAACGGCCATGAACTGTAACAAAAACTTTAACCATAGACGTAAAACCAAGGTTAAATAACGGTCAGTAGGCTACAGGTTGGCATTTAAACATCCAGGCTTAGTAGATGTTTACACAAAGAAATCATTCAACATTAAATACAATTTCAGTTTCACATTTGCCATTTGCTTTTTTTTCTTTCTTGAAAGAAAAGAGTGCATTTGATTTTAGATTTACTGTTGTTCGCCGTCATTCACGTACATTCGATCAGCACAAAGAGCTAGACATATCGATATCATGACCACAATGGATATCATGTTATTAATATCTTTATAAAAAGCATCATTCCCATTTTCTCACATTAAAATACAAGTTAATACTGGAGTAATATATCCATTGATATTGGACATAATTTTCCAGAGCCAAGGGCTTAGATCTTCACGATTTCATTTCAGCAGCAGATATCGACACTTTCACACTGCACATTAGGACACACTTAAGCGCCAGATACTACTCAGAAAGTTGGACGGGAGAATGTGCTAAAAACTCGCAGCTGTCAGCCCGCAGGATAACAGACCATCTTTTGCGGCACACCAAATTAGCCCTTCACGTTCTGACGTCTTGTCGCACAGTTTACGGATGGTCTTCACAGATGGCCCTTCACGCCATCTCGCCCGACACTTCAGCTGACGTCGCTGCCATCATGCGCATCCAATAAAGCCGGTTTATCCCTTCTGCTTCAGAGCCCTAGTGCCCGTTTCCAAAAGTGGCAGCTTCTAAGCACTGTGATTTTATTTATTTAATGTCCAGGCAGACATTAAAAAGTTACTTTTCCCATGCATGGAGAATGATTGCTGTGTGAGATAGCTGACTATAGCATTTAGTGCAGTCGAATACTTTGGAGGATTTTAAAGACCCGGTTGGGGATGGTCCATTATACTATCTAAATTCCTGGGCAAACAATCCCCTTGGTTGGCTACAATCTGTTGCAGTGGTTCCCAACCCTGTACCTGGATAACTACTTTTCCGTTGGTTTACACTCAAAGCACCGCTCATTCAGCTCCCAGAGATGTAATTTAAGGACTGTGTAATTAGAACAACAATAACGGGCAGATTGGGTTGAAATGAAAACCCATAGGACCATAGATCTCCATGAAGGAGGTTGGGATTCACTGATTTAGAGGTAGGACTGCACTCTGAACAACTTTCCCAATCCACTGCAGAGTGCATACATCATTCTCTCACACACTCATACCTACAGGCAATTTAGAGTCACCAATTAGCCTGTCGCACTTGTCTTTGCACTGTGGGTGGAAACTTGAATTCCCGAACGAAACCCACACAAAAACGAGGCAAACATGCAATATCCACACAGTAAAGCCCCAAGGGGAATTAGAATTCACAGCCTTTTACAGAGCAGCGGCAGTGCTACCCACTGTGCCACCATGAGGCCCTTCATTATATTCTTCAATATTGTATTCTGTTTGTTATATCATGTCATCCCATGTTGGCGGAAAGGCCCCAGAACGCTGTCACTTACTCTAATGAATAAATCAAAATACAATGTTAAATGAACTGTGTATGAACCCGTCTCTTCAAAAGTCTTTGCTGTCATTTTCACAGAATGCATCCCGCCACGAGCTCGTGTCCAAGTGTGGAGACAAGCAGTCTGTCTAATTAGGAGTTAATAAGGTGCATGGGAAATGACTGTGACTTTGAGGTACACTTTAAAGCTGGCGAAATGCCATTCCTTGCCTCTGAAGAAAGGCGTCTCCAGGACTGACCCCCCCTGTTGAAATTTTGCAGGTCTTTCTGTATCTGAATTTGCATTTTACTTGAAAGGTTGGCTGGCATTAAAATCTCAGTCACACCTTCACATCTACTTACTCGCTGATTGATTCTTTGTGTGCTCATTTGTAATAATTGCAATGAGGCAACTCAAAAAATGTGAGTCTGTGTATTGCTTTTAGATCACTTCTTTAAATTTCTTCCATTCTAACATCCATTCATTCTAAAAGATGCATAAAAATAAAGAATATAAAAATATAGTGTTTTTAGAATGTGTGCTGATACGGTTACTTTTCAGACACTCAGGGTTGTTCCAACCCACCCTCCACCTCAAATTGCTTAAACCTTCCCGTAAATTTTCAAAAATCATGATAGACCACAAGACCTTCATATAATACAAACTGATAAGAGGTAATCTGAGAAGCATCCGTGGTAAAGTAA
The DNA here is from genome assembly GCA_029721435.1 of Gymnothorax reevesii. Classification (NCBI taxonomy): domain Eukaryota; kingdom Metazoa; phylum Chordata; class Actinopteri; order Anguilliformes; family Muraenidae; genus Gymnothorax; species Gymnothorax reevesii. Next base: position 31,170,302 of record CM056575.1, read on the forward strand.
AATTACTCAGAGGGCAAGTGCAACTTTGAATCCATCAGCCAGAACTGATGCCCAAGCATTAATTTTATGTTTTACAGAACTCAGAAATACTGAAAAGTCACAACAAAAGAAATCCCCCAATTATACATTTGGCTTACTATAGGTCCACAAATCATCAGCCCACAGGAACTTAACGTTTCTCCTGGAAAAGAATTTCTGAGTAGTACTGGAAATTTAAAGTGGTTCTATTGCAGTCAGTGGATTGCGCTTAGGATATGCACAACTTATACATATACTTTTCAAAGGGGATCCACCTTTTTACAGAGGACTTGGGTATATATACATGTACATATTCCTGGTATACTGCACAACAAAAATCAGGAGATGCTTACAAAAATAAATACATAAACTAGAAGCTAAAAAACACATTTATTCAAGTTCTAGGCTTATTTGCTATTTAGATTTGTGCATGGGAAAAAGTCAAAAATTCAAAAACCTCAACACTTACACAAATAATTATTAAGCCAAAAAAAATCTGCATAAATAAATGTGTTTTTGACTAATAATAAATCAGTATGTACTTAATTCAGCCAATCAGTAAATCCATTTATTCAATAACAATCTTGAATTGATCACCAGATATGTTTTGGCCATTCAAAAATAGAATTTTAAGAATTGTACATATAGCTTATATGGTATACATTGAAGTTCCCTTGCACAGAACCAAACTCAACCAAATATCGCTGAATATTGCTGAATCAGATTGTACCCATTCGCAGTATGTAACACTGTGTCAGTGACCCAGGAATGTGTCTACACTTGCCAGTACACTTAAACATGGTCATTGTGGCCTTAATCTCTGATTACCAAGAGGAGTGTAGAAAAAGAGTGATTCCACAGAAAATTGAAGGATTCATAACCAATTTAAGATTTCGTATGACTGATAATCCAGAACATGGCTGATCATCACAAGAATCCTAAACTGCAGTTGTGAGAACCCCTGTTCCTGGGGAACTATCCTATTAACTTTGACTTCAACCCTGAAAAAGCCAATCCTGATAGTACTACTGATCATTGCTGATCTTCAATGGTTGAATGACATTGATGGGGCAGGAGTGAAAACCTTTGAGATCGCAGTGCTTCATGAACTGGGTTACCACTATTAATATAGAGCTGTTAGGCATCCTAACTTGTTTACAACTAAGGGTTTCATTAAGACAACAGTAATAAATTCACCAAGGGGTAGTGGGGTACAGTTCAGGTGGGGTTTCATGAGATCAAAAATGACTGGAACTAATTTATTGATATGAGCGACCAACTGATACGAGCCAATAATTGCTTATTTGATAGAAGGAGCAGGTCAAAGATCGATAGCTAATTGCAGTTCCAACGAATCTTCATGCGAGTTTGTGATACCCCAAATTCAAATACAATCCTCAGCCAATTACTGGAGTTAGCACAAATAGGGGATGTTTTTAAGTACAAAAATACTTAGTCAATTCGGTAAATTCGGTACAAAAATGTAGGTAGAAGTCACTTAGTCCATCAAGTCCAAAGCAACCATCAATGTTGATAATCCCAATATCAGACTCGCACAAACTCTGTGAGGAAGGTTTTACACTTCACGGCAGCAGTCATATTCACCTTAGTAGTAATTATTTTGAATGGGGTGTCTCCTTCATTTGTCTGGTCACTCATTTTTGACTTAATAGTCAGTTATTGCTTCAGGTATACTGAGTCAAAAAAGAAACTTCACACTCATAAATTTGTGAATATTTTCTTGAAACTTTTAATAAAAGAGTTTTTATTATCACTAGGGGTAAATGAGTTGTCAAAGACATCATGACACACATCAGCTCCGACTTGCACTGGTACGTAGCTTGTGCGAGCGTACTTTAAGCTTAAACCATGTTTTCTCATGTTCCTAGTCACGTGACCATATGAGAGATGTGCAACTGAGCTCACGTTAGCATGTTAGAGTGAAATCTCGGAAAAACAAGTTTTTACAGTTAACTGTTTGTTGATTTTCAATGCGATGGCTGTCAAACATTCAGCATGAACGTGCCATTGGCATGCTGAATACGGAAACGTCCATCACTGACGTTGCAAGGGTTATGGGATGCTGTCGACGGACTATCCATGATCTTCGGACACGTCTCCAACAAACTGGCACCACAGCTGACCGATCTCCTTCTGGAAGCCAACGCATGACGTCAAAAGCAGAAGACCAGCAAATTGTCTTACTTCATTTTGCATAATCGATTTGTCACTGCAACGTCCACTAGGAATGAATTGTTTAGAGGTCGTGTGGCTGCCCAAACCATATGTAATCGCCTGCGCACTGCTCTCATTCAAGTTGTAATTTACCATTTTTACTCTTGGACATTTCCCTAGCATTTCCGGTGGAACTGGTGACATTATGGACATTATTTTTATGATACCCTATCCTTAACGAGTACAGAATTGAATAAAATCATTATTTAAAACCTCATTTCTTGTATGTTCAACTTATCGACCTCCAAAAAAGTGTGAAGTTTTTATTTTGGCTGAGTATATTTAGTCACACTCAGAATGTTTTCAGGAATTACACACCAAAGCAGTGGCATGTGAAGAGGCAAAATTTACAGCTGCAGTGTTCAGTGATAAAAGAGCCCCTAAGAACCATGCTGGGCCAACCCATGTTGAAGTACTTTTGAAAACATGGGACTCAAAGTTGCCTCCTGTGTTGGTACAAACTCAAGATATGCAAAATTATGGACATGCACTTCTCATGCAGGTTTTAGATGTCCTTCGGTTCCATTTTAAGTGAAACCTACCTCCTTCTGAAGGAGAACCATCATCTGATTCAATTGGGACAAACTCTGGGTCTCTGTCAGATTCCACTTCACGATTATCATCAATCATAGCAAGAGAATCCTCATCAGTGAGACACCTTGCTGACATGTTAACAATGAATTATGGGAAAGCTGTGGGATGGGATGGCCCACTATGGCTTAGGCAGTGCAGTGGATTTGTACAGTGGCAGAGAGGACGTTTGCTTGTATTAACAATCAATGCGGGCAGATTGGGTCAGCCCATTTAGGAAATGTAGTTTTCTGCACATGCTAACTCAACTCAATTTCTCCAAAAGTACGGGATGGCCCCGTATGGTTCTTAAGGGCTCATAAAATCTCTATCAGAAGAGAGCCACAGAGTTCAATCTGATTTGATTCCTTTGTCTCAAACAAGGGAAAAAAAACCGAAGGCAGAAAAGATCACAATGGCAGTTTTTTGTTCACTCCAAGACTAACCCTAAAGAAGTTCAGTGGCCTGTATCACAAAGAAGGATTACTGAATTAGCTGGATAAGTGCACCCCGTAAAACCTGAATCCCTCCCAAATCCTAGAAAAGGACTGAAGTGGGCAGGGATTTTTTTTTTTCTCAGCGAAGTTATTCAATCTACTCCATCAGCTCTCTTTCTGCACAGACTGCATTGTTTCGAGGGAGCGCGACTGACAGATGCTGTTACATTAAACTGATCGCAGAAACATGGTGTAAGGAAGTTTTGAAAATTAATATTAATATTGATGACAAAGCTATGTCAGCAGTAGATGAGTTTGCTGAGTTTGTTTTACCATCAGTATGGTCTGGGAGCAACTTGCAGTCTGACAGCTATGGTGCTTGACTGGCCCTCAGAGGGTTAACAGTTTAAGTCCCAGCGCTGCCACAACATCATGACTGCAGCTGCTGGGCCCTTGAGCAAGGCCCTGAGCCCCACACAGGGTCAGGGAGGCTGGAATCATCTGCAGTTTTGTTGGATGAAAGTGTTAACTAAATTATGGTAATGTTAAGATATTGTTGAAAGCAATGGGGACAATCATCACTCACTCCATACACCTATTATCCGTGTTGAGCACCCACCACTCGGAATGTTAAAACCTTTATTAAATATCAGTCATCAAATTTAATTGAGTCCAAATAACTTGTTGCATTTATCAGCTTAACTTAAAATTGACTGCATGACCTAATAAATGTCACCTTTAGCATGACATTTGCTGGGCACTTCAGGCTCATTGTCATAAAGCTGACTTATGATCATCACTCTATGTAATTGTACATTCTCCAAGATCCCATCTGCAGTAACAGATTGACGTACTTCAAAACCTGGCCATTCAAGAGGCATCGGTAATGCAGTAGCCTTCATTGCGTCATTAGCACGTCTATAATGAGTCAAAGATTTTACTCAGCGCATTGAATAAGCCACCAGCAGGTCCTCTCAGCTACCCTGCTGCTGTGCATGCATGGATTCATTAAACAGAAGCTGAAATGACAGCATGAAAGCACTTGAGCTGCTTGTGCAAGATGTGTTTAGAGATAACAGTCTTAAACATGAACAGAAGGTTAATCACACTGCCACTGGCACACTGGCTAAGAGGTGAGTATTGCCACAGCTTTTACATGTCTGTGGATCAAAGAATCTCACACTGCTTACAGATTTTGGAGTTTGTCAGAACACTTACTGGGTATGCTATAAGCACTCCTCTACAAGGGAGTCATGTACTCATTCACTCATGCATGGGGCACCCTATAACTGAATAGACTTCACCTAAATGTATACACGGGGCAGCTAATAGCCTAACAGCTCAGAGGCTGTACTGGGACCTGGAAGCCCAACCACAATAAGCTCATAATAGCAGTTGCGCCCCTACACAAGGCCATTAGTCTGCACTGTTGGCTAAATAACCACTGTTATGCCAAGTCACAGTATGAGGTACAAAGAGACAGGAAAGAAAATGAGAAATTCTCTGTCATGGAAAGTGAGGAGGTGGCTCTGAGGATCTCAGAATATTAAATTTGGGCTCTTTGAGAAAACTGAAATTAGGGTTTGGTTCTGAACCTCTCCCCCAGGAGAAGAAAGAAGAAAAATAGCTGGGAGTATGGTGGTAACAGTCCCAGTAGAGGAAACTGCATTACCCAGCATTCACTATGGAAGCCATTTTGTGTCAGATCAGGAAGGAAGTAGTCCCTAAACATGGGGACAAGCCTATGTGCAGAAACCCTCTATAGATTATCATATTTATATATGTTTTTCTCCTTTTAAAAGTATTCTAGAACCCCACCATCAACTTTCAGTCGTGATTGTCACGTCAGAATTAGAATGTTCCATCAAGTACATTCTGGTCGCATATTTGTGGACACGCACCTTCAAAGGTCAAACACAGGAAGACATTGCCCAAGGTCAAGGTCATTGCCTCACATCCTTGTATAGATTAATTAGTTAATTTCGTTGGGAGCTTTCACTGGAGGAAATAGACTAGACTTAATATCACACTTTTATGCAAAGTAACAGGGCTCAAAGTGTTCAAATAATGCCATTTTGTTGGCTATGAGCTATCCACTCAGATCATTTTTTTTAAATCAATGAATATTTTGGACAAATCCCTGAATTGGAGCAGCAGTCTCAGCAGGGTGATTTTGTGATGCTCATCAGGAAGACCTTGTGGCAAGATGACAGACACTGGCTCCAGGGTGCTTCAGTCATGAATAAATATGTAGAGCAAGACAATCAGCTTTCATTTATGATACTGATGGATACACTCCACACTTTTCCAGCTTTTCCAGCTAACTCAATAATCACGATTCGCAAAATGGGCTTGTTCTTAAAAATGATCCAATTTCACGGGGAAGAACTCAATACGCTCAGTAAATCTGCTGCAGAAAGTTAGTAGTTCTGTTGCAATCTTATCCATAGTGTCTACCACATTCTGTAAGTTAAAAAGCCAGTAAAATTCATCCGAAATGTGGGCATACGACCCCAGTACAAAAAAATAAGCCAGCATGTTTTCAAGGAATATTCCCCGGAGGAAGTAAAAGGGGGTGCAAACAAAATATGGAAAAATAAAAATTGGGATAACTTCTGAAGAAAATGAACAAAAAAGATTACAAACACGCAGACACACAGAGACTTATAGTATGGCTTCTAAAGTTGGAATAAAGGCAGTTAAATTAATTTTAGTTTAGTTTGTTTAGTTACATTTATCCTTCTCGTGATTTTGTCGCTCAATTGAAACGGAGACATCCCAGCTGGAGTTCAAGTTCAACTTTAACTTTGGTCTGGAGAAAAACAACAAAAATTAAATTCACAGAAAACATTTTCCCTTCCCGCCCCATTTTTGTACATAACGATTTAAGATTGACCAGCAGTCTGTAACACTAGTTCTTTTTTCAGTTTTCACTTTCTCTAAAACAATACTAATACTACAGCTTCATGTGTAGAACACCTAGTTATTTAGCTCATTGGTACAGTAAAAAGATGCCAAAAAAAACCTTTGCAAAGCACTGGAACTTTATCATTGTCGTCTGAGGTCCGTCCCTGAATTCACCATTGTCCCAGCTAACGCTAGTTTGCATTGTTTTGTATTCCATACAGTTAAGTAACAGACACATTGGTTATGTTTGTGAATACACTTACGCTTAAGAAAGGAAGTTAAGGAGGCAGTAGAGGCAAGGTGTGGGGAGGAAGTGCCAGGGCTTAAGGGTCTTTCTGTGGATGGAGTAGATACATCCCACCAGTGTCCATTATTAACTGTCTAATTAATTACTAATTCTCACAAGTTCCTCTTTCAGTCACCTTGCATTCAGCATACATTCATATTGTAAGATTCAAGGTGTGACTTGGGGGGGGTGGAGAATTACCAACTGTGGGGTGGAATCCCTTCGATTTTGTAAAACGGACAATAAGAACCACAGGAATGCAGGATTGCTGTAGGTCACAAGTTGGAAGATAGCCTCGATCTGGTCGTGTCTGTTTCTGGAAGGTTCCCAATGGAACTCTTCTTGAGTGCCGCAGAGTCTGGTAACACGGGCGCCAGTCCCACCCCACCTGCCGCCACCACGGGGGGCAGGCAGGGGGGGAAGGACCCCACCGACATCTGATGGGGCAACATCATCCTGTGGGGTAGGGTGCCCCTGAACCCTGAAGCGCCCAGGTGGGCCTGGGGGGGCGGCCCTATGGAGGTGGAGGAGACGCGGGTGGACTGGGGTGGGCTTGGGGCGGCTGGATGGACAGCTTCGTGGGGAAGGGAAGGCTGGGAGGCCGACATTGCACGGACGTCCTGGCTCAAGCTCCCCGAGTGTAATGAGTGGGTGCTCTTGTGGGCACTGGGGCGCTGCGTTGGGCTGGGCACCCTCTGCTGGACCAGGGACAACTGGGACCCCGATAGGCCACTGAGGGGCCCAGAGCCATACTGGAAAGTCCGTCCACCGGTGGCCAGCGGGCTCTGCACGGGGGGGCTGGAGACGGCCGATGACGCAAACGCCGGCCCTCCTGAAATCTGGGTTTGGATGCCCTGCTGAGGAGACATGGAAACCGGGCTGGACAAACTCTGGACCACCTGGAACCTTCTCACCATCCTAGGGGACTGGAGAGCCCCCGGTCCCACCAGTGGGTTGGCCATGGGGGGGCAGAAGCTCATGGCCACGGCCTGCTGGAGGGTGGCGATGGCCGAGCTGGACTGGTTCTGGCCGGACGAGGGGCCGAAAATACCCCCGCCTCCACCCAGGCCACCGCTGTGCATGCTGGGAGTCATGGACATGGCCCGCGGTCGCTGCAGGTCTACCTGCTGCACCATTTCGCGGTCGTACTTCACAATCTCCTGAATCATCTCGTTTTCTCGGTTATTGAAGACGCCCGAGTTGAGGTCGTGTTGAACTTTGTGCATCAGGATGGAGTTCTTCTTCCCTGTGGATGAAAAGGACACGCTTAACTGAATCCCAAAGCAAAACTCGACCTCTACGTTTGACCCATCATTGCTAATTAGGAGCAATGGGCAGCCACAGTGCAGCACCCAGGGACCAGCTCCAGTTTTGAGGCTAATGCACAGGCCAAGGGCAATGACGGAAGTCTACTTAAGCCTGATTTATGCTTCAGAAAAAAAAAATTCTGCTAAGTGAACTGGAACAGCCGAAGTAAACAAAGGTGGCTTCTCTCCTGAGTTGGTTTTGAAATTTGTTTCCAGGTGTACGCCCGTGTGTTACAGCAGTTTTTGATGGACTGTGTAAGAACCACTCTTTTATGGGGAAGTGCAGGAGGCACTTGAGCAATGAAACAGTGCTAACTTGACCCGACTGCGCCCCTCCCACATCCCTGAACAGCACACAGCCAATCCTATGCTGCTCCTGTGAAGCGGCAGTCCATTCGTCACTGGCACGCGAAACCCCCCCAGCTCCAGGCCAAACCCTCCCCCAACCCCCACCCCCCACCTGTGCGGGTGACAGTGCACCAGCCCTGTATGAGGGCGGGTAGGCAGGATGTGACCTCATCAGGAGAGAAACATTGAATCATAATGTCATTACTGCCTTACTATCAGCAAGCTGTGCGTAATAACAATCGCAGTCAGTAATTTTTGCACCAAAATGAAAGACTCTGGCATCTGAACCTGAAGTATTATAGCTATGTGTGTGCGTGTGTCTGTACGTGCCTGTTTGTGTGTGTGTCTGTGTATGTATGCGCCTGTCCATGCCACTGCATGTCTGTGGGTGCATGTATGTTTGCAAAAACGCCTGTGTTTGTACTTATGTGGTGTGTCTTTAAATGCGTGTGCGGACATTTTGTGTCTACACCCTCGTGTATGTGTAGGCATGTATGTGTGTCTGAGCCCATGTGCTTCTATGTGTGCGCCTGTAAGTGCTCACATAATTTTTCATCGAGCCCAGTTTGCAGACGTTTCAATTATAGCAGACACTATCATCGCCATCGCCTGCCCATAATGCCCAGTAAGGTGGTCAGGGGGAAGGGGGCTGATAGAGCTGATTTATGCGCGGTAACGTCTGGTCTGAGAAGCACAGGAGCACACGTGGATGCGCCAGGCCAGCACTGGCTGGCTAACACTGCTCACTAAACGCTCTTACAACCATACGCTGAGGGATTCTAACCAGAAATGGGCCGCTGTGGGTGTAATTCCAATCAAGCAGGTACACAACTATTTCTACTATTCAAGGTCTTTGGCAAGGACTAGCAGAATCTCATGTGTTGCTGCATGGTTGAACAAAAACCAGCACCTAAACCCATCCTTCAATGACAGCCCTGTTAATAAAAAAAGCAAACTGGAAGTGAATCAGTATCAAAAATGTCCTTCTCCAGAGCGCTCCAAGAAGCTCCAGCTGACATTTGAGGATCAGGGCTTTCATCTCATAATTATCAGAATGAAAACATCTTTTTAAGAGCCCTCTGCAATTACACACCCTCTCACAATCTTCAGTTTTTTTTTTCTAAGAGTAATTCTGACAAGTTCACATTCCTAATTTGCCTTTCAGCGACACTCAATTAAAGGCACTTACACCAATATGACAGCCTCAAACTCTGTTGTCATGACCGATCACAGTGAAATACGAGAGGGGGAATAAAAAATGATTTTAAAAAAGCAAGGCTAAGCAGTATCATTGAATTTAGTCCTGTAGGGATGTTTCATGAATCAGGATTACTCAGTTAGCTGGATATCTGCAAAGAGCAAAACTTGGAACAGATCTCTGAACCACAGAAGACTTTGCTTGTTGAGGTGGGATCCAGGCTTGAATCAGTGCAGTTTAATAAACTGAGTAATCCTAGGGCTGCTGAGTGACATCATATGGGACCTCGGAGTAATTTTAGTTTCCTATTGGGCTGAATAGGAGAGAATAAGTCTCACATGACCACTTTTTGAACGCAAGATTCCCGCCTTCCGGAGACATCCTCAAATTGCAATCTAACAAAGCAGTCTTTTTTTGCTGTTATCCTGCACCGGAAATATAGGGATTTGGCTGTAACCCAGCCTTCATTACATTATTCTTACAAACGTGAGCCATTCACTGGTGGAGGTCTCCACCATAAACTGTATAAAAAGATGGACGCAGTGCCCAGGTCTAAAAACAGAAGCCAATGTGGAAATCTCAAAAATTTGCTTTCTATTTGCAACAGATGGCGACATTGGTGGTGGCAAAAAGAATTGCTAAACAAGTCTATGAGAAAATGACCCTACTTTCCCACCTGATTTATTATTTCAATTATGACTTTCCACATTATTTTATGGTATCTATCGCAAGTTTCAAGTCTCTTTCGATATATCTTGATGTTCATTTTTGCAAATTATGGTCCCAAAGCCAGAATATGCTTCAGGGGAGTGGCTATCCTCTGGTCCTTGTGAGATACGGTCAGATCCACCAGTAGATCCACTCCCCACTCCTCCCTGGATTTTCAATTTACGCTGTCGTCCAATAGGAATCACATCCCGTTTCAAAATGGCGCTATCAAAATTGCCAAAATCGAGGCTTCCTAAATGGTATACTGAAACTAATGGGTGACGTCACGGTTGCTTCGTCCATCTTTTTATACAGTCTATGGTCTCCACCCAGTGATCAGCAAGCATAGCGAAAAGCAAATACCACCTCTCCAATTTTAGCGTTATTTGCTAGCACGTGTTTTAAAGAGTTTTCTCTGTTCAGCTGCCTATGCAACCAGTATAGCCTTGTCTCCGGAGGTGGAGTATTGGCCAATCATTTTTACCCAGGTCACTTAGCGCCAAACGTGACTAAGCCCCACTATTGACGATATCTGTGTTAAATTACATTTAGTCTGGGACTGGGCTTAAGTTATGTGTGTGAAACAGGTCCTCACTGTGGGTCTCTTCCAGTGCACAGCATGTCCATTATGGCTGCTGGTTAAGTGTGATTTAGATAACAATCCCCTACTCCCTTGTGCCCCCCCATCCCTCTTCCCCTCTCCTGTGAGGCTGATGGGGGGTATGTGTGGGAGGGGATAAAGGCGTCTTTGTGCTGGGTTACCACCACACCGTTCTGACGCACGCGGGGGTGGAAGTGGGAGTAAAACCCGTCACTGATTTCTCATACCCGTCGGAGGTCTATGAAAGGCCGCAAAACCTTTGGATTTGAGAGGGTCTCTGAATGCCGGCAAAACAAATAATTTCTTCCCCACAAAGAATGTCACTTGTGCACAAGGCAACATCCAGCTGGGAGACGTGACTGCGAGGACGTTTAAGAATGGAAAAATCAAGAATGAAAAAGAAAAAAAAAATCCGTCGGAATCCCTGGGAACTCTATGCGGCGGCGAATCGCGTTTGCTTGCCTACGGTATCCGGCTGCCATGGCAACGGCAGGCAGGTGGTGGATGCGAGCCCCCTTTTTGTAAACACTGGATGCGAATATGTGACATGCCGTGACATCAGAGGCACGCTGACCTTGGGGTTTGGGGAGTGGGAGGGAGGGAGGGAGAGAGGACTGGAAAGGATAGGCTCCATTGTTCAGCAAATTACATGTTTGCGGAGGGGAGCCTGAACGTATAAAGCAAGCGCTCCCAAGAGCTGCACAATATCAACACCAGACCAGAGAATCCAGCGCGAGCTGAGAAAAAATGCCGTCACTCTGTATCAAGCATAACTATAATGACTAATTATTCATAAGAAATGTGAATCTGTCAATTGCCCTCAGTGTTATGCTCAAGTCATTTAAGTACAATAACTGCAGCTTGTGTATTATGTGTGGTAATAGTATGATTATTTGCATTAGTCCACATACAACACCAAAAACATCCACAGTATGTTTATGACAAACATATTTTAAAGCATATTATCGGTATAATTAAATATATTTGGCCAGCTTTAATAATCTTGTAAATATTTAGAAGGCCAGAATATTGAATGCAATGACCAACCCTTGCAGGGATGACACATATCTAAGACTGTGATGTGGAAAAAATACCCACGAAAAATTTTTCACACAATATTAAAAATATTTATCGCGATTCCTGAAAGGGGAACCGATTTGTATGGCCATGCAGATACAGAATACAGTGTCAGCCCATAAAGCATCTTTTCTTAGTCCTATTTCGCTATACCATTTGCTTAACTAGTATATTCTCCAGCATGGATCGCCAAATGTTGACATTAAATCCAAATCCAGCCCTGGTTTTATTCTCTCCCACGAAATAAAATAATTGACTGAATAATGACACATGACTCCCAGGTAAGTTTAGAGTGGATAAACGAAAAGTTCTTGACCTTGAGGGCTGTGACTCGATGACCCCTGCATTGTAGTATTTCACATTGTTTAGGGTAAAGAACACCAAATGAGCTGTAGTTGGAGGGTTTGACGTCTCCAGGGGGGGCCACGTACCTATCCGGTCGAGACGATCGATAGCGACAGTCTCAAAAGCTCTCCGCATCATGGGGTACTCCTCCAGCACCTCGTTGAAGTTGTCAACTGACAGCGAGTACAGGCGGCAGTATGTGTTTGCCTGTACGCTCGCTGTTCTTCTGCCTCGGGTCAGCAGACAGATCTCTGGTTGGACAAGCACATAGCGATCAGGTTGTTATTTTCCAGTGTATGGAGAGTGAGGCAAATCGGCAAGCGCACAACTGTTTAAGACCCAGGCATTCGTCCAATAATGAATCTAACACGCTTATTAAGGGAGGGATCGGGGAGATGGGCAAGCATTCAATGAATGAGAAACAGGAATACACTCTGGACAGTTCACCTATCCATTCCAGGGTACGGTGCAGCGAAAAAGTATTTGCCACTTTCCTGATTTATTCTATTTTTGCTTATTTGCCATATTTAAATGTTTCAGATCATCCGACTGTTTTTAACATAAGACAAAGACAATATGAGTAAACACAAAATGCAGCTTTGAACAATCATTTCATTTATTGAAGGTCAAGAGTAATGCAAAGTCACACGTGTAAAAAATAATTGCCCCCCTAAGACTAAACTGGTTGTGTACTTGTTGGCAGCAACAAGTACAATCAAACATTTACAATAACCGGCAATGAGTCTTTTGAATCGCAAAGGAGGACTTTGGACGACTTTGCGGAATTGTTTTTACTTTTGTAATTTAGCATTGGAGGGTTTTCAAGCATGAACTGCTTTTTTAGGGTCATGCCACAGCATCTGAATTGGATTCAAGTTAGGACTTTGACTAATCCGCTCCAAAACCTTTTTTTGAGCCATTCACAGGTGTACTTGCGTGCTTTGGATCATTGTCCCTCTGAATAACCTAACTGCACTTGAGTTTTTGGTCAAAAGCTAATGGCTGAAAATTCCCCAGGATTTTCTGGTATGGAGCAAAATTTATGGAGTACATAAATTCAGGCAGGTCACCCAAGTCCTGAAGCAGCAATGCAGCCTCAGACCATCACATTACCACCACAATGCTTGACTGTTGATATGATGTTCTTTTTGTGGAATTCTGTGTTGGCATTATGCCTAATGTAATGGGACCCATGTCTTCCAAAAAGACAAAAGACATCAACTTTTGACCAATCAGTTCACAAAACATTATTCCAAAAGTCGTGGGGGTTATGAGGATGTCTTTCAACAAAAGTGAGACAAGCCTTTGTGTTCTATTTGGTTGGCAGTGATTTTTGCCTTGTAGCTCTCCCATGGATGCCATTCCCCCCCCCCCCCCCCCCCCATCTCTTTCTTATTGTAGAATTGTGAAAACAAACTTAAACAGAGGCAATTGAGGCCTGCAGCTCTTTCGAGTTTAGTCTGGGTTCTTTTGTGACCTCCTGTATGAGTTGTTGATGTGCCCTTGGAGGAATTTTGGTAGGAAAGTTCATCACTGTTCCAAGTTTTGTCCATCAGTAGCTAGTGGCCCTAACTACAGTTTTCAGGAGTCCCAGAGCCTTAGCAATGGTTTTGTAACCCTTTCAAGACTGACAGATATCAATGACTTAATTTCTCATCTGTATTGAATTTCTTTAGATCATGGCTCCATGTACTGCTTTTTGCCTGCTTCATATTGCCAGACGGGTTCTTTTTAAGTGATGTTTAGATTCAACAGAGTTGGCAGCAGTCTTTTCTGGCTGGGTGTACTGAAATTGAACCCAATCATCAATTAAATTTGTTTAATAAGTTGATTGTGTGACTATAGAGGCAATTCATTTTTTGCATAAGGTCAGGCCGGCATGTATAACTTAAGATGAAAATGAAATTGTCATTTAAAAACTGTATTTTGTGTTTACTCAGGTTATATTTTCCAATATTATAATTAGTTTGATGATCTTCAATATTAAGTGTGAAAAAAAAAAACAAAAATGTAAGAAATCAGGGAAGGAAAATACTTTTTCACAACACAGTACACTCACGATTCACTCACGTGCTTACACCCACAGGCTATTAAGAGTGTTCACTTAGCCTGACAGGGATGTATTTTGACTGTGGGGAGAAACCGGAGTGCCTGATGAAAGTGTCCAGGGTCGAATTACAGAACGCACTCACTCACTCACTCACTCACTCACTCTCTTCCTGAATGTGTGTCCACATTCTCTCTCTCTCTCTCTCTCTCTCCTTCTGAATGTGTGTCCACATTCTCTCTCTCTCTCCTTCTGAATGTGTGTCTACATTCTCTCTCTCTCTCTCTCTCCTTCTGAATGTGTGTCCACATTCTGTCTCTCCTTCTGAATGTGCGTCCACATTCTGTCTCTCCTTCTGAATGTGTCCACATATTCTCTCCCCCTCTCTCTCCTTCTGAATGTAGGTCCACATTCCTTGCTGAAAATTCCTTGAGTTTTTTTGACACTCATAACACGTCATGCAATTGGTCTCCAGCTCTACTCCAGCCTATAGTCAGTCAATCCATAAGCCTGGCCACCAGCTCTCTTCGCCAGCCTAACCAGATGAGCCCAGCTTTGACCAGCTTCGTTGGCTTCAGGCCAGGCCAGCTTTGACCAGCGACAGACTGATGATAAAGCACAGCCTAAACTGATTTTTCCAGCGAGTAGATGCCCAATCAATATACTAGGAATACTGCCAATATCTGTGCCTTTTTTTTACTTAAAGCTTGTCAGAAAACTGCTACTGTCTCTTTGTGATCATCGCAAGGTTCGAAATCTGGGCTTATTTTTTAGTCCGAGTCATTGAACAGGCGCCTCAGCTCGCTAAGCTTTGCCATGGTCTATGAACAGGCACAACGGGAGAAACCAGGGCAATTAGATAGAAGATGAGCCTTGCGAAAGGTCAGCTTTTGCCAACCTCCTACGCGCTCTATTCAATTGCACAATGGGACGAGCTAAGAGCACAAGTTATATTTCAGAGATAACCTCTTCATTAACTGCGCTGAAATAAAAGGTCCCTAGCACTGGCGTTCAAGCTTAACTTCCCCTCCAGTCGACGAAATAGCTTTTTTCACGAGTGATGATTCAAATACGACCTTGACAAATGGCACTCAAAAATAATCTATTGTTAGCTCCAGGATTGCTTTCTCAATTTAATACAGCCGGTGTGACACAGTGGGGAAACAGCAGCTGAGAGACAAAGCAGCCACATCGAAACTCCTCAACACGCTGTCAGAATGAAAGCGCTTATATTAGTAACCATAACAGCCATTATGTTCTGCACTTTATTCATTCAAAAGACAGCAGTTACTTATCGCCAGCAACACAGCTGCAGCACTCATTCAGTAGGCCTACTTACAGGCATGTTATAAGGTCAAGTGTGTACCACATCAGGTAAAACGCTCTGTAGAGCTTTTATATATGTCCAAAAAGGGCTGCTGGAAAAAAAAAACAATCTAAGCAGCATAGGTGCAATTCAAAGGAGAGAAATGGGGGAACATATCTACAAATGGCAGTGACATAAATTTAACACTGGCCAACCCCTCACTTGCAATTGAGCCCCTGAGGACAAGAGTGGTCTAACTCCATTTTTTATATTCTTGAGATAATCTATGCCAAAGTTCAAGCCCTGGATAAAATTCGGGACACATGTAGGGTATGCCATCTGTTGTTAACCTGAGAGTTTATGACCATGTTTTTCAATATAACACA
This sequence comes from Gymnothorax reevesii, assembly GCA_029721435.1. NCBI lineage: Eukaryota > Metazoa > Chordata > Actinopteri > Anguilliformes > Muraenidae > Gymnothorax > Gymnothorax reevesii. The sequence continues at coordinate 31,186,078 of CM056575.1, forward strand.
ACTCTTTTTCCGCAAAAATAGTGTTTCAGAGATAACATTCTCTAAATTTTCTGAAAAAGGCCCTTTTTATAAGTGAGACCACTCTTCCACTGGCTGTCTTAACAATGTAACTGACTTAAGACAAGTAAATGAATAACTCAATTTCAATAACTCAATAATAGCTTTAATTTCCGGCATCCTTGGAATTCGAAACACAAAATAACAAGAGAATACAGATCAAAAGTGAAACATTGTACACTGTAAAAACTAACCTATAGAATTTACCCAATAAATTTGAGGTAACAATTTGCATCCACTTTTTTTGGGTAGATTTAATTCCATATATTGAGTATAAAATAACTGAAATAAAAAGCTATGAAATACTTAAATAAATTGGGTTCAATTTACCTCACATTTATGTATATATTCAACAGCTACTTACTCAATAAAATTGGGTAAAATAATCTCTTAATTGCTAGTAGGTAATACCTGATCATTACTAATGAAAGTTAATTAAGATCAGTTAGTAACCAGGGGCGGACTGGCCATCTGCGTGTTCTGGGGAATCACAGGACGGCTGGTACCCCAGGATGGCCGGCGGCCGCCAGGCAGTCATTGCCAGTCCCCCCCCGGGCGGACTGGCCATCGGAAATACCGGGAGTTGTGAGCGAGAAAACCCGCCATGAATTCATTAGTACCCCTAAGGCCCACAATGGAGACCAGCGGCCCGTACTGATTCACGCAGTGGATCAACCTCATAACAATTTGCTGTCCTAACAATAAATCCCTGGTGAAGACATAGTAGAGAGAGATATTATAGTTGGCACAATTCGAATACATCTGACGGTCTATCAACGGAAAATTCAAACCTGTATCATACTAATATATAACACTTTTAGTAGTTCTACTTCACTATTCCGGTTGTTTCAGGTTACGATCTATTTAAAAAATATATATTTTCATATTTGTTTATTCTACAGGAATGACCTAAAAACTATTTTCTGGATGTACAGGCTTTGGCCATTCACAATTTATTTAATTTTGTTGTTTTCGTCCTAAAAGTTTAAGAAGGGAGGCTTGCTTTTAGTAGTTCAACTTCACTATTCCGGTTGTTTAAGGTTACGGTCTATTTAAAAAATATATATTTTCATATTTGTTTATTCTACAGGAATGACCTAAAAACTATTTTCTGGATGTACAGGCTTTGGCTATTCACAATTTATTTAATTTTTTTGTTTTCGTCCTAAAAGTTTAAGAAGGGAGGCTTGCTGGGAAATCGATTTGACCAATGGCCTTGCTTGTCCCCTGCTACTGCAACAAACGCGGTTCGATGGCAGCCGGAGCGAGAGGAAGATGGCCGTCCAAGAGTTCCCTGTCCCGCTCACTCCAACACACGGTCTGACGCATGCGCAATTTGGAGCACAGGACTCACGGCTTTGGGGTATATTTTACCCTATTTTTCCATGTAACAGTTGTTACTGTTCACAAAATAGGAAGTATGTCTAAAATTTACCCATTACTTTATAATAACTTGGCTGACTACAATAATCGAGTAAATTTTATACGGTTTGCATAGATTATATTTACCACTCTCAAAAATCACTTTTTACTGTCTATCGCAAACTACTGACCACTGAGAAAGTCATCCATTAGCTTATCTTGTTACTAACAGCTGTCTTCGCTGTCATCATCTTGATGAAAGTTTGGACCACCTTCATCTTCGATCAGACCCAGATAAAATGAGTGATGAACAGACGGTACAAGGTTGAGATCATCTTTAAAATCCTTGACTTTTGAAGGGTTCAAAGAGTTAGACCACTGTTGCACTCACGCTTTTTGTCTTAATGGAAGTGAGGATAACTAAAAATCTCTGTATAGTAAGATGCATCACTGTGACATCTAGACCACTTATGCCCTGAATAGATTTACCTTTAACTTGCAAAACATGGGTCTAACTCAAAAATGGTAAAATTAGAGTTAGACCACTATTACACTCAGTGACTCAACTGACACTTGAAACTGATATTAACCCCATAACCCCCTAAATTTAATGCTTTACTAGCCCTTAACCAGTATGTCCAAAAAGTCTCAGGGTTGAAATCTCCCCAGGACAAAAATAGAGTTGCTCAAGGGCCAAACAATTAATCCCTCAGATACCACAGTGGGCCTTGCACCACCAACCTTCATAGTCACTAGCAAACCCCTTAGCCACTTGGCTACGGGCTGCCCATAAGCTGTTGTCATAACAGCTGCAACCTTTCCTGGGCTGCACAGATCTAGAGATGAGACTTTGCAACAGATTTTATATGTGCAGTATTGTTATGCATACGCAGCAATCTGATCCCAAAGTCTGTCATCACTTTCTCCACCTCTGGTTTGTGTTTGGTTAGAGCAGTCCCCTCAGCCCCACCTTGCACACAACTAGCACACTGGATAATTTGCCCCTAAATATTCTTGCTAATAACAGCTAACATCATCCAGCCACTTCTGAATTGATCTTTTTTCCACACACAGGAGTCAGGACATCATTTATCACGTAGATCCCAAAGAATCAAACCTGTTGAGATCTTTGCCTTTCCGATTTGAAAGCGAGAGCAGAAGCCAATTGCGGTCCACATTATAAATCGTACTGTCACCAGGTCTCCACAGCTAATTAGTCATTACTAATGGCCCATATGTGTTCTACACATGCACTGGGCCTCCTGACAAAAAAACACCTGGCTTTTTCCAGCCAGAGAGGCAAGTAGATGTAAAAAGCATCAGCAGGATTCAGTCTTCGGGAATGCATTTTTTTAATTCTTAAAAAAATTTCTTGGATTTGCCAGCGTTTCTGGGCCCCCAAACCTACCCCAAGAGAAGGTCTGAAATCTTAGACAAGGCAAACCAGAGGCTTGGAGGCTTGCAACAAATCAAATCCAAAGGCCAGCGTCGCTTTATTTCAGTACGTCTCCACTGCCGCGTTTATATAAGCACAACAGATGCAAGGGCACGACAGAAGTAGATTGACACGTGATTGCGATCCAGAGGAGAGGAAGCAAAGCAGCATTGAACATCCTGGTATCTGAGGTGCAATGCAAAACATTGTTTTAGGGCGGACAGCATTGCAATGATGGAGCATAACCGCTGATGAGCCGGTGTTGCCAAGTTTAAGAAGTCAATTTTATTACTGTAATTTATTTATGTCGGACAAATTTATCTTCTTCTCCCAGGGATAAATCTGTCACTGACCATGCCACAGTTCCAGATTGTGCTGCTTAGGCAAAATGTTATTACATTTTATTAAATTACATTAATTTACACTCAGTGGTGTAAATGAAAGCTATCCTCACTGGCCCAAATTTCATAAAAGAAACATGGGTAAGTGCTCAAGAAAGATATTTTTAATACTATGTGATTTACTATTACAACAGTCAAGAGGTCATTTCAACCTATTTACAGTATATATACTCTCTGACAATTGTCAAAATCAACAAAATACTGAAATACTGTGGTGGTTGATGCATCCAATGAGCAACGTTATGACTTCAAAATGCAGCTTGCTAAAGAAGTTCATGTTGATCTCGCTGCATATTAATGCCACAAATTTGATGAAAAGGGAGACAGAAACCAATATTGAGGTCACTTACAATTTCACACAATCGGGAAATTAATTTAGATTCAAGTCATTAGCAAAAAACACGTGCCAGAATATTAGGCTTACTTTCTTTCATTTTAATTCAAGAACTGAATGAAAATTACACTTGATAAGAAATGGACGAGTGGAGACACAAAGGACAACACAAACGCTCACACACACACCCTCACTCACACACATACACACACACACACACACACACACACACACACACGCACGCACCCACACACATGCACACATACACACACACACAACATTATGCAAAGACCTGCAGGTTTGACCATTCACAAGGTGCAAATGGCAATGCTACTGAACTTTCAATGTTTTCTGAACAAATTAAGTATAAGCACATATGGAAATCGGGGTCAAAAATGACAAAAATTTAAGTTGAATTACAACGTACAAAAATCTCAAGTCCAGTTTGAGCCATACCTCCAAAGTACGAGCCGTCCAAGAGCTTCATTCCCATGGTTCCTTTAGTGAGCACGTTGACCACCCCATGCTGAATGAAGTACATCTTCTTGCCAATGGTGCCCTCTCTAACGATGTAGTCTCCTGGCTGGAAGACCTCAAAGCGCAGTTTGGTCAGCATGGCCGTAACAAAGTTGGGGTCGGCGTTCGCGAAAAGAGGCATGGAAGCCACAAGCTTGCGGCAGTTGAAGTTGACAATTTCCTGAAGAGGACAATTATAGTAACTGAGTGAAGTTGTTCTGCATGAGGTCCATAAGCATTCGAGCAGTTACACCATTTTAAAGCGCCCCGATTCCAACACAGTCCACTCTCTGTGGATGTTCCGTCAAACTAAATTGCAGACAAACAAATACATCAATTTTATGTGAACTGAGTAAAACTGTCAACCCTTTAACCCTTTGTTGCATGCTGTCCAATATTTTGGACGTATTTTAAGTGGAGTTCATGTTGTCTAGGCTCATAGATACCCTGAAAACACATAAAGTACATTTTATTGGACATTTCCAGTTCAGAATTTGCCCAATAGGTGCCTCGCTGATTAGTCATATGATTTGCCAGAAACAATCACGATGTTCTCCAGAGTGAGAGGTTAGATGACGAAAGTCAGGAATATTTTTTATATTGTTCAAGTTTTGATTTAACTTTTTCCTGTTGGAGGAATAAAATACATTATATATAGCACATACTGAAACACATCAGCTTTGTGATGCACGTGTATTTGTTGAAATACACCTGATTTTATGCTGTCAAAGATATTGGACATTATGCATGCCAGGCAAATAGCTCAAATAAGCCCAAATAAGCATAGCAATGACCAGGTTTCTTCAATTTCACATTATTTCTGTCATCCCACATGCACAATGTCCCAAATACTAGATGGCAGAATGCACATCACAGGCATAATGTCCAAAATAACGGACAAACTGACCACTTACTAGTACCCCTCCCAAAACAAAATCACACCAAATCCTATCAGATGGTCCCAAAAGAACACTGGATATCCTATTTTAACAGATTGGAGTCATTTTTTCATACTCTAACAAAGGGTTAAGAATGTGTTACTGTCCAAATATAACAGACCTCACTTCATTCTCAGTGTCTGAAGGTGATGTCATATGCAGTTAGTTGTATAAATTCTCATATATTGCCTAATAGCATAGTTGCCTAAGTCATATTTGAACGTTTTCAGAAAACAAGAAAAAACCATTTTTAGCAAGCACATTGCCATGTTTTTTTTTTTTTATATTGCAACATTAAGCCAAAAAATGACTTAGGCAATTCTGCTATGAAGCTAACGATATATTGTTTCTGGTCTTCACATTTTTTCTCAGCAAACTGCAATGCATTTGATTATTGTGAAGCCATGCACTCCCATCTGGAAGCACTCCTACCTCTCTCAGGGGTTCATTAAGCTCCTCCAGGATACTCTCTTCATCGAACATCTTGCCCTGGTACCTGTGCTCATAGTAGTCATGGATTTTCTGTCGAAAGTCAGCTGGCAGCTTGTGAAAGGACATGTACTGCTCCACTTGTTTGTACTAAGGAGAGACAGAGAGAGGGAGGGAGAAAGAGCAAGAGATGGAGGTAGAAAAAGAGAAAGAGAGAGATTATTAATAAATAATGCAGTGCTCGTTCAATGCCAGCAGAATTGGTGCTTGCGGCTTTCTCAATTTCTCGAGATCTGCTCAACCAAACTACTTTAAACTCGGCTGTACACTTCCTTGTGTCCTCAGCAGTGCATCCATCAAGTTTCAGGTCAATCGGACGAACACTTGAGGAGATAAGCAGAGGACATGCACACACACATAGGGAAATAGACATACACACAAACAGAGATTCCTTGCTTTGCAGTATGATGTTGGTCTCTCGCAACATTTGTTTGGCAGCACAGTACATGTCATCATAAAGCGCCCTGAAATTTATTCGTTCAGACAGAGAGAAAGAAAAAGAAGGGGAGACAGAAAGAGAGAGACAGGGAGAGATGGATTAAGAGCGAGACGGAGTATGAGTCACTAACTTTGCCCACATGAGAATGAATACAGACTGAGGAATATTAAAATATGACAATGAATAATATAGTAATCTGTCACAGCATTCTGAGTCATCACATTTGCATTCTTCATTTTGAGCACAGCCAGGAAAAAAGTTTCAATACTTTATTAAATGTTTTGGAGAAAATACAGAGAAAAAGCCAACTAAAGTTGGCAAACAGCAGGATACTTTAGCTGATAGTATTTTCCGCAGAGGCAACTGCTACAGACGAAACTGTACTTATTTTAAAATGTAAAATTGCCTTCACTAAATCGTGTTTTTATCGTGTTTCATAAATGTCTTCATCTCATGGAGCATGGGAAGTCCAGCAATGGCGAGAACTTTCAGTTGAAATGGGTTTTTTGTTCTTGGCTCTTAAGCCAATGTGCAGTCATACAGAAATAAGATGGAATATACACCACGGCTGGGCAACCCTGATCCTGGAGGGCCCCAGTGCGTGCTGGATTTTGGTTTTACGCAGAACTTAATAGATAAATTAAAGTAGTTGATTTCACAATTAACTCATCTCACTGGGTCTCTAGGGTCTAAAGAGGGTCATGAGAACAAGAGCCATCGCATACTGGGGTCATCTAAATCCTGACGAAGACCACAAAAATACCGTTGAATGCCAAAAAAAGGTATTTAGGTCCATCCTAAATGCACATAATTGAGAAGATGTATAGGACAAGTGAAACAACGCGCATATAAGACATCAACAAACCTTTCATTCCACTTGAGCAAGGACAACATGATGGCCTTCTACATACAGTGGGCTCTTAAATTACTGATACTCCTGACTGGCAATTCACAAACATTACTTCAAAAAATTCAAATATATATTTATGGAAAAACTCTAATAATGTGAGAAATATTGTTCGATATTAATGTTAAAATGAAACCAACCAAAATCATTCACTGATTGGTTCCATAATTAATAGCACCCTTATAGATTACTGAAAATAACATCTACCAATATTAAACCTGGTATTAAATTCCACTTATTTAAGTTTTATCTAAGTTTCAAGGACCTATATCAAACCATTACATCACTTTCGGACTCATTATGGTATAAAAATTAGGTAACACACATGCAATATCCCTTTGTCATCCAAAAAAATGTAGACAACAAAACAAATGTCCATTCAAAAGAGGCAGATGGTCATAGACCTTAATAGATCTAGTAATAGCAACAAGAAGACTCACAAATGATTAAATATGCCACTGAGAGCTGTCAGGGCAATTATTAAAAAATTCTAAAGATATGGAACTGTTGAAAACCTCAAGTGTAGAACAAGCAACTGGATTTTGCCCCTAAGGATACCGAGGAGGATGGTGTGAGAAGCAACAAAATCCCCAAGAATCACTGTGAGGGAATTGCAGGTCTTGGTGGCATCCTGAGGTCACCTGGTTTCAAAAAGCACCATCAGGCACCATCTCCAAAACCACAGGGCCTTTGGAAGGGTTGCCAGAGGAAAGCCTTTTCTGACCAGAAGACACAGAAGTAAGCGCTTGGAGTTTGCCAAATGTCATTTAAATGGCTGGAACAAGGTGTTTTAGTGAGATGAGAGCAAAATTGCACGTTTCGGTCAGATACAGCATCGGCATGTTTGGTGTCGAAGCAGAGATGCATACAAGGAGAATCACCACATACCCACGGTGAAATATGATGGTGAATAGTCATGTTTTGAGGCTGTTTTGATTCAAGAGATCCAGGGGCCCTGATTAAGATCAAATCAATGGCATAATGGATTCCACCAAGTATCAGGATATTTTGGTTGACAATCTGGTTGCCTCTGCTAGAAGGCTGGGACTTGGCCGTAGACTTTCACAATGACCCAAAGCATAGCTCGAGATTTACGCAAACGAGTTTCTGTGACAACAAAATACACATTCTGCAATGGCCATCTCAGTTGCCAGAACTCAATCCAATTGAAAACCTGTGGGCTGAGTTGAAGAGGTCACTTGATGAATGCAAACCCAAGAATGTGAAGGATCTTGACACGATCTGCTTAGAGGAATAGTCCGAAATCCCCCGTAATGCGTGCCTTAACCTTGTTAAAAAAAAACTCAGGAAAAAAACTCCACGCTGTTATCCTTGCTAGAGGTTGTTGCACTAAGAATAAAGGGTTCCGATTATTATGAAACCTTCATTTTGTTTAAATTTATTTTATATGAAATGATTGATGTGATTTTGGTTGTTTCTATCGAAACATTAAGAAAGTAAAGTATTTTACACATGTTGGCATATTCCGTTTCTCTATAATTATACTGTTTATATTTTTTTGTATGGTTTGAGCATTGCCAGTCAGGGGTGCCAGTTATTTTGGAGCCCACTGTGCGTTCAATGGATGTCACTTTATGAAATATTCTGACCTATTTATAGCAAACACAGTATTTTCAGATCAAATATAGCCACGCTCAGGGAAAGACAGTGCCAGCCAGAAAAAATCTTGGAGAGGGGTCGTCTTCACACTCCACTAGTTCTGGGAATGCACCATACTTGATTTAAAGTGCATTTACTGGCAGAGTGCTCACAGCCAAAAAGGTCCATAAACCCATCACAACAACTATGTTCCTATTTTAAATACATTTCTGTTGGATTACAACTGTTTAGCAAAAAAAATAAAGCTAGTGAATGGGACACATGTTCGGTTATACAAACGTGCTTGTGAGTGCTTCTGTGTCCTTGTGTAAAAAAGGCTTGATACCCACCAGGAAGATTATGCAAAATCTATTTATTAATCTGTAACAACATGTAAATGGAATGCTCTGCATATTTCAGTATTGCACTGCATTAATGTAGTGCTGCCTCAAACCAAATTAGCTGCTGTCATGATGTCATGAACTCAAGTCAACCATCCTTCTTATATACCATAACAGCTTGAAGGCACACAACTCAACAAATATACCCATTTATGTACAACTACAAATGACAGTCAAAAATATTAAAATGAATGTTAAATAGAGTCATAGTAAGAAAATTGATAGTAATGGCCATATGCTGCAAAGCGCTAAGGGAAAAAAATCAGATAACATGACCAGCCTCTAAATGGTTCAGCTCCCTGGGTGACAACAACTATTTAACCTCGAGCCCAGAATCTTTCCCAGTAAAAATAAAAAAACCCATGAGGGCCCAAATACATTTTTAAGAGGAAAAAATCAAGGGCACAGAAGGGGGCACTTTTCATCTGATGGCTCCCAAGCTCGGTCAGAAACACTGTCCTTCATGAGGGATCTTTGACATTGTGGCGGAGCGGAAAAAAAGAAGGCCAGACACGTCCATAAATATGTAAACAAAATGGCAGGACATTTTGAGGGAAACAGTGAGACTGAATAATTCAGATGCCATACAGGCTGATAATGGTGATAATGGTCCTCTTGTGAAAGCCCCGTAGAGGCTAAATCAGGCAGACTGTTACATAAACAGACTTCCCCACAGGGGGCCAGAGGACCAGGAGCTGCTTGCTAATGGAGCAGCACACCAGAGCCCTGAGTCATCGCTGAATCCTCCATGGAGTCCCACAGCTCCTAAGCAGGCCATGATAACACACCAAACACATTCAGAAAGTGCATACCTCTGCCAAGGTATGCCCCTGTCCCCCACAAATCTAGGACACGTACAAGTACCTTTATTATATACAAACACAGAAGTGAATAAAAAATTCCTGCATCCAGAATTTGATCCAGATCACTCCCAAAATGAAAGCATGTCTAAGCCAATCATAAATTTCAGAAAGATCTGTCCATAACATTTTCCATAATGTTGCTACCTAATGGAAGATCTTTCAGAAATGAGTGTAACTAGTTCAGGCAGGAAACTCCAGAAGAGCTACATCAGCTGACAGCAGCCTGGTAAGCTACCAGCACGTCAGCATCAGCAGGCACACAATTGGAGGTCATACAGCGGTCTATTTGAAAGACGTCAAGCTCACTTTCTTCCGCTACTGTTTGAAATGACTTTTCATGCTATGCAACATGCTGTTTGGTTTTTTGCTTGCCACCTCCACCCCAGCCTCCACCTGTTTGTTTCTGCTCTCATCGGGGGATTTTGATTTCTGTTCATGACTATGTTTGTATGTCTGCTGAGGTAGGACATTCCTCCAGAGCAGAACCGCCGCCAAAATACAATGTAATGCTTATACCCATGAATACATTTTCTATTTTATTCAAACGTGAGTTTTCCTGACTGAACAATGATTTGCCAAATTTCCACCCACTCATGTCAGAGTGACGTCATCGCGACTCGTAAATGCCAGGACTGCGTTGACTTGATGAACAGATTAAAGTCCCTAGCTTGAATAGAAGCGAAGTTATCAACCAAAATGTGTTTTTGACCTTTTCGATGACTTCGACCTTGGCCTTGATGATAGGATCACACAAAAACATTGACTTCTAGCCAAGACAGTTCTAGACTCAATGACATAAAAACAAAGATGATCACTGCAAGATAAAGGGCAGTTAAGGGTGTGACTAACAGCTTGACTAACAAACAAACAAACATACTAAACGAACCGAACAACAAACTCGCTGAAAGAATTTTGGCAGGTAACAAACATACTTGCCCACAAATCAAAGGCAAAAGAAAAAAACAACCTCCTTGGCAGAGGAAGTAATGAGCAAGCTTTACTCTCCCGTTTAACCAGTCTCCTGGTCGTCATGACTTCCAGTGGACTCTCGTGTTTGTGGCCTATCATCTGCCTCTTGATGGCTTTACAAGCTGTTTCAAGTGCAATGGACAGGATAAAATCACTAATTACACTGGTATAAAATTGGAGAAACATCGCTTTTGAATTATTTTCGAATGCCATTGTTTAAAATCATCATAAAATATGAGTTTGGTTAAAGTTCTTTACATTAATCTACGTTGTACAAGTACATATTGATGTTTATAATACAAAGATGATAATATAGCAGTGCGAAAGTTTTTGTGTCTGAGATCATTTTTCATGTTGTGAAAACAGAGAAACCTCTCATTTCAGGTTGCTTTTCCCTTAAATGTATTCTAACCAGTTTTTTCTAACCAGGGAATTTCCATTGAGAACACGTTTCTCTTTCTAAAGGATGCCTGAGGAGAAATGCCAGACAGAGCAGTTGCAAGTGAGGAGGGATAGATAGAAAAATGTAAATGTAGACAAAAAAGTTGCTCCAAGTAAAGCCCTTGGAGTGACTTGAGGGCTAAGAGTCGCTCCCAACTTCATTTCTCCAGATGCAAATCAGAATCCCAAGATCCACTAAGGGCTTGAACCAGCAACTCTTCAGTAACCAGTCAAGCAACCTAGCACCAGGCAACCCTGCTACTCCAGGTATGATATATGATAGACAGATATTTTGATTTTGACTCTTATTTAACCAGTGAAGTTCAACTGAGAACCTGCTTTTCTTTTTCAGGAATGCCCTAGGAGACATGCAAGGTAGAACATCGGCAAATTTAGAGAAAAAGAGAAAACAGGGTCAAGGCAACTGAAGCAGTTATGGGGTTGAGGGCCTTGTTTGAGGGCCAAAAGGCAGTGTTTACTTCAAATTCATCTTTCCAGATTCAAATCGCAATTCTAACCCCCACCAGCAAACAGCTGCTGGTGACGAAACCTTCCACGAAGATACTCCACCACCCTGACTTGCCATAGATGTCCTAGTGGCTGGCGAGCCAACACTTCCTTATGTTTTCCTCAGTTACTTCATTTCACCACTAGTGAGTCATTGACAGGACCAGTGGGGAGAGGTTCCACCATTTCATGCTTACGAATCAAGATGCCAGTTACTTTCACAAGACTCTGACACTCCTTCACAGCTCAGCAAAAAAGGCAGCTCTTGCCCTTTTCAATCTCAGGGAAAAACACCATCAAATATTAATGCAAATTAAATGCTCAGGCCCATTACAGCCTTCTCCTTTGAGCTGGTGATAATTATCATCATTCCCTGGCACCGGTTACCTCTTTTATTTCAGTTTAATGAGACTGCGATGCAATTTTACTCAAAACTTTCAGCTAATTGGTATGTGTTACGCTAGGGCATAGGGTGCACTTCTGTCTGAAAAAAATGTAGTCTTTAATTCTGGGAAAATGTTATTCTCCCCTCAAGAAAGTCCATCACTTAGCCTATGTCACATGGTGCACACATCAATATTAACTGAGTGCCTATGTGCTTTATCCCTGTGCAAATTAAAACACAATACAAGAACCAGGCTTGTCAAGGGTGCCGCGAATCTCGAAAGGTTGAAAGATGTTACTCGGCTGTAAAAAAATTGAATAATTCCTTGCCCTTTCCCTTCCAATGACGGGTTACAAAATACATCTAAAGCTGGAACGGTTTCAGGCGGCCAATCAATTTTCTGCCTGACCTCGAATGAGAAACCAAGCATTAAAAGGATCAGATGCGATGAAATGTGAGCACGCACTAATGCATGGAGCTTAAAGACGGCAAAACGTATGGATGGGTAGAAACACGTTTTGTTTAAAACAACATTGAAATACAATAAGAGGGCTGAAAACAAATGCACATAAATAATTTAGAACAGTGCTCACGTACGATGGCATACAGCACTGCTGTTAAGAGCAAAAATATCTGCTTAAATATGGCACAGCTAAAGAAGTGTTGGTAGCACTGAGGTCTTCATACAAGTATGACCCATCCAACGACTCAGCGAATGCTATCCCAGCATGCACAGGATAACATATACTGTCAAACAGCAGGAGAGGCATGGTGGCCAGTGTTGGCTATGACAGCTGCAAGTAATGCCATCAGTTCCTTAAGCCCTTTATCAAGAATCTCTTTCAAGGGAACCCTGGGGCGAGGCGAAAGCAGCAGCCAATACAAAACATTGACAAGAGTGACAGATCATGGGCACAGCAATAAATGTATTAATCAAAATAAATACAATAAGTACAAAACTGCGTTACGTACAGTATTCATTATCTATTTACTGTAATGCTGATTACAGTAAAAATGAAGAGAAAGGGAAAAAATTAAGCTGGGGCAAGGGGAGGGAGTGAATATGCCAATACCCCTTCGCCTGACTCCCACTTCAAAGGGCTGGAGACAGAACTGTAGTAAGTAGTAAGTTTCAGGTTTATAGGACGAAGCGGAGCCTCAAAATCCCCTGAGGGAATAAGAGCATCTAAAGTGGCACTGAAGGATGGTTCCAACACCATGGGGCATAGTAACTAAATGCCATTTTCCAAATGCAGTGGATGGGCGTGGTAAAGTAAGAAGGAATGAGTCAGTTGAGTGTGAATTGTATGTCTTAAAATTCCAATTTAAAAGACTGAAAAGGCAACCAGGCAATCTACCGGCAATAGCTTCATAAATAAATAAATAAATAAATAAATAAATGCCAGCGAGACCATCTACGGAGACCAAAGGAAGATAAACCAGCCCTCTCATAAAGATCACAGTGATGAGTAAGGGATTTAGCATTTGCGATTAAACAAAAAGCACCATGATACACAGTATCAACGCCTTGCAATATGGTTTAAGAAGCATGCATGTATAAGATATCTCCATAATCTGTTCCTGGCAGAAGAGTAGCAATAATAAAGACCAAGTTTTATTCATTCTTTTTTTTCCATGAGTTTTTCAATGTGAACTTTAAATGTAAGCTTCTAATCAGTCCATAGTCCTAAGTATTTATATGCAGAGACATTTTCAGTATTCTTTCCATCCAATGTGGATATAACTTTGAAGATAGGCAGGTAACAGGATTTAGAAAATTCATGACCATATATTAAACCACATATAAACCAAATCCAGAAACCCCGCTGCCTCTTGGCCGTAGCTCATTTAAGATGGACTGACTCAAAGTGCAAAAATTTCATGTAGTCTGACCAATGAAAATGTGAAATTATGTTTGTAAATCATGGATGCTGCATTCTCTAGGCTGAAGAGGAAGGGGACCATACGGCTTGTTATCAGCATGCAGTTCAAAAGCCAGCAACCATGATAGTACGGGGATGCATTCATGCACGTGGCAAGGGTACCTTGCTCATCAGCAAATTATAGTCCCATCCAGAAATCTTTTTCAGTGAAGGTCTAACGTATTTCAGCAAGTCAATGCCAAACACCACATTTTGCATATATTACAACAATATGGCTTCATAGTAAAAGAGTCTGGGTGCTAGACTCACCTATATGCAGTCCAGACCTGTCAACCATTGAAAATATTTGGTGCATTATGAAACAAAAAATATTATAAAGGAGGCTGCAAATGTGCTCAGCCGCTGAAATGCCACATAAAACCAGAATTGGAAACATTTTTGTTTCAGAAGTATAGCAGTTGGTGTTCTCAGTTCCCAAATGCTTCCAGTGCTATTAAAAGAAGTGGTGATGTACATAGAAGTGAATACTCCCCTGTTTTAACTTTTGTAAAACATTTAGCGGGCAATAAAATTCAAAATTAAATGATACTTTTTCAAAAAACAAAATTTCTCAATTTCAACAACTGATAAGTTGTCGTTCTATTTTTGACTGGATATAGTTTCAATGATTTGCAGATCATTGCAATTTGTTTTTATTTGAAGTTGGTGTCCCAACTTTTTTGGAGATAGACTTGTAAACGTCAACAGAAGCTGTAGTGGAGGGGGTGAAAGGCAAAGCGAAATTGCCGCAAAAGGAGCAAAAACAACAAACCAGCCAGGGACAGCAACTGGGCGCGCATTGTAAGAACGGGGCAACAAGCAATTAGTAACCTTATGTGTGCAAAGCAAACAAAGAGTGAATAGCTGCATAATGTTAGCCTGATTAGTAATTTTTTAAAAGATTGCCCAATTACCGAGGTGACATGCGCAGATGTGATTGGCTGGAGAAAAGACACATTACTTCTGTATTTGGCAGTGTAGCTGTGACTGGAGTTTCTCAGCTGAACTGCAGTGCGCATTCCATGCTTACCATTAATTTCATCCTGAACCCTTCTGAAAAGAAATAAAAATAAATAAATGAAAATAGAAATGGCACCAATGACCATGCCACGGACAAATTTTTTTCATTTTCACATTTGATGTGAACATTGGCTGAAGGTCCTCTCTCCTCTGACCTGGAAAAACTCAATATTTCACTTTGAGTAGAAACTGAGTTTGACCCTCATTTGCAGTAATCAAGGGTGGTGAAAATCGTGAAACACCAGCTATTAGTGTTATTTGGTACAATCAAAATGAGTTTCTATTATTTTTCAGTTAGGAAAAGTCCTGAATCCAATTTTTCTTTTCAGTTGCGAGACTCTTGCCACTGATAAACGTACTAGGTTTTTCCAGATCACAGGAGTCCTGTATGTGCCTGAACTGTCCTGACCTGTATCTGCATGCATGATTTTATGAATAGCACTGATGCCACATGACATGATGATTTCTATGACAGCAAAATGAAGCAGTTTTACAGATGTTCCCAATAAATTGCACAAGAGAGTGCATGACTGGAACCTCAGTGTCTTCCTCACATCCACTAGAACTAAATCAAAGAGCTTTTGAGAGGGGCAGTCACTCCATTTTGAGAAATTTTGGCTGCAACTGAATTTGCTAACAATTTTCCCAGTTCGGCAAGATTTCCACTCAAGAGGAGCCTTCAAAAGCTGTCGTTTCCTATCACTTTCCCAAGTGTTGTTTTTTGTAGTCATTGACCACAGCCGTTTAACAGATAATTTTTCATTTATACATTCTTTTGTAATATGTACAGCATTGCTTGCCAAACACAGCTCTGAGTGACACATGCACTAGCAGTCAACATCAATCAACAATCCTGGTCCAAATGCAGGCAGTGGAGTACTGGAAAAGAAGAAAAAGAGGATTTTTGCAGCTTGCAATAAGTAAGGAATCAAACAAGGCGACATCTTAAATACTGTGTTGGCCAATGACGAGACTTTTGCTCTCTTCTCCAGCCAGTTAAAACAAAAGAATGAAAATGAGGTGAAAGTGCAAACTCAGCTGTAACCTGAGATCAAGTACTTCCAAGTCAAGTGCCATAGACAGTATAACCATTTTTATACATGAATTCCAGTGCGCTGCTCCAGTGTTGAGAGACCGCACTGTCCCTTATGCAGAAGTACCTACCGCTATTTTTTTTTTCTACAGAAGCTATCAGACACACAGAGACCCCAAAAGTTCCCAGCGTAGGAGTCAAGTGGGGACCTGATGGAGACAGGCCTGTAACAGCTGATTAATAGACGGGCTTATTGTTTGCTAAGGCTGAGTAATGAAGGCCTGTCGTCCTGCCTGTTCAGGGCAGAGTAACCGCTCTGATTCACTGTGTATCCGCAGGGCAGAGCTGAAAGCCCATCTAACGCCTCTACACACTGCACCAGCGGTGCGGAGTGTGAAATATGCCATCCTGGAGAAGACAGAGAGAAGCACGCATACACACACACACACACACACACACACACACACACGCTCACCTGAGTGTGCATACACAAACACACGCAAATACACACTGACAAACACACATACATACACATGCATGAGCGTAAATAAACATACCCATGCACATGCACAAAAATACACACACGCATGGGTGTGTATACACAAATATGAATACACATATTCACTCATGCACACGCACGCACATACTGTATACACACGCACCTACAAACATAGTCAGGCACGCACACACACACACACCAATGCACACACAAACACACAGAGAAGTGACCACATCCAAACACAAACACACACACGTATGCACTCACACACACCATAAATTCACATGCACATACCTTTACAAAAACACACTCACACTCATAGTTACATGCACAAACACACACATTCACAAACAAACTTACTTCTTCGAAACATGATTTTCTCCGCAATGGAAGATTAACAAATTGTATAATGTGCAATACAGTTCAGTGGAAATTTCCACCCCACGTCACCGGCTTTAAATCTTCTCAGATCTCAGAGCCCAGTAGAATAAGAACAAAGCACATGGGGTTTTTATAGGCCATAAAGTCACTGCCTTGACAGCATATGTATGTATAGCCAGTATCTGCCACTGCCATCTGCTTCGTGCCGAGGCAAGGATATTAAATTGTCAAACTGAACTATGTTACAGAACTGCAGTTACCCCTGTGTAATTCAAAGCACATTTCTGATACTGGAGAGGACCTCCACAGAGAGGATGCAGCCCTTTGGAAAACGGAGTACATCATGCATAATGTGTCATTTATTTTCATCAAAGCAACCCAGGTGAAAGTTCAGGTCAATCAAATATAAAATATACTGTAGCACTGTACAGCATATAGAGCACTTTACCCTCTAAGTTTAGCAAAGCAGACATTTCAGACATCAGAACAAAGTGCTGGGTACAATGAGAAATACACTGGGTGGATATTTCCAAAGGTTAATGCTACCTTGCTCAAAGAGCTTCAAATAGAGAGACAGCCAGATATTTTCTAAATGACAGTGCAACAACAATTGATAGCAAAATGATCTCAGCCTTGGTTCGATGATAATGTCGACTTACTTCATGCCTGTGTATCAAGTAAAGAAATATACAATATCTATGAGCTGCTAGCAAACTGTAACACCTCTCTAAATCGCTGCAGATAGCATTGCTAAATAAACAGTCATATTTATACAATAACATGTTCATAAATAGTTAATAACACAAAATGGCATGATAGTAGTAAATACCGTTATAGAATACAATTAGCCAACTGCCATCATTTACAATGGGATCCGCAGTTTGCCATAGCATGAGCAGCAGGGTATTAAAGCGGCTGGTTGCTTGACTAGTAACTCTTGAATAGTTAGTTTGGGTCCTCAGTGGGGTTTGGGACTCTGAGATGCATGTTGAAAAAGGAGTGAGGAGAACTCTTGAGTAAGACCCTTAACCTTCACCACAAAACAAATCTAGGGCCCTTACTCCTGTTTCTGTCGATCGACTCCAACTCGCAACTGTTCAATCCAGCATTTCTCCAAAGGCATTCTTTGAAAGAAGAAACTCGTTCTAAATGTAATTTCCCTGGTTTAGGGAAGGCTCTCAAAACAAAGTAGTCATGCCGACGTACAATGAAGCGATCAGCAAATTCTCAGCAGACTGACATACCGCAAGCCCCGAGCAACATCACGTGCTCAGCAATGCAGTCGAGCCGCCCTCTGGAGACGATAGAGGCTACTGCGTAACGGTAAATGCCCTTCGCTACCATTAGTGTACGGTCCACCTGGCAGCTTTCAAGGACATAGAACAGTTAAGAGGCTGAGGTGTCCGTCATTGGAGGGTTGGGATGTGTTTGTGTGCGTGGTGGGGGGGGCGGGAGTGATGAACAGGACAACCCCCCACCTCCCATTCACAGACACACCTACGACATCTTAGCCCCTGAGCTCTGGCATCTCTCTTCTGTCACCCTTAACGTACCCCCCCTGCCGCCCCAACACCCCCCGAGGAATTCTGCCAACATCCACGGAGGCAACTGTACAGCCATGAAACGTCGGCCCAAAAAAGGCTCTGCAAAGACCCACGTGCGAGGGAATGCTATGTACCGCCGGGCTCGAGAGGAAGTAATCATCCCGAGACACAGCCGAACAACACTCGTAAAACAGCCCGCGCTGGATATTAAAGCCTGTCACGCTCTGTACTGTACTTTCATTGCTGAAATAAAAGGGATGAAAGACAATCAACACAAAAGATAGAAAAATCTGCATTATATTGGGGCTTTCCATGACATTTCTATAACTTCTTGGCTCAAAAGAACAAAAATGATCCAATAAGTAGCGATAATTTGACTCATTTCTAGATTTTACCAATAGGATGTGAGAAGCTCATTGGTCAAGCACACCTTAAAATGAGCCAGTGTAATCCACATAACAGTGAAAAATTGAAGACCCGCAGTTCTAAGGGTACTTCAGTCACAAAATGCCTATTTTGAGAAGATCAACTCGGTAACTATAAACAACATTTTCCCATCCTTACCTCACAATGTGAGAGAATAAGACTTAAGTACTATAAGCACTTGGCTCCTCAGTTAGATTTTGTGTTTAACAATATAACTAAAACGCTATAGACATTTTTTGTGCACAAAAATAATATGAGCAATGCCATGAGAACGAAGGACGATAACCGCTGAGTGTGACGCTCTTAAGTGCCAGGTACATTTCGTGCCACCCAATGTGTGTCTCAGTAAAACAGGATTACAGCAGATATTATCATCAGAACAAACTGCTCCATTAACTTCTAATAACAGACCATTGGGTGAACAACTCTTAGCTGTCAATTCCCTTCCCAAGACAAGTATGATGGTAGCTCTTAACCAAGATTGGAGATGTTAACTGCCAAATATTCAGAGTGTTTGGGACATATTCAAACGGGGGCCTCTCTCTGCTTGTTATCTGTCCCGTGCTCCAGGACGGCTCGCCATAACATTGTTGATAAATAACTAGCTGTGCCCAGGGGAGGGATGTGAAGGGCTTGTAACTTGCACGTGACCACGCTCTGTTATTATTTCCAGCTTTAGCTACCGTAGGAAGTAGAGCAGAAGTGCGTGACGTGTCGGCACAAAGAGGCTATTTTCCTGACTAAAGAAGCATTTGCCCTTTACATGGCACAGACGCTGCATGTTTTACAAGCTCTGTCTTGCATTTTAACTTCCACTTATTAATTTTGTATGAGCGTCATATGGAGCATATATGATATGCATTATGCATCATACATACTGTACGAGCGAGTGTGTTTGCCAACACTGTAAATATGCGTCTACATGTGAGTGCTCGCGAGTGTGTATGCCGGTGTGTGTATGAGAGTTTGTGAGTCTGCTTGAATGTCTGTGTGCGTCGGTGAATTCTCAGACACACACACACATGCTGCTGCAAACCAAAATGTTATCACAATGTTACAAAAATGTAATCCTTTTTTTAAAACGGTACAACAATGCCAGAAACATCTAACGAGTAATGTTTTTGGAGACAGTTCATGCGCCGGCTAAATTTCGCTCCGCCGCCATTAATCTGAGTAGAATCTGTTCCATCACAGAGTGACAGGGCTCCACGCTGGCACCCTGACTGAGCGGGCCAGGACCCCAGCGAGGGGCTCTAACAACTCACACCCTCTTCATCCCTCTCCACTCCGTGCCCCAGAAAACTGTGATTAGCTCCAAGATAAATTAAAAAAAAACACAAAACACAAGACACACGCCAAGACACAAAACGCAAAACAGACCGAGCTGTCTACAGAAATGAACACAAAGTGCCGTAGATAAAATGTTAGAGAGGAAGACGGCAGACAGAGAGAAGGGAGGTAGAAAAAGGAAAGGCAGAGAGAGAAAGAGGAGGATAGAATAAAGAGATAAAGAGAGAGGGAGAATGATAAAGGACAGTGGAGAGAAAAGGAGAGAGATGGGGAAGAAAGAAGGGCACAGAGGGGAAGAAAAGGGAACAAATAGAAAGACAGAGAGAAGATAGGAGAGAGGGGGGGAAAGAGGCGAGGAAAGAGAGAGCGAGAGATGGAGGACAGAGGGGGAGAGAGAGGAGAGGGAGAGACAACGGGGCAGATTCATGACCTTGTCTCTTCCCTGCATGGAGACTGCACTCCAGTGTAATGAATAGTAAACAGATTCTCAACAAGCACAGCAACAGGACAGGAACTGGAAATGAGGGATATGATCGAGCCATATAATCAGAACCCAACAGGATTAAGACCACTAGACTCCTTGAGCACATTGTAGGGCACGACCTTGCATTGCTACACTTGTCATGAGAAAACATACTCCCAGCAGCACATTCCCATTTTAAGCCATATCACTGGGAAGTCCATTCCATATATCACACGTATCACACCTCCGATGGCACGAGCTGGCTGTCCCAATGTGCTACTGCAGCCACAGCAGAAGAATTTGGCAGCCATTTTGCATTACAAATTAGGCTTTTTGGAATGTTCTAGAATTCCATTGCACTCAGTCACCAGGCATGCCTGTTACATTCAGTGTTCAGTTAATCACACACACTGAGGTCCATAATAAATTTGACAGGGGTGCAGTTCTACAGGGCTGTAATTAATACAGGGGTCAATGAATAGAACACATACATTTAAATTTAAAAGATTGATGTGCTGTCTTCTTTAAGAGTGTTTTCATCCATATTTGATGAACCATTCAGAAATGATGATTCCTTTGGTACATAGCCCCCCCAGCCCCCCATTTTCAGACGCATCAAAAAATATTGGACAATTAGAAATTATGTAGAATAAAGTAATTGTTCAAAACATTTCGTTTTTATAGTATATCCTTTGCATGCAATGACTCCTTAATGTCTGCGATGCATAGACATCATCTGACACTGGGTCCCTTCCTTGGCGATGCCCTCTATCTTGAGTTCCTGCTTTTTTAACTAAAAGAACCAAAATAACAGATGTGTCACAGTCCAATGTATTATGGTGCTCGCTGCATATTCATTTATACTGAACCGTGTTCATGGAACTCGCAGTATTTGACTTCCTCCACCTTAAAGGGTTAACTTCTTCAAATCTCCAACAGGATCGCCACTCGCTAGCGGGACACCACAGTGCCAATTTATAAAACACCAGTGGACGCGCGGCTGTGCCGCTGGTTGGCCGCTGCCCGGCCACTAACGAGCCGCAGTGGGAGGGTCGCAGTACGATCGGTGCACTTACATCCTTTACCCACTCCTGGGAAACAACAGGAACAGGAAGCAATAGCAAGAGAATGAATCAGGGAAATAGGAGCGCGTCTAGGGTAGAAAATCGAAATCACAGTACCAGGTGCTCTTAGGCAAGGGGCAAAGAATGCAGCAAAAATACGAAAAAAGAGTCTAAGGCCTCTGGTAGTGAAAAAAGTAAAAAGCCTTTATTAAATGGCTAATGCATCGGCAAGATTAAAAAGCGCACCTACGCGTTACGGCCATACAAGGCCTTCATCGGGGTGATTAATAGCATGATAATGTTTTTTTCGAGGATGGCCGCGTATGCGCCGATGGACGAGGTCGTTGTGACGGGACCTGGGGGATCCCTTACCTTCTCCTGGTACTGGCGGCGGGAGGAGTCCAGCGATTGGATGAGGGCGGTGGCGTGGCCGATGAACATGGCGTAGCAGGTGGCCCCCACTATCATGCTCAGCATGGTCAGCCATATATCGGACATGCTCTCCGGCGCCTGCCGCCCGTAACCAATACACAGCATGTGGCTCATGGCCTTGAACAGGGCGAAGGAGTAGAGCTCGCTCCACGAGTCATTCTGTAATGAGAGAGAGAGAGAGAGAGGGGGAGGGAAGGAGAAGAGAAAAAGAAAGAAGGTGGGAGGAGAAAGAGTTAGAGAGAGGTGGAAGGGAGGGGTAGAGGAGAGAGTGCAGTAGAGGGAGAGGGGGATGAGAGGGTTAACAGAGGGAGCAGAAAAGAGAGGGAAGGTGTGAGAGAGAGGGAAAGGGGCAGAAAGAGAAAAAGAGAAAGAGGGAAAGATCGAGGGAGAGAGAGGTTCTGAGTTATTCTAAAATTTTGGCGTTTATCAGACTTTCATATATAGAATGTGGTTGTCCAAGTACTTTTCACCCTGCAAAGAAGTAAAACAATAATATTTTGACTTATATTCAGATCTATGTAATTTTCCTAAATAAGGCAAAAAAAAGAAAAAATTTCATAGACTATTTTCAAATATTTATGATAGGATTAGAGGAAACGAGTAACATTGAATGAATGCCAACTCTAGTCGATATTTAACACTTTTTAGCACCTCTTTTTACATTTCTTTTCATTTTTAAGTGTATTGTACGCTAAAGCTACCCACTTTGTTGCAAATATATGATCAGGCTGCTGGATATGAACTTCCACAGGTCAGTTTCAAGCTCAGCACCTTGTATAAAGGTAAGCCTCAGTATCCTACGCCTGTCAGGGTAAGTGAACCACAAGGGCTGTTCCCTGCCCATTGCGCTACACTGCCAGTCATGATTGGTGCACATTAGTGATACCGTCGCCTCCAAACATTTTTGGCAAAGTCGGTTCTTCAGACAGGCCTTTAACGAGCAGCCCTTACGACTGCCTCCTGTCTCTCAAAAGCTCCTCCGAGAAGCTGAACAGCCCCACAGTCAGGCATAATTCCCCCATACCGGATTCATTAAAAGTGCTCTCTCTTTGGCCTTTGAAAGGAAGCCGTAGGACATCGCCGGCGCATTCGCGAGGAGCGAGGAGATCGCTCGCGCTCCCCCACAGTCTCTGCACATTGGCTCCTCAGCATAAAACGCGCAGAAAGCCTTAGCCTCTCCGTCTTCATTTTCTTTTCTGCACGATCTGACGGGTCCAACGCTTCCTACCCCGGCTTCCCTCTGTTTCCCATTTCAAACAGGGTTAGGGGTTGGATTTACAGGGAAGGAGGGAAAAAGTATTACTAGCAAAAAAAGAAAAAAATGATCAAAATGGAATTGAGATGAACCTCAAATGTGGGAGGGAGAAATTGAGGCAGAAGAATAGAGAGTAGACCGCGGAGAGGGGGTGGATGTGAAGAACGGAGACCAGGCGAACTCAGAGAAATGAGGCGGTCAGTGGCGGCGAAGGACCCTCATGACCCTGTGCCCCTCGACCGCCCCATTCCTGTCTGTCTGCAACTCTACAGCCAACTTAGCACCACAGATGGAAAACTCAGGAAAGTGAAAATCCAGCCTCGTGTTGCTTCTTCTCAATGAACTCATCCAGCTTACAAGTAATTCATACATATTCTTCTGGTTGAAGAATGTTTGTGTTTTACGTACTCAGTTCACAGTTTGATTTGATGTGTCAGTGCCAGATGATTTCAGTTACACAAATGCATGGGGACACTGATCATGTTGGTAAGTCACATCTCTTCCCAATGAACACATCCAGATGATTTCACTCACTATAGCTCCACCGCGCACAATGGGCGGAAAGCATACTGTTTTCCAGTTTTCTGTCCATTCGTCAGAAATATGTGCGTAATAGTTACTGAGAGAGTGGACGGATTTTGGCCAAATAACACATGGTAACTCTAAACGGAGAGTTGCTGAATTGATTCAGTTTTGGAGGTCACTGGGTCAAAGGTCAAGGTCACATAAGGTCAGCTGTAAGGGAAGGGCCCTAAAATCAACTATTAGGGCAATTAAAGCAGCGGCAAGACAGGGGCATTGCAATCAACGCTTTGCATTGAGTTGTACCTTGTAACGTCCACCTTAAGCAGAATTGTGTTTTTAGCCCATCCTGAAGGATGAAAAAAAACCTTGGAGAGGACTTTTTTCTGAATTTAGATTTTGCTCCTCTGTTAAGCAACATGGGTCGCAGCAAGTCCACCACCCAACACCTGAGAGAGCGACGCAATACACCGGTAACTAATCATTTTCTCACTATGTCTAACAACAGCACTACTCTGGATGAGCAGCGGTCTGCCCATGGTTCATCCGCATACCCGCAGTTTACTCAACGCAGTGAAACCAGTGGTTCGATCTACAATAAGCCGGTCCCACAGACAATCTCTCAAACTGGGAGCGTATTAGTATTCGAAAGATTGATTTTTCTTACCTCTACTCGTCTGCTCCTCGCCATAATTTCAGATGGGAGAAGACAACGAGTGGAGGGATACATTTGCTACACTCCTATTGGCTTTCATAGCATTCTTTCTCAGCCTCATTGAGCGAAAGTAGGAAACGTACCAAGAGCAACTGGGATTTCGCAGTCCGGTTTCCCAAAGATGGGTCCCCCTTGTTTCAGTTACCTGGCTCTGAGCCAAGCGGTCAAAAAGGAGCTTAACAATCAAACAGAGAGGCAAAAGAACGATAAGACAGGAAAATATTACCAGCTAAAGTGGTGCCGGAAATAAATGTGACAGGCATTTGTTTCCGTTCTTAATCATGGTCGCTTGCTAAGGCTTATCGGGGCGTGCAATTCTCGCCCTAGCTTTAATGCCTTCATGAAGAGTGACAGCGCTGGTGTTTCGCGGGCAGAAAGCAGCTGTGATGTATGTTTTTAATCTCAGTATAAATGAACAAACCTCACCATCAATATAGTCCCAGCCTCACTACAGCTGCATCGTATTTCACACTCAGCAGTGATCCTGTTAGGTTGAGATCTGGCAAAATTCAGAGTTTAGGAGCCGAGCCACGATCTTAACTCATCACCAATGCTCCCTAATTTGTTCCCCCAGGCTTCCGTGAAGGTCCGAGGTTTTGCTTTGATTGAGTAAGAAAACTGAACAGCCGCCAGGCTGCTATGACAACAGTCTCCGGCATCATTAAAGTTTTACGCATGGCTCCACGATATCACGAGAGAAATGGCGTGACATAGGGTAGGTCAGGGTGAGATTTCCCGGGGGTAAGAAGTCACAGGCAATTAAATGCATCTTTTTGTGCCAACCTTTATGTTTTAAGTCCATATTAGGAGTGAGCTGGGGTTTACAGATAAGAAAGAAGGGTCAGGAAGTAACCAGCACCATTCTGTTGTGACATCCAGTGATGCCACATCAAAAACCAAGTGATTTTCAAGAAATACGAGATTTTATGAGTATAACTCAATTCCTTTTTAAATGCACTTGAGAGTTTGTTAATTATGGTGTGTAAATACTGCATTTTGGAATCAGTATATATTGATAAACCCCTTTCCATGAGGATGATCATGAACAACATTAGTGCAAGTCTATCCTAATACCGGGTCAAAAGTCACACTAATTGGGGTGAAAAGTCTCAGATTTGAAGCGTGAGACTTTTCACCCCAGGTACAAACTGATGGACTTGAAGGAGGAGATTATGAGGTAGAATTTTTGAAAAGAAGTGGAAAAGTTAGAAATAAATTTGTCAGTCCAAAACAAACAAATCTGGTCTGTGGCAAAAAAGCAAACAATATGCCGATTAACAAAACAGAACTAACTGGAACCAAGAGAACCAAGGATGGATATATGTTCAAGGAAAATGTTTTGATTGTTATCTGAATTCTCACTTTTGAAAATGAAATGGTCTTTTGAAATGGTCCATTGAGTTATGATTACAGTTGGTTTTTATTGTTTGTCAAATAAACTGAAACAAAGCACAGTGTACTTTGCAGTACATCTGCAGTGTCAATTTCATAATTTAGTCAGAAGAAGAAATTATTGGCTTTAAAAGTGTTAGAAAATAATTTAGAAAAGCTGGTCATATATGTGACGTTTCACCCCAGTGCCTGGGACATTTGACCCTGGGCCGGGATGATATGTCTCAAAAAATCTGACTGTCTTTAGAGTGAATTTTCTTGTAGTAGAAAACATGTCACATATTGCATCATTTGACTAATCATAATGAAGCAGGAGTACATTCCACATAACAATTTTCAGCTGTCTGTCTGAATACATATGCCATATAGAAGCATTTAAGCAGAAATTGTGACAATTCCCCCCAGCCTCCCCTACGTTTCTGAGTTTAGCAGGTATAAACCACTCAGTATACTATAAGATGTCATGTTTTTGATTTACCGGACAGTCAACTGAAACATAGAGAGAAGCAGATTTTGTAAACACCATCATAATAAATCAATGGACTTTCATTTCTTTGAAATTGATTAATCTAGTCGACCCATTTCATTGCTTTAAGGACTTCATCTTAACGCAAAAACTAGCCTTTCACTGAGTCCAAGCAAAATGCACTCGATGTCAAGAATAAGAAGGCTGTAAATGACAAGACCAAAAGCATGTCACCCAGCTTTGCAGTCTCAACATAACTTGGTCTAAGCTGAAAATCTTCAGAAGTTATATAAAGTCATGGGAAGAGCATGTTACACAGAAGTGATATTCTTTCCATATCGCGTGGATGACCCTCGGATTATGTAAGAGCTTTACGCTGCCCAGTCCCCGGAAAATAGGTTGTTTGTACCACAATGTCCAAATCAGTGCCAATTTTAGTACAGTGATCTTAATTCAATACATATAGGTCATATTTACATTATCTAATTTCAGTGAAGCAAAACTGCCTAGTGGTGGGTATAATAAGTGAGACAGACAGAGTCAATAAATAAATACATAAAGACTATGGCATGCCTAATGTCACTTTTTCAAATACTGAGAGGTATAGAAGCTACACTAAGTTCACATTATTTTTTTTTCAAAACCACCCTCCATTCATCTATCCATCCATCCCCATATATCTCACTTACTCCTGGTCAGAGTCGCAGGGAACGGCAGCATATTCCAGCAGACAATGAGCGAGACCCAGGAGCTCACACTGGACAGTTTGACAATCCATCACAGCTATCACAAACAGCATTCTCCTCAAACTCATAGCCGGGAGCTATTTCAGACTCTGATTAGCCAGACATGGATTTTAAGACAGTGGGAAGAAACCAGACAAAGAGAAAACCCAGGTGAGCACAAAGAGACCATGCAAACACCACACAGAAAGGCCTTATTATGAAAAATGAAACTAAAAAGAAAGTACCAACACATGACTATAGTGCACCACAGGCAGTCATATTGCTGTCTTCAGGAACAAGGCCTGACAGCCCAAAACAAATGGATAATGAATATCCATCCATTCTTAATCTCTCATAAAATCCAAGCTCACATGCACCGCCTGGTTGTATGCAGCCCATTAGTGGAGAGCCGACAACAGTTTCTCATTTTGTGTTTGCATTATGAATGCCAAACGCAAGCTTTAGCGAATCAATTAACACACTTTTGCTCTCGCGTCTTGGAGGAGGGGTGATGTAGGATAAGAAGACAAGAGGGGAGGGGAGGGGAGGGGAGAGGGGGACGTAGGTTCCGGATGTTCACAACGCCCCCTCAGGACAGGCTGTGACCTCAACACGGCCTGGAGCCAGTGAGACTGAGACCGCTATATCCGCTGTGGCTGACTCAGGCCCCCAGGGTTGGCGAATAGAAGAAGGAGATGACATGTAGCGTTAAAGCAGGAATGCACAGTTTCTGGGCCGGGAACAGTGTTTCCCATGTAAAGTGCAGCATGATAGCTGCAAGCTAATGGCACATGTCCACAGGATGTCATGCGAAAGCTTCCCATTCATTTTCTGTGCAAGCAGCTGTGCAAAGCATTGTGGTAGCCTCGGTATGCCTTGTGAAAGATGGGGCGTAGCATCGATGGCCCCAAATTTGCAAAAAGTTTAGGTCTAGGCCACTTTATGCAAATCCGAGGCTTTCCAGGCACCTCACTGCATCTGAACACTTCCCAAAAACTTTTCAGCTAACCATTGTTGATCTAAAATGAATATGGATTCAGCAACAGCATGCCTTATTTCTTGCCTCAGTTCTTTTCGGAAACACATTCTGGTGAGCTTTTTTTGGAATATGAAGGAAAATTTTCAATAGAGCTGCCATGTTGGTTTGGTTTAAAATCTTAATCCAGACAGCCTCGCAAGTGAAAGCAAGCATCCAATATAGTGCAGCTACCACTGCTATTCCTCCAATGCTTAAAATAAAGCTGGTAATCACCAGTCAATCATCCATCGTGACAACGCCGAGTGGCGGGAACCATCAAGCATCAGTTCTAAGAAGTGGGGCAACCCCGTGAGTAAATAAATGCTTTTGTGGACACGTACCATAAGGATAGACACATGGCCCATACAAGTATGCAAATAGAGCCTCGTCCAGCTATGCAAGGCAGATTTTCCCACATAGTAGCCCTCTGGAGTGTGTCACTTGAAAATCATGATGCAACACAATTGCAAGCTACAGTGTGGTCATTGCTGCAATCGGTCTCCGTAGCATTAACAAGAAAGCTGACTTCTTTTGACTGGAGCGTTGGCAGTAAAAATGCTCTGATTAGCTCTATATTGCCCCCTAGAGGACTGACATCTGCTCCCTCCAGCAGAGCAAAAGAGTGCAGGTTGAGTATGGGTGCATCTCAAAGTGTAGGTTACAGCCTTCGAAGGTCTCATTATTAGGGGTCGTCACTTACTTCCATCTGATCTTAAAATTCCATCTTGAAATTTATGGTTAAGGTCAGGTTTGGGGCTAGGTTTAGGGTTAGGGTTAGAGTTAAGATTTCGGCTAGGGAGACCAGTGACGACTTGGTGAAACCAAAGCTGTTTAACGGAGATGAAATTATATTGTGAATTTGGTGGATGGAATTAAGTGAGGACCCCTAAGAATGCAGCCTTCGATGGATGCAGCCTCCACTTTGGGATGCACCCTATGTTCACCAAGGATGTGTTTTTGTGCCAGCTGGGCCAGGCGTTGTCACTGGCGTTCGCGTACTTACATGGGCCATGTTTCCAAACTAAGGAATAGCACGCAATCTCAATCCTTCTCAATCCTAGCCATGCCGCCCGTAAGCATAATCCTTCTTGACAACTCCAAGCTTGGTTGTGACAAATCATGCAATTGAATAAATAGACGGATGTACCAATTAGTAGAATTCAGAGGTTATACTTCTTGTGTGTCAGCAAGAGTTCACGTTGGTGCGTGTGTTTTCCTATTTGATTTGTTTGAGTGTGTATTTGTTTTTTTTTTTTTTATCATTTGTGCGAAATCTGGTGAATATTCCATGAATGCATATGTGTAAATGTTTGTACTCTTTGAATCACTTTTATATGATCTGAGGTTATTGCACAATCCCGCTTCCGGAAGAGTTGGAACGATGGGTAAAATGTAAAAAAAAAGAATGGAATAATTTGCAAATCACTTAAACCCAATATGTAAGTAAAATGATACAAAGACAACATGTAAGATGTTGAAACTGAGAAATACTATTGTTATTGAATATAATCTGCTCATTTTAAATTTGATATCAGCATTGCGTTTCAAAAAAGTAGGGACACTGTCAACAAAAGGCAGGAAAATCTGTATGATGGTGTATGATGAAAAAAAAAAAAAAAAACCTGGCTAAATATCTCACAGCCAGTTAGGTTAACTGGCAATAGGTCAAAACATGATTAGGTATAAAAAGAGCATCCCAAAGAGGTCTTTCAGAAGTAAAGATGGCGAGGGCTTCACTCACTTTCAGTGAAACACTCCACGAGCAAATAGCTCAACAATTTGAGAATAATGTTTTTCGAAATAAAATTGCAAGAAATTTGGTCATTTAATCATCTATGGTACATAACGTGATTAAAAGATTCAGAAAATCTAGAGAATTCTCTGTACACAAGGGACAAGGCCGAAAACCAATATTGAATGGCTGTGATCCTCAAACCCTCAAGCATTAAAAACAGACAGGATTCTGTAGTAGAAATCAATGGATGGGCTCAGGAACACTGCGGAAAACCACTGGCAATGAACAAAGTTTGTTGCTGAATCCTCAAATGCAAATTAAAACTCTACCATGTAAAGATAAAAACCATATAGAAACAAGATTTAGAAATGCTGCTGCCTTCTCTGGGCCCAAGCTAATTCAAGATGGACTGAGGTCATGTGGATAACTGTCCTGTAGTCTGACCAATCAAAATATGAAATTCTTTTTGAAAATCATGGACACTGTGTCCTCTGGGCTAAAAAGGAGAGTGACCATTCAGCTTGTTATCAGCGCACAGTTCCAAGGCTGGCATCCATGATGATATGGGGGTGCATTAGTGCACATGGAATGGGTAACTTGCACATTTGTGTAGAAGGAGTTAATCCAGAACGATGCAAACAGGGTTTGGAGCAACCTGAGGAAACATTTTCCTCTCAAAAGTACAGTAGTTAGTCTCCTCAGTTCTCAAATGCTTACAGAGCATTATTAAACAAAGAAATGACTCAACCCAGCAGTAAACCTGCCCCTGTCCCAACTTTGTTGAAACGTGTCTCTGGCATCAAATAAACAGAAAATGAGCAGATATTTTTAAAATATAAAATATAAAATTTCTCATTTTAAACATTAGATATATTGTCTCTTTAGTATTTTCAAGTAAGTATAGGGTTTAAATGATTTGCAAATAATTGTATTCTGTTTTTATTCACAGTGTCCCAACTATTTGGGTAATGGGGTCATGCTTGTGTGCGCCCACACGTGCGTGCGTACGTGTGTGTGTGTGTGTGTGTGTGTGTGCCTGTGAAAGCAGAAAGAATCCTACAGCAAGTTAACTGAAAATTCAGGACATTTTCCTAAATTACATGAGAAACAGAGGGGGACGCAGGAGCCCATGTTCTGCCGTTACACTGGAATAGTTCCGGGGGATCGCATCTGTCCTCATGGATTCAAATACATAATTCAAGTCCGAGTGTGCAGTGTGCATGCATATGTATGTGTTGGCGTGTTTTTTACCCTGTAATCTGCTCTCAGTGAGGAAGCATAAATGCAATCCCGGTATGGCACACAGATTAATCTTCATCAGGTTTTATAAGCAAAAGCCTCCATAGGATACAGATGGACAAAAGAGGATACCAGGTATTATTCCAACTCTGGGATGCATGCGTGCGGATTTGCTGAAAATAAGATAACACACCTGCCATTGATTTATACAGGAGAAGCTGCAAGCACAGGTCATTATGAAAGAGCAATATCATCCGTATAATTCCACATCACACAACAAACATGGATGTAATCCCGAGAAAAGTGCGGCCAGTGAAATATCCATGGGGAAATACAGTCAACACGAGAGCATTCTTCCACATGTACAAAAACATTTTTAGTCATAATTTATCCATCGAAGCATATGTGACTGGAATGTTCTTAACTGAGCTGTTCTGTTTAGGTCTGATATCCAAATTTTACCAAACCATTCTCCTACTATTGCTTTCAATTATCACGATTGTAATTTCAGCATTAGTATCTTCTTAATCTTTAAACTACCAGCTCCACTATGGTAGAGTACATTTTGAGTCATTGCATCAATTTTAAAGTTGCGTTGAACTTTACTCAACCTGATTACAGCATATTTAACAGTCAGTTGAGGTATGTTATCGTGATGAATTCCAATCAGATAAGTTTTACTCATCTTCCAATTAGATACAGTGACTCAAATGTTCTCTACTAAAAGCTTGAGCAGGCAGCTAAAGCGTTAAATGAATATTCTAATGCTGATACAACTATTGCCACCCTTAATTGAAAACGACAGGAGCTCTAAAACACTGCCGTAGAATTTTGAGGAAGATACTCCAAAAACCTGGTCTTCGAAGGTTTAATGCCTTGGGGGGTATAGACCACTTTTTCTGACTTTCAGAAGAACGAAATTTCCAGAAAAATCTCTCTCTCAGTGAAATAGCGATGCTAGCCCTAAAGGTAGCTCAGTAGCTCTGTTGCTACGCGCCTCCGAAGATGGATGAACAGTGGAGCGGACTGCCCTGAGCGGCGTGGGAGGTGAATCGCTTCTAAGCTGCACCCTTTGCCAGAAGCAATCCAGAGAGAGGTCACAACCTCTATTGCTGAGCTACGCCCGCGAGCCGGATGGCAGCTGACATGGGGTAGCGCGGGGTGACTGGCTTTGCGTATGTGTTTGCTATCGCAGCTCCGGGAGGGCGGCATGGTCACTCCCTGCAGTCAGTAAATCAGGCGGCCGTGTGTCTGTTTATCTGTGTGTCCTTATACACCAGCTCTTCTGTTCCACTGACTCCCCATACAGGCTGCACGAATCCTCAACTGCCAGCTCTATGTCCAATTAAATACATGGATGTCTTCTTTTTTTTAAATTTCAGGCAGAGGTCAGATATGTGCGAGTGGGCATGTGTGTGTGTTTGCCAGTTCTTGCCAAGTGTGTACGTGTGTGTATGTGTGTGTGTGAGTGTATGAAGGGGTGCGGCATGTGTGAGTGCATATGCACATATACCTGCCATGTAAGAGCGTGTGTGTACATGTGAGTATGTATGAGAGTCAGTATGTATTCACCAGCAGAGGTTCCTGTTATATGTGGGCGTGCTTGCCTTGCATGTGTGTGTGTGTGCGTGAGTGTGTGCATGTTCGTGCGTGTGCGCGCGCGGGCGTGTGTGTGTGTAAATGAGAGCTTCCTTCCCTCCAGTAGGGTAGAGATCACCTGGAGCAGACAGAAGGCCATCAGCTTAGTCTCTCCACTGACACAAGATCCCTGCTGCCGGATTAGACACAGATATTCACAAGGCCTTTCTGAAGGACCAGGGAAGAGAGGCGATAGAGGCCTGTGAATAGTGCTGCTAAACGCTAAAATGTTCTAGCCTAGCTCCAAAACAAACATCCTTCAAATATGCCACAAATAATACAGCCAGTTTTCTACTGAGACACCTGTGACCCAATCAATCATCTCAAACCAGAAACCAGTTGGGACAATTCAACTACTATTTTATTATTTATTAGCACAATCATTGTTAACAGTTTAAAAACAGTAGTTGAATTGCGAGAACAGGAAAAAAAAAAACGGTTTCTAAAGTCCGTTCATGAACTGTGCGTGCTCTTTGATTCTTGAAGGGATCACACAAGCTTATGATATGGACTATTAGACGACTCCTGGGGGAAATGAGACTGAAAATTAGATTGTGAAATAATGCAGTTTGGTGTTATTACTAATCTCCATTATTAATCAGACACCCCCTCCAGCCACAATCCACAAACAATTTTTCATGTAGGCAGTGCCAATTCAGATTCTATTAGCGCAAATGCAATCAAACAAGGTTTTGACCCATTTTTCCAAATTGTGAAGTCAAAGGACTTGACAGTGTTATATCAGAGGAATTAATGGCACTATTAACTGCCAAAGACTCTTTTATTTGGAGTGGTGGAGCTGGTAGAATAAGAGTATGTAAGAAAGCCCCTTATATTTCTTGTGTCTGTATGTTTCTGTAATCCCAAAATCTTGCTTTCATTCCCATACCTGCAGACGAAGCATCTGTGACACTCTGTGAGGGAACAGTTAAACACCAATGCACCACAGTGCGAACCCCAAAGAAACCACAAAGAAGCCAAAAAAATGTACTTTCATTTTGCAGTTCCTCATTCCATCCTCTTATTGAAAAGATTTAAGTGACAAGGGTTGACATGATCAGCACAAACCCATGAAAATAGTAATGCAGCT
This sequence comes from Gymnothorax reevesii, assembly GCA_029721435.1. NCBI lineage: Eukaryota > Metazoa > Chordata > Actinopteri > Anguilliformes > Muraenidae > Gymnothorax > Gymnothorax reevesii. The sequence continues at coordinate 31,219,990 of CM056575.1, forward strand.
TATTAAGTCTGATACCAATACAAATATTTCCCCTTTTGAAATTTGAAACCCATTCAAAACTAAATTTCACAGCATCAAGATGACCCCATATTGGCTGGTGCTTTTAAGTCCAAAAATTTCATAGCACCGAACTAATTATTGTCTCAGGATCGATCTTTTTTTTTTTGTTTTTGTTTTTGTGAACCATGCAGAAAAAGATTCCCATTCAACATCCATTCTTGTTCTTTTCTTCTCATTTAGGAACCCAGTGTATGTGCTCTGGTGCCTAAAAACCCACCAAAACAAACACGGCCACCTCTACGAATCACCAACTTGAGCCACTGTGCAGCTCCCATCGAAATCTATGGGATCGGCAAGTGAAAGCTGCCATCGGTTCATCATAAATTTTAATTGTTTATTCGGAGACCATCATAGTAAAGGACCAGAGACAGACAACAGGGGGCGATAGTGAGCACCTACCACCATTTTGTTGAGTGAGACCCAGCAGTCGTCCGGGAAGTCCTGCAGCATGGGCACCAGGAACTGCAGACAGCCGTCCCAGTGACACAGCAGCAACATCATACCAATCAGGTTAAAGATCCGCATCACCGCACTGGCAAGGTCATAGGTCATATGGAAGATCTAGGGAACAGGGAGAGAGAGAGAGAGAGAGAGAGAGAGACTCATTCAACTTTCTTAATTTCAGCCTTACTATCTTTTCTTAATCTAAACATGTAAGTAACAAATTCCATAAGAAATGCTCAATTTATGTTCTCAGAGTTCCTTAACTGAAGCTTCCTTAGGGAAACCTTCTGTCCTTTTCCCTAACTCGAGCAATAGATTGTAATCTCCTCGCTAAAGTCAGACCAAGATTGATTTTCGGGTCAATACAAGTAAGGAAAGAGAGGAGTGAAGAATAAGAGTTTGAAATAAGCCCAAGTGTACATTTGAGTTCTCTCCGGAGCAAGGAACCTTCCTTAAGAATGGACACAATCTGGAGATAGTTAGGCTGGCAACCACAACAAAAAGGTATCACAACTGTCTATGTTGTATATCATGAAGGAAAAGAGGCAATAAGCTCCTTTGTTGCTTCAGTTCACCAAGGACACACAGAACCGACTGTGGATAAAGGCATGGATTCACTATCGACCACAATCCTTTGCAGCTGAAGCAACTGAGCACATCATTCCTTGTAGTTTCATGACTGATTGAAGGAAAGGGCACTCGATTTTTCTCAAACATGTTCCAGGGCACCAGACACCTTCAAATTCTTCTTGTAACTTGACCCGTATGACATTTTCCGCTAAAGGAAAAATGGAGAGAGAAGGAGAAGGGCTGCTTGATTAAGAGAATTCAGATGCACCCAAATACTATTAAAAAAAAGTTCCCCGCATTTCGCTATTCCTCTTTTTCTTCAATCAGGTCATGTAGCAGAAGGAGATGGGTGGATTAAAGGTGGATACATTTTCACATTTTTTCAAGTTTTGGGAAACAACAAGGGAGGAAGTGTTGGCATCGAGCGGATACAGATTTCTGGAGGCCCAGAGAGACTTAATGACCATCCCTGTTCCCCGGTGCAAGAGTCAGGGAGAGTCACTTTAAAGCCCTAAGAGCCCCTAGCATTTTCTGTTTTATACTCAGACATGATATCCATGCTATTCACGGGTGATAAAGAATGCAGATTAATATTCAACCAACACATTCTCATTGCAATTTGTCATATAGTGACACTACCTGACCAAGGGTCGATATACAATGCAAAAGGAGGCTTTTTAGCATCCTTATTTGATGCTTAGGATAAGGGTTCAGGTTAGGGGTTAGGGGTTAGGGGTTAGGCGGTAGGGTTTGTTTTAAACTGGCATCAAATAAGGATGCCAACAGCCTCCTTTTGCATCACATACCAACACTTGGTCAGGTAGTGTCACTATATGACGCGCTGGGATGAGACTGGGCTCATTCAGCAAGCATGAAACAACATTTCAGATGGTTATAGCATATTGTGCGGCAGGAGGTACTGCGTCCTTGGGTTTCTAGAAAGGCGCATTATAAGTAAAATGCATTATTATTATTACCATCTAAAAATAAAAATATCGGATTTACTTCACAATGTTAAGGCAATCTATCTATCATATCTGCACCTTATAAGTTTCAAAGCTCTGTTAATAAATCAATTTATTAAGAAGTTGAGATGACTTTATTAATTAAACCTCATCCTAGCATGCTATTTTGTACCCTAATCTTACCGTGCGGGGTCTGATTGGACCCGAGGGTAATTTTCACTGTACAAGTAATGCAATATTTTTCTAGACTGAGCAATGCAATCATATTTTTTTGGCCACCGCTGCAAATATTTCAATACAAAATTACAATTCTTCCTCTAAAAAATGCTTCTATGTGACTTCCAAATCACACAAACAAAACATAAATAGGCAAAAATATTACTGTTTTCTTGTAAATCAGTAATAAATTTTTACTGGCAGAGGATGCTTGATTCATTTTTTTGTATCCCCAAATATTTAGAACTAGATATCTAAAAACATATCTGTCACAAACCACTTTTTAAACGTGGAACATTCCTGTCTGACTTACTGGTTAGCGTTGCGGGGACAGAGCCTGCACTTGATTTTCATCAGACTGAGGCGGCTCTGTGTCACTCTGTGTCACTGTGATCAAACTGTTCTGACAAGTGATCCACTACATCCCCAGAAATGTCTGAGTTCTCAGACTCTGAATCGATATGGTCCTCTAAAATAATTATTGGTGCTTCTCCTGCTGCGTGCAGCTATACCTCTTCAGGCCATATTTATCTAAAGGCAGTGCACTTTATTACTTTTCACCAATATATAATTGATAAAAGTAGCATGCAGGTATAAAAGTATTTAAAAGGGCTGTCATTTCTTCCGGGGTCAGAAGAAAAGTTTGAATGACTTTCAAGTTACTTCACATGCAAAACTAATTTCTGTGTTACATGTGGTGGAGGGTAAGACGAACAAATGAATAAAATATTTGCCTGGTACGACACACGGTATTTGAGTGGCACACGGAATAATATGTCTGGGGTCTGATCAGATCCAACACAGGGGAATGAGAGTTAAATACAACATTACATTACTTATCTCCATTACACCTCCTCATTACACTGCAAACTGAACACTGAAAGAACCTGGTGTCCTCTGATTTAAGTCATGAAACATTGTGCTAGAGTTGTTTTACAATCTGAATTTGGCAAAGTAGAACCACTAGTTCAACTAGTTCAAGTGTAAATTGTGAAAAAAATTAAAACGCAATGACTTTAAATCACACCAGCCAGTATTTTATTCACAATAGAACAGAGGTAACATAGCAAATGTTGAAACGGAGAAATTTTAATGAGTTCATTTCAAATTTGATGGCTGCTACAGGTCTCAAAAAAGTTGGGACAGGGGCCCGTTTAACATGGTGTAGCATCCCTTCTTCCTTTTTACACAGAGTGGAGGCGTCTGAGCATTGAGGAGACAAGTTTCTATAGTATAGCCATTGGAATTTGATCCCACTCTTGTTTAATACAGGGTTCCAGATACTGGAGAGTTTTGAGTCTCCTTTGACAGACTTTTTGTTTAATTATGCTCCAAATGTTCTCAATCAGTGAAAGATCAGGACTGCAGGCAGGCCAATTCAGCACACGGACTCTTCTACATCCAAAGCCATGCTGTTGTAACAGCTGCAGTATGTGGTTTTGCATTGTCCTGCTGAAATACACAAGGCCTTCCCTGGAACAGATGTAGTCTGGAAGGGAGCATATATTGCTCTAAAACCTTTATATACCTTTCAGCATTCATGGTGCTTTTTGAAACACGCAAGTGTCCCACACCATATGCACTAATGCATCCCCATACATCAGAGATGCTGGCTTTTAAACTGAAGGCTGATTACAGGAGGGGTGGTGTTTCTCCTCTTTAGCCCGGAGGACACAAAGCCCATGATTTCCACCAAAAATGTCAAATTTGGACTCGTCTGACCACAGGACACTTTGCCACTTTGGCCCACAGAACACGGCGGCGCTTCTGGATCATGATCAATAACGGTTTCCTTTTTCCATGACAGAGATTTAGGTGGCATCTGTGGATGGCACGGTGCACTGTGCTTACAGACAATGGTTTCTTAAAGTATTATTGGCCCATTTAGTGATGTCAATGACAGAATCATGCCGGTGAGTGATGCAGTGGCGTCTGAGGGCCCAAAGATCACGGGCATCCAATAAAGGTCTTCGGCCTTGTCCCTAACGCAGATATATTTTCCCAGTTTCTCTGAATCTTTTGATGATGTTATGCACTGTGGTTGATGAAAACTTCAAAGCCTTTGCAATTTGATGTTGAGGAACATTGTTTTAAAGTATTCCACAATTTTCTTACGCAAGCCTTCACAGGATGGAGAGCCTCTGGCCATCTTTACTTCTAAGAGACTCAGCCTCTCTAAGAAATCCCTTTTATAGCCAATCATGTCACACACCTAATGCCAGTTAACTGAATTACTTGCTAAATGTTCTTTCAGCTGATTCTATTATATATTAATAGCTTTTTCTGTCCTTTTCTGCCAGTGTACCAACTTTTTTGACATATGAAATAAGCTCACTTTGTGGATAAAAATGTAAAATGTCTCTGTTCAATTCAACATCTGAATTGTTGTCTTTGTTCTATAGTAAATAAAATATTGGCTCATGTGATCTGAAAGTCATTGCATTTTGATTTTATTCACAATTTACACTTCATCCCAACTATTTTGGAAATAGGGTTGTATATTTCCTGTAGTTATTTTCTCCTGCAGATATTTCAACAAGATGGAGACCCGTCATCAATTCATGACTGCCATAAACTCTCATAAAACATGTTTGCAAAAGGAACCATGCTGGGTCTCGCTCTAAAGCAGCCTGAGAAGAACTCTTGCAAACCAATATCAAGGGTTCTTCAGTCAAAATGGTTTCAATCTGGGACCTTTCACCCACAATAGAGACTTCTATTCATGCATTAAGTAAATTGCTTCTTCCTCATTAGGGGTCGGGTGAGGAGCTGGAGCTAATTCTAGCGAAGGCAGGGACACACGCTGGACAGCTCGCCAATCTATTGCAGAGATCACACACTCATACTGTTGGGCAGTTAACAGTCTCAAATTAACCGAGCATGAATGCTTTTGGACTGTGGGAGGAAGCTGGAGTGCTCAGGCAAAACCCACACAAACACATGGAGAACATGCAAACTCCACACAGCGAGGCCCCAAGCCGAATTTAAACCGATCGTCATGCCATAAGCCAACAGCGCTACCCACTGCACCACCGTGCTGCTGTGAAGAGTAACAAAAGTTCATTGTGAAACCGTTCTTTCAGAGTATAGGCCTACTGCTGTAGATTGGAATTTTTGCATATATGCCGATTCCAACACACATCTTTTTCATTCAATCTCAACTGCTATGCATTTATGTTGATCGAACGCCACTGGACTTGATCCCCAATGCATTCATTCTTTATTTCTCAGTCAGAACTGTAGCCTTGAGGCCAAATGTGTCGACCACTTGTACACAATTAGTGGACTTCTGTGAAAGAAGTGTCTTCTCAGGCTGACAGAGGAAAAAAGGTTGTGTAGGGAGAGACAGTCTGGAATTAATGAGGGGGAAATAGGTAAACAGCCCAGACAAGCAACTTGGACACATTTTGGAGGGAGAACTTTCCAGAAACATCCTTTCCCATTATCTCCACGCCACCCAGGAATAGAAACCATGCAAACAGGATAATAAATCATCCAATAACCAGGGCTGCGGTCCAACTCGATAAATGCGCTGTCCTCGAAAACTTTGCTAACAAACATTCCTCGAGTGACGCAGCACCAAATGCCCATGAGTGGACACTCACACCGCGGCAAAGGAACATGACAAGAACTAAAATGAATTGGGCCATATGTGTTCTTGGAAGTTAACAAGAGAAGCTATGGAGACTTGTCCCATTGTCGCTAGCATTCTGCCAGTCTGACCGTTCAAGCTGCGACGAGGGAAAGAGAAGCGCGACCGGCAGGAGACGGTGCTTCCTTGATTTATTATGTTGATCAAAAGGAAGCCCAACTCCCCACACCCAGCAGCTGTTAAGCTGTTTCTGGAGGCTAGGCGTAAGGATATATTCTCTAATGGCTAACCTGCAGGCATTAAACTCCAAGGAGAACATCTGCGCACTGTCCGCTAGTGAGCAGTGCTTCTGGCAGGCCTGGTCTCCTGGCTTAAGCCCAGAGCCTGAGGGGACAAGGTACTGGAGCATGCAATGGAAATTTCATCACCTAAATGCAGGAATGTTAGCAAGCTACATCTGAGCTCTGCTCTTCAGGTCAGTGAGGCCAGAAATGGAGGAGAAATGATGTACAGTACATCCATTATCTAACATGTTTATTCTCGGTCTGGGTCGCAGGGCTGGCGGAGCCTATCCTAACATACGATGGGTGAGAGGTAGGAATAGACTGCGTACAGTTTGCCAATCCATTGTAAGGCTTACAATCCTTTCACTCACACATTCATACTTATGAGAAATTTAGAGATTCCGATAAGCCCGACATGCATGTCTTAGGACTGTGGGACAAAACCAGGGTACCCAGAGGAAACAAAAATAGCAAGAAGAGAAATACTCAGGTTGGAGTAGAACCCGCCATGACCCTCTTGCTGGGGCAACAGTGCTATCCCTGTGCACCACCATGCCCCTCCCCCAACCCCACACATTATAAATCGCAGCACTTCTACTTTAAAGCTAACGTATGTTTAAGAGCAATTAATTAAAGGGACTCAAGTAGAAGTTTGAATAAATTGAGGACCTCTACATTCCCTGGAGTAATACATCGCCTGCCTAAAGAAATAAAGAAAAAAAGTCTAGCATTCAAACATTTTGTTGGACAACCTTAGGCTTTCATCTCAGCGTTCAAACTGTTTTGACAGTCTTAGGCAATGTTACGATATTCATTTCCCACCAGAGTTGCATTCATTTTTGGCCAAGATTTTGTGTTGATGAAGGGAGAGTCAAACCACTCTGGAAGCCCTTTCGAGCACATCTAGAAAACCGATAAATGGTTAAGGTCAGTTGTGGTGGCCAATTTATGTGTGGGCATGATTTCTCATGCTCTCTAAACCACTCTTTCACAATTTGAGCCCGCAGAATCTTGGTATTGTCATCCTAGAGCATGCCTCTGCCCTCGGGGACTAAAAAAAATCTATTGGTGTGATAACCTGGCCATTCAGTTCATTCAGGTCGTCAACTGACTTTATTTTATTACCGCATAATGTAGCTGAGGCTAGACCTGACTAACTGAAGCAACCCAAGACTAATTGAAGCAACACTGCCTCATAACATGACAGGTGCATTGCTTTGTGGGTTTCCATTCTTACCCACCCTGCCTCATCCCTTGAGTTGAAATAGGGCAAATTTTGAGTCATCAGACAACATGACCTTCTACCATTGCTCGACAACCGAATCTTTATGCTCCCTGGCAAACTGAAGTCATTTTAAGTCTCACAAACAAGAGGCTTCCTTGTGGCCATGCAGCTGTTTTGTCCCAGTCCTGCAAGTTTTCGTCGCACACGTTCTTATGTTCACAATTAAACAGGGCCATGACTTCTAAAGTCAATTTTTTTATGTTGAGACTCCACCAAGTGTTTTAGCAATCTGCAATCGCAATCATCCATGTTTTTTTTTTGTCCAACTCATTTCTTCCCCAAAATTGATGGTTCACCTCTATTCTTCAAAGTTATAATAAAGAGTTGAACAGTTCTTAAGCAAATTTCAGTTATTTTGGCAATCTCGATTTGTTATCTCTGCTTGATGCAGGCCACTAATTTGCTTCTCTTGAAACGCTATATCATCTCTTCCATAGCTGTGGGATACATCTTCTGACTTTCTTCTGAAGTTACACACTGCATCAGTCAGAATCAAAACAATCATTGTCATCTGAGACATTAAGTTCTTGAGTATTCACTAACAAATCAAAACAGCAACTTTTTTGGCCAGGCAGTTTACTTTAACATAGGTTTCTGCACTGTCACTACAGCACTGGACAAGTTAACTTTGTTCGCTCGAAATACTGAATACTGACAACCTGAGTCCAAAAGTGTGAGTGTATGAATGAGTGCGTGTGTGTGTGTGTGTGTATGTGTGTCTGTGTGTGTGTATGTGAGTGAGTGTGCGTGTGTGTGTAATGGGGTGGGTGGGGGGGGAGCATGGACAGGTGGCAGGTGGCTGGCTCAGTGTCTCCTCCTTTCCAACAGTGAGTCAGGATGCATTTCTGTTTACACAAAATAGACGATTTGAATACATTTAAATACATTCGTGCTTGTACATTCAAAGCGATTTTGTGTTATTCAAAGTACCGGGACTGTAAGGTCTGTGAAAGATTCTCCCTCACCTTCAGCATTCAAGCTTGATTATGCTGATATTGTGCAAGCAAACTGCTCCTCTTGGAACGGAGCTAAAAATGTCATTTAAAAAAAAATTTTTTTCTTATCTATTTACATTTGTGCCAGAAGATACTGACTCCCAGTTCACATCTAAAAGCACAGATTCTACCATAGCCTATAGGCTTGAGACCCATGCACTAAAGTGCCTAAGCACTGTTGACATACATTGGCCTTCTTTTACTTTCTGTAATACTCTTTCTGTCAGGGTCTCTAGACTTATCAGAGGGATAAAACAAACAGGCAGGAATCTGACAAACTTGCCGTGATTAATCACTCAGAAAAAACACAGAGACTTTAGCCGACCATTAGACTCCTTAAGGCATTAGTAACGGACAGGAAGAACAGATCAATCACATGGAGTCTCCTTCTCTAGTTACTGATGAGACAGCACTACAAGAGGCATTGTCACACCACTTCCACCTCCGGGAATACAACAAAGAGGATGCTTATTCAGAATGCTGCAAAAACCAACAGGTTAGAGGGATGTAGTTCAGGGTGCTGCCCACTAGAGGACAGCAACCAGCCTTCAAGCAACCAAGACCATAGTTCAGGGACTTGTAACCACCTAAGCTGTGATCTATGGGCTCATTTACCTAACTTAATAAAATGCCTATCGTGGTGCTATTGTGACAGCCTGTATCGCGGCGCTGGTGTGCTGCCCCTCCGCACACACACGCATCTTCAACTGTCATCTCAGCTGTTTACATCTCCTCAGCTAACAACAGCCGTCTCTTGGTCACTCCTCCGGAAACGATTGTAAACAAATAAACTCACTGATTCGTTCCCTGTTCGCGCCAGCATTCAAACCACTTCCTATATCCTTCACGCAGCTGTCAGTGTGAGGGGGAGACACAGAGCCTTCAAACAGAGCAGCACGCTGATTGTGCGAGAGTAAAAAGAAAGTAAAATCGGTTAATCCCTGTTTTTCTTCTACACTTCGAATCCGCTTCAAGCAGCAGCTTCTGGTCATTGCAAAAATAAAATTTAAAAAATCCTGTGAAAATCTCCCGTCATCACGGCTCAGCTCAGCTGATTCACCGACGCCAGCCATTCACTCCACAACAAACGCGGGGGAAAAGAAAATAATAATAAAACCCGATTTGGGCGGATTACTTCAGACTGACTGACTGGACTGGTTACTGCTGTACGAGACATTGCTGGGGGGAGTGAGTATAAAAACTTTACTTTGATTCTTTCCTGTGTTGGTTTGAATCTTTGAAACTGGAACTGGAACTGAACTGTGTAGTATTGTGTACCGTGGAACCTATATAAATGGGGGTGAACTGAACTTTTTTAAAATTTTTTGAATTGTTGGTTGGAACTGAAACCCGGAGCGGAATTTTGAGTTTGGGGGCATTCTGCATTGCTAGCCTGATTTAAGTCCTTTGTGGGGGTATTTTCATTGTACAGATTGGGTTAATGCTGGTTGATGGGGATCTGGTGAATACACTGTTATTGGTCTGCACAAAAAAATATTTGAAGTGTGTGTGTTCTTCCGCATTTGCTTTGCATTGTGTCGGGGTGTATTAATGTAAATAATTTTACATCCTTTGTACGGTTCGTGGGGCCTCTAATTAAAAAAACCGACCGAGTGGTTGATCTTAAATGCCAGGAGAGAAACCTAGCTGGCACCCCAGCAAATAATAATAAATAAAATAAAACCACGAGCACTCTAAAGTCAAACGGTCACACTATGGTGAACCCAAGCCTAGAACTGCATAAGTTAACCTGTTCATTACGAGTGCCCCCTTTTATGGAGCCTGCGTCAGATGCGTGTGCTACAGACGACCTATGGGCACGCCAGGAAGTGTGTAGCAAACCAAAATGACGCGGAGAAACTCAGCTAAAAGCTCATGTAAACCATTTTTACCTCAACCAAACACAATTCAAGAACCAAGCAAGTAAATAAGCATGCAGCAAAACATAGGATAAAATCATATCAGCGCTGAATCGCCAGAATTTCTGCTGAATCCGTGCTATGCATAAAAACAATACCTCAAATAAAAGAGGAAAGTCCACAGAATGCAACGATATGAGCCCTGTCATTTTTAAATGACAGCATATTCAAAGGACAGCAGGCATACACTTTACAGTCTACAGAAATGAGCAGAAAAAAATTCTTACCTTTGATATTTTGCAATAAAAAACTGCTTGAGGGTAAATATGTGCTTGCTAATGTTAGCCCAATGTGTTCGTGTTATAACGAAACTAGTGCCGGGATCCTAGCATGTTCTTTCCCAGGGCGTTGTTTCAAAGATCTCAGCTCGGTAGCATTCAGCTTCCTTGCAATGTATTTTCCTATCTGCAATCGGCTTGTGATGCTGTCAGGAAGACTATGCCAGTAGGAATTCGATTGTATGAGTCCTGATGATTCTAATGAACTCTAAACCACCTTAATCGCAGAAACCTAGCCTGATCTACAGCCTTGCGTTCCCAGTGCATCAAACTGAGTCCATGGGATATTTGCATGTTCTTGAATAGCTCGACAATATAAACGCATAACTAGTTTGTTTGAGGTATTTTCCGAATAATTATCCGCTATCTATTCAACATTCATTTTCATAGTCGTTTTCTGACAGAATCTTTGCACTATTCCGCACAAATACTGACACAACAACAGTACAGTATCTATTTTTTTTACCCATTCGTTGAATGGACAATTTGACCGTAGGCTGTTGTCAAGTGGCGTAGCCTATTGGATAAAATACCGCGCTGCTGAACGGAAATTGTGAAGGTACGACTCCTGATCAGGGTACTTTTTTTTTGGAAATAATCTCAGTTGCCTTCTACAAATAATCGCTGGGGTTTTTGTTATTCTTACTTTTCTTTAACATTTTTTCAGATTGCCTTTGTATTTATCATTTGATTTATTTGTTCCAGAGCAGTCAAACTTAATTTTTATTGTATGTATTATCTTTGAATGGGAAATTGTACAGGCAACAAAACTGGCAGAAATAATAATAATTTTTTTTTATTATTCTAAAAATTCAAAAATGTTGTATTTGGAAGGAATGGATGCCTGTAGTGATATATAAGTGAAATCTTATGGGTTTTACAGTTTGTTATCTGAGAAATCTGAAATGGAACACAAGGTACCTAAATTGCCAAATTGGAGAAGCCACCTAGACATTCCTCTCTAATTTTGCTCTGATTGACCTGATCAGAATAAACTTTGGCACAGATAATAATGAGATTTTTTAGAGGCTTCAGACTGCAACTCAACAAATTTACAAGGGATCGAAGTAAAACTTTGTTAGGTGCAAAAGGAGATTGTTCATTTACACTGTGTTCCATCTCCATTTACTCTGACTCAGTGACATATATAGTGATTTTTACACCAGGACTGAAATCCCAAATGGTTTTACCTTTATTATGATACCAAGATTATTCAAATGGACCAAGCAGTCGCATAGATATACTCATTTCATTTTGGGCTTGCCATTTTCAAAAAAGAGGCTCAGGACTTAAGGGGTTAATTTTTGATTTCTGTATTTTATTTTTATACCTGGGCCCGTATTCACAAAGCATCTTATCTTACTGGTAGGAGTACTCCTAAGTCGCACTAAAACATTTTATGTAGGAGTAAAATCTTAAAAGTTGCCACTGAGAGCAACTTTTAGTCAAGAAAACTGGTAACTCCTAGACTACGAGTAGCTCTGAGACAGGTGGGAGTAAATCTCCGTTGCTATCGACAGTGTTGTGCATGAACGGGAAAAAAGAACGACGTTCATGAACTCGTTCATTATTTTGACGAACGATGAACTGAACGTACGCATCTGCCGAAAACGAACGATTCCCTGAACGAGTTCATTTTGGTAAGGAATAACGGGCGTTCAATATTATTGCCAAAAATACTTCTCCCAGTAGACTTGTGATGACGTCATCAACTGACGCCGCCGCTGCTCTGTCTATGCCAATGAATGTATGTGGAACTGGAGGGGCGGCCGCCGTATCCTTCTTAGAGCGTAGTTGAAGAAACCAATATGGCGTGAAGTGCACCGCACTTCTGAATTTCCTATGGAGACTAACTAAGGGGTCTTCCGAAACAATTTCAACATAGTTGTGATCGAAAAACATTTAAGAATATAAATTAATGCACAATTTTACATGACACTGTTCAAGAAGTCGAACATATAACACGTGTTAATAATAGGAAGCGCAACACTTACTAGCCACTTGTCGAGCTGGCTTGATGGGTAATCGGGTCGCTGTAGACGGCTGTGATCGCAAACTTTATCTGTAATCTAGCTGGCTAGATAAACTTTGTTGGCACAATAAACCCAAGTTGCATTTATACATAGAATTAGCCATAGCGAATGACCTGGCAGAAACGTTTATGTAACGTGTTCATACCGGATGAATTGCGCAAATAGCAGCATCCTTATCCGGCATCTGCCTATCTAGGGACTATTAAGTGAGCAAGCTGTGAGTTTTGTTTATAATTATTACGATAACGCAATTATAGCTAAGGCAGTCAACCAAACTGGCTAGCTTTCTATGCTTGCCAGCGAAGATAGCGCTTCAGCATACAGCTCGGCTGTCGGTTCCGTGAAATGATAACATAGCTCAGTAACCATGGGAGTTCAAACCATCGGCGGAACCCGACATTTTACTGGGGCACGTACCCTATTATTGGTCAGCAGTGCCCCAGTATAATTTTCCCCAAGGGATAAAAAAAAATCACGTTTTAAGTCTACATGTCCACATAATCTACAGCAAGAGAATTTACAGTAACAGAGTGCTTAGACACACAACTACTTAATATGACGACTGTAACTCATTGCTAATTTATTCACTTCACTCCGTATAGTACACAATGGCACGTGGCTACTTAATATTCACGCGGCTTTGGCTGCGATTCGGCTCACTTCAGAACTTAGGAACACAAGGTCACACACACAGCGGTGTCTGTCAGTGCTGACTGCTCTCACCGTCATTCGTTCACCTGTCTTCAGGTTAGTGCTGGGCAACTGCCTGTCCTTACTGTTTGTTTTCTCCTCTGTGTCGCCATTTCCATGGGAATTCAAATGTCACAACTTTGCTTAAACTTTAAGCTGCCGTCTTAATTGACGTAGCCTAGTGCAGACGTTAGCTGCTGCCCTATAGCTAACTGGCTCGTCATAGGCATAACGTTGATTCATAATGGTTAGCCTAGTAATGTCAACTCGGTGTCTGGAGATTGCTATCGATGTTTGATGACCATATATGAGCTATTTCACGTTAAAACATGGGTTCTGTATGAACAGAGAATCGGGCTCATCGAGTACTTTGGTTATGTGACATTGAGGATAACAAAGGACAGTACACAGTTTTGGTAAAGACTTAAAGATAGCCTACTGTTATAGCCGACACTAGTGAATATAGTTTTATGTTTAGTGAAGATGCACTGATTAGAATGGAACATATCAGATACAGTTTAATGATTGCAGTTATTGATACCTTGATGAAATGGTTTATTTGAATTGTACAATGAATGTTTAGCCTACAATTAATACTGCAGTGAAAATGAAATGTGACTTGAATGTGAGTCAGTTTGGTGTAGCTTTGCACACTTTGTGCCTTGATTCAAAACTGTTGATATGGTAATGTTTTGTCTGTTTTCCTCTGTGTATGTTTGTATGGCATAGATAATTTAGTGTTTTGGCCTGCCAGGCACGTAAACATACAGTTTATATTTAGAGTAATGGAAGAGCTATTTAATGTTGTACAGTCTTTTTTTGCTTGTACCAGGTTCAGAGGTCTAGAGTAAAGTGCAAAATGCATCAGTCCATTTCAGGTGGTTAATCATAGATCCAGACAACAAGATAATCCGATATGAATGTATAATTTGAAGCACTATTTATGCTTTTTATGATAAATTAGTGCTAAAAATAGTTTGTGCCCCAGCTGTGCCCCAGTACAGTATTGGGTCTAGAGACACCCCTGGTTCAAACTGCTACCAGCAGCAATGTTCTTGCAGACTATTCACTAATGCTGTGCAAGTGACCAGTCAGAGTCAGATGTGAGTCATATTGACCTACCAATGGATTAACCGTTGACTAAAACAAGCTCTTATAACTTCATTCCCGAAAAGCGTCAAGCAAAATTGCGCCTCGATTTTAAAAAAAATATGTAATCCAGTCCTACGCAGGAAAGATTTGCGATTGTATACCTTTTAAATAACAATAGCTGGAGTTTTTCCATTATAGTCAATGGGAAATTCAGTGGTGGGGTGCACTAGACACCTTTTACTCAGTGTTCTTGCCTACTGTAACATTGTTGGTCTTGGCTTATGTTTTTGAACTGCATTAGAGTGTGATTCATGCAGTTGTAATGGAGGACAGTTTCATTTTCAGAGACTTTGCTGGACCTGACTTTCTGCATGTAGTTGCAACCTGCTGACATTTTTTTCAGCACCATAACTTGTTGAATAAAAGCTGTCTGTGATTCCATTTTTGGACATTGTGGCAGTGATTGGGAGTTGGGGATGAACAGATAAGAAGAGACTCTTATGAAGAAAAAATTCTTGGATGACTGCGTTAAAAATGAACTTAAAAAAGAACTAGTTCATTTTTTGGGCTGTGAACTTAGTTCATTTTTTTAAAAGAAATATGAACTATGAACTGAACTAGTTCATTTTAAAATCTGTGAACTGAACTTTGAACTAGTTCATATTAATTGTGAACTAACACAACACTGGCTATCGATGACTTGATTCTCATGCTCGAGCCTTGGGACAATGAGCACGGTGATTGGTTATATGGTGGCAGGGCAGCCCATTGAAAAAAATATTCCACATACAACCCATGGAGGAAAAAATGAGGAAATAGTCCAAGCGGCTGGTTTGTCCCATAATATAATAACCTGTTGAGCACTCCTGAAAATGCACTATGCGCAGTCCCCCCATATCACGCTCTAGGCAAATAAACATACATAGGAAAGAGATAAAAACGCCAATAACATAAAACAAGGTTATAATGAAACGCGTCATTTGCCCCGATAGTTGGCAACTTATTACTCAGTGAGAATATGTTGCGATCATTTAAATGTCGTGCCGTTCACGTTTGTTTGCCCTAAACTGTCTTATGAAAGTTCAAAAAGGACGCAAAAGTCCAACTGGAGTCACGACACTTGGATGGGTGTTTTTTTTTTTTTCCAGTGCGAATTGAGAGGTTCTGTGCCCATCCAGTTTTCAGTTCTGGCTACGCCACTGGGTTTGAGACAAAAAACTCAGGGAATGAATTGATTTAGCGGTGAATATCATGTCACCCAGCATATTTAGTTAAAAGGCTTTGACTCTCACCAAGAGGTTTTGTGGCATTCAGAACATTTCTGAAAAGTGATCCAACTTTCGTTTCATTTATGAATCAGCAAAGAGGGTACCCTCTTGCAAAACCAGGAGTTGCCATTTTGAGTTTAAGGAAAATTCTTAAAATGAAAACCTCTTAATTCTCTAAACCAGACCCTTATGAACAAGCAAGCAATGAAAATGGTGCCTCCTTCAGGGAAACGTGCCTACATTTAAAGGATAATTTATTTCTGTGGAACTATGTTGGCTGCTGTAAAGTTCCAGACCAAGAATCAAGTGCGGCAGTAGAGTACAGTCCAATAGGTAGTTTTATTGACACCTATACTATAAATATGGGAACCAAACCCCAGAGATGAGGATGAAACCCAAGATAAGGATTGCACAGTTCAGTACAGATGTTATATGCAAAGCTGAGTTGTAAATCGCTGGCCAGTGGCTTCCGGAATAGCAGCCAGGTGGAGCGCACACTTCACCTGCGCCGAACTGTCTCACAGGAGGATGGAGTAGCTTGAGAGGAACTTGGTTCCAATTCTGATGACCATAGAAGGACCATAGAAACTGGACAGAGGGCAAGACTTGGAAGAGTTAACAAAAATGTGATTCAAATCCTGGACACAGATTTGGCTGGACAGCTTGTTCCTATTAAACTGGACAATTGAACTGACTTGAGCTGGGTTAACTTGAACACGGTCCCAATCCTGGACCCTGAGTAAGCTTCGTTCAAGTTGACTCTGAGGATGAAAGCTTCCAGGAATTGCTGTCATTAAAGTACACTTCACACTTAATAAAGACAAAGAGTTTCTACAAGGAAAATTGGCTGGTTTTAAGCACAAACAGCAAACTAGATGATGCACACTCTATAGAGATGTAAACCCACGCCTCTTGTTGACCTTGACCTTTGACCTTTGGACTTCAAAATGCAAATTTGGACAGGGTACCCTAGGATCATCTACCCCACGAAGTTTGGTCACCCTAGCTTCAGTGGTGGCCGAGCTGTCACGCGGACAGACACACACACACACACACACACACAAAGACGGTGCTAAACTGTATACCCTTGCCGCCTCGTCGGGCGTGGGTAATTACAATTCAGCAACTTGCAACACAAAGCAGGGGGTTTAAATTCATGTCGCTGGAATATCAAAAACTGATCATGAAACAAGATACAGCCTGGGAGGGGATGATACATGAGATATAAACCAATCATAGAAGACATACTTTTAAAAGTCATGCAACTTGCTGAATAGGAAGAGAAAGGTGCATTCGCACGAGGGTTGTGACAGGCTGCTACATGAGTCGACAATATTATGACATCCAACGAGACCGAGGCTATCCATTTTTTGCTGATAACTGAAAATTACAACTCTGAAATGCATGCTAATATAATCACTAGTGGTGTTATGCACACACATACAAGCACCATCATGACCTCACTATCAGTTTAGCAGCTGTGAATTCCAGATATACAGTGCTGCAGTGACAACAAAAGCTGGATTATGTGGGCATATTAATTTAGTCATCCCACCATACTCATCCTTGCATTTTCAGGTCCTCCATACTGCACTATTACCCAGTAATGAGCCATGTAGGGCCTAGTGTATGTAGGTTTTAATTGAGGCTAATAACCACTATAAACGTTAATAGTGATTAGCAGGCATAGAGACTGACTGATATGAATATATTATGTATGAAAAGTTTGTTTCCAAAACGCAATATATCCTTTTTACTCATTGTGAGTAAATCAGCTCTTTCTATGTTGGCGGCTGTTGCATTTCATAGAAAAACACAAATTTTGACCATGAAAAAATACACCTATAGTATGAATTTCTAAAAACAGATTTTTACACCATGTGTAAAAAGCACAGGGCTATCGCCCTATGGTATTATCTCAATTTTCATAATTTTGGCACTAATTGCCATTTGGAAACAAATTTCATATATTGCATGCGACACAACACTATTGGGCATTACTGCTCTGTAGACCTTTAGTTTGCACATGTATGTTTTATTCAGTTCAGTTAAATCAGGGATCCTCAATCTTATCCTGAAAGGGCCGGTGTGGGTGCAGGCTTTCAATCCAATTAAGCAGTTGCACACCTGATTCTTAAAATCAACCCCTAGATTCTTCATCTATTTGATTAGTAGAATCAGGTGTGTAACTGCATGGTTGTAATGAAAGCTGCACGCACACTGGCCCTCACTGGATAAGATTGACGACCCCTGAGTTAAATTATGCCCTCAGGTGGAAAGTGAAGTGCAGGGAATGAAAATATTGACAATGTTTGAGCAATAGCTTCAGAAAAATTGATTGGGAAATGTGTGACATTTGTTTCAATAACATACGTATGGATTGGAAAATGGGGAGAAATAATTTGTAAGATTTTAATTTTTAGAAAGTGGACCCAAATAAGGATTAATTTGTCCTGTTTGTGCAACATTGCTATCCCAGTTCTGCAACGCTATAAAAACAAGCTGTGTTCGTGGAACACTGATGCCCCCGGCGGCAGGTTAAAGTATTGCAGGTTAAAGTTTTTTTTTCCGCTGCAGAAAAACAGACTGACGGACAGACGGACGGACGGACAGGTGAAAAACTACATGCCCCAGAATCTTCAATTCCGGGGGCATAAAAATCGACAGCCAACAGTAAACTTAGCTATTGTCAACTAGCCTATATAAATTAATTGCTTGTCACAGACCATTTCCTCTGAGCCTGCCACAATTGAAATTGCCACCACTAGGATGTGTTGACAAAAGATGATTCTAAGGTCAAACTTATCTCTACCTCGAGGGTTATTTTCTCAACACGTAAAGTAATTTGCATTGTTTCATAGTAGGACTTAGTGAGTACATGCACTGCTTGCATTTAAAGTTACACAGCGAGTTATCTATTATTCTTAGAACATTAATATTGTTGTCAAGGAGATATTTAACAAGCTAACTAAACTAACAACCAGCACTTTCCTGTCCAACAGAGAACAGGCCTATTCCATGTCACTATTAATCCCCTTCATCTCCTTTAGTGTTTGCTATAGGCTGGGTCAATGCTAACCCCAGATTTACTCTCATTTTGGAACTGATTTTTTCCACATGGGATTCACCTCGCTATAAGTCATTTTTTCCGTGCTATCCGCCATTTTAGTAGCTTTTTTCACAGAGCTTGGGTCGCCAGCGCACTATTATTGACAGACCGCACATGCATTGTACACATCCACTGCGCAAAGGTTGATTCCCAGAAACGTTCCTTGCAAGGACAAATTACAAAATACACGCATACAGTACAGTCTCCCTAAATACAGACACTCCCACTTACCTCTAGCAGGTCATAACTAAGTGATGACTAAGAAGAATTATGTTTGTATGAGTCAAATGAATTTTTTAATGATATTTTCTTATTCTTAAGATATTTTGGAAGATTTGTCATCCCATAAATGGTCAGTTCACTGATGCGATGTCCTCATCCGCAGCCCCTATATGAATCTGGATTTGAATCAAATGCTTCGGTCAACAAGTCATTATTGAGAAAACACATCAAAGATTTCATAGACCCAAATATTGAACTTTGAGATCAATCAGGGATCAATGTGATCTTCAACCTCATGCGACTGATCAATCAAGGGTGACAAATAGTTTTTCATAAATTGGACATGAAATGTTTTGAACATTACCTAGAAATGCTCAACAATGGTTCAGCTTTGTAGACGCAGGTTAAGCATAGCTCTGGGTCATGTTTTGCTTTGAGAATCTCCATTTAAAATTTAATTTAATCTAGTACTTAATTTGAATCTATGACACTGGATAGCAGATGTGTAGATGCTCCAAATACTAGCAAGATGTACGTTTTTATACAAAAACTAATTTAGCCACAGTGCAACAATAAAAATACATATTCATATTCTGGAGACACATTATGGCTTCCACAAAGAGGAAAAATATAACCATACAGTTTTGGTACAAATGGCAGTGTTAGAAACTGCTGATAAGGTGGTGTCACAATCCCTTCTTATGAATTGGGTGATGTTTCTGATGTCATATCAGAAATAATTCTTAAAATATAATCACGTCACTCCCACACAGAATATACAATATTCAATGTAATATTATATGGCATGTCTCATATTTGCTATTAGACTAATAATGGTAGGTATTCTTCTGAACAATGAGTAAATATAGAAGTACAGTGGGTACACAGGATGTATTTCCTAGCAATAAATTAATAAAACAGCTTGTCAATCCTTCTGAAGGATGACAGAAACATTCAACTTCTTTTTGCCTTATGGATGTAGTTCCCTGCCAAGGTTACAATGCATAATATTTCGCTAGTGTCTTTGTTGTCGGCTAGCTCCGAAAAAGGAATCTTCACCCCAAGGGGATTTTATTCTGGGAAACAACATCAATTTATATACAGAAAAACCTACCCTGATATACGAGAATCAAAGCTCTACCCTTTCAGCCATTCAGGGATAAGCGATGAGGCGACTCACAAGGGAAATATGATCTTAAAAGCTTTCCCTCGACCACAAGTTGCGTTACTGGAGATGCTACACTGACTGTGTGCCTGTTTAATCTACAGGCATGCCGTAGGAGGCATGTTGGGGAAGGCAGCATTCTCACCTTTTAAACCTGCTCCTGTTTACTTTCCATGGTTTCACAATGACGATACTGATTTTCCTAGTGACTCAGACAAATTGATGGAATGACTGGCCAATTAATATTTAGATTGCATTTTTAGGACATTGCATCACAAAGTTGAGAGGCATTTTCATATCCAAATGACATAAAATGCAAACACTAATCTTTGAAGATTCACAGAACTTTAAATTCACACGAGTCAACACAGATTTGCTCTCTGACTGCGCATCTGAAGTAATCCCAGCTATAGAAGATGCTGATCCAGATGCTAATGCACCTTAAATGTACTGCCTTCAGTGGGGTTCATAGCTGTTACATAACTTGTATCCTCATTGGCTCAAAGTTGAG
Organism: Gymnothorax reevesii; assembly: GCA_029721435.1. Classification (NCBI taxonomy): domain Eukaryota; kingdom Metazoa; phylum Chordata; class Actinopteri; order Anguilliformes; family Muraenidae; genus Gymnothorax; species Gymnothorax reevesii. The sequence continues at coordinate 31,240,688 of CM056575.1, forward strand.
CAGCTGCCTGGTTTCATAAACAGATATGTATAAGAGCTGCTCATGTTGAGTGGAGCTGATTTGGTAATTGAGGGGTCAGGCTTCGCTGGAATTACAACTCCGCACTCGAGAGAACAATATCCCCATTAGGCAAACCGCAGAACACAGAAAAGAGTCATCAAAAAAAAATCAGATTTCATTAGTGGAGGCGGACAGCATGCGATCTGGATGACGTGCCATTCTTAGATTACCAGATTAAATTAGTTCAATTTGTTGAAGCCTGACCGTCTATCGCTGCTGTCTTCATGAGATCAGAGATAGATTGCAGATAAGACACGCCAAACTCGTGTAAGCCCTGTAATTCTGAATAAAAAGAGAAAACTGATTGAGAGAAAATATTTTCATTGCCATGTAAGAGCTGAGCACAGACAGCTAGGAGCTGGTGTTGATCTTCAATCAGTTGATCTGAAGTAATCTGCCCAATGACTGTATAGTTTGAGTTCAGAGGGATATGTAAAGCAGTGATTGTTATCAGGGCCATGATCATATAAAAAACCACAAGGAATAACATGATGAGAGAAAATTAATGAAAGCTTGACCATGTGTCAATATATACGACATATGCCATTACTTGAATATACAATATGGAACATATATTATATGACATATATTACAGGACAGTACAGTTTACCAGTGGGTAACACTGACATCTCATCGCAAGAAAGTTCAGGGGTTGGAACCCGGCCTAGCGTCTTTCTGTGTGGAATTGGAATGTTCTCCCTGTGTTTCATGAGGGTTTTCTCCAAGTGCTGTAGGTTCCTTCTATGGTTCTAAGACATCCATTTTAGGTTATCTGGAGGTCCCTGACCAGGAGTAAGTGAATATATAGAAGATACATCCAGCCAAATAGATAGCAGATTATAAGAAAATAATAGTTTGTAAAATGTCTGGTTTCACAGACACAAATTAAAGCCTTCCCAGAAGAAATTGACATTTGTATGAAAAAATTATTCCAATTTCAAAATTTTATTTAGTCCAGAACTAGGCTTACTATAAGTTTGTGACTGTGCTTTGTTTTGTTATGCGTGGGAAAATGCAAAATAAAGGCTTTGGGTTGGGAAGCATTGGAGGATTACTGGGGAAATGCTGAATTTTTAAACAAACCCGTCATGTTTTCATTGGATTAAATAGAATAAGGTCAATCAACTGCATTAGAGTGTCTAGGCACACAGACAGATGATTTAAAGTACCGAGAGGCGATGCTTCCGTGCTTTTCTTCGCCGTCGCTATGAAGTGCATAAATCGCCACTAAAACCCATCCACTCAAAAAGAGGATCCCGTGCTTTGCATTATCACCACAAGGACCATTCAAACGCCTGCTAATCTGCCCTGCTTTAATTAGCTTAGTCTTAGAACAGCACCTTCGAGGTATGGCGAGACTCGCAGGGGTTAAAGCAATTACCGCCGGTGTGAATAGGGGCACAGAGCAGGGCTTAACCGCTAAAGGGAGTCAGGGAAAAGGGAACGGAAGTTAGCAGAGGGAGGAATTAAAATCTCAGGTCTGCGGCTACGATAGTTCCTCATGGAGCAACACCTGTTTGGAAACTTCAGCAACCTAATTAGCCTTGGCGGCCAAAGCAGGAACCAGTCCTTAAAATAGACGGCAGTGCCGTCTACACAATTCGTAGTAAAAGGGAAAAACGTGCCAAAATTGGATGTAACCAGGCTATAGGGGAACAGTGGCTTGTTAGTGGGGTTGTAGCTTCAAAGATACACCTATTGTACACTTGTCCCTTTTGGGTTACTATTCTAAGGTACATACGATACAGCACTATTATGACAAATATCAGGCGTGCTCTGGCCCTTGGATGCCAGGATAGGCTACACTGCCCAGCCCCCCATCACCCTGACCAGGAAAAAACAGGATACACAATGAACAGATGGATGCACAAACTAACATTTCCCCTGGAAAGACATAGTCCAGCACGTTTTAAAAGTCTCTCCTCTCGTCTTCAAGTGATTGCCTCATAATCAAGCCTTCAGCAAGCTACAGCCATTTGAATAAGGTGTGTTAGTGCAGAGACACGTCTAAAACAGGGCCCTGACAGTGCAGGAGGGAGCCTCCCGATCCCTGCCACAGACATTGAAAGCCTACTTTATCTCTTATTCTAACAGTGTTGGGTTGAAATCTGTTGAGTGGATAATGATTCTGTTACAATCACCCAGAAACAGCCCATTATCTGTAAATGCACTTTAAGGTTCAACACCTGCACTCAACAATCAAACAATGATCTGCAATTTGAGGCATTTTCTGCAAATGCCAAAGACACAGCTGAGCAGTGAATGCAAAAATGCACTTGTGCTCTCAAACACTGTAAAAAAAATTACTGTGGATGTGTGAGAACCAATCGCAAAATGATTTAAATACTCTTTCACTGACACAGGTGTGAGGGTTTTGGGGAAATCGTTTTCTTTGTTTTGTGAGGGTTGCTCTTCTATTTTTACTCATTTTTGGTGTCACCGAGTGGTTTTTTGCTACTCGGCTAGTGAATTCCTTTCCAGGTGTCTGCCTTAGCAGAGCTGGTTAATTGATGAGTCAGAGCACCTGCGTTCTGTATGTATATACATATACACAGAGTTGGCATTCACTCCCTGCTTGATTATTGTCCATACTGCCCTACAAAGGCAAAGTGCAGTAACTACAAATTAATTTAAGCAGTAAAAAATGGCTTCAAAGTTTGTTTGCTGTCCCAACAAATGAATAGTTGGCTCATCTATGATAGATTATGGTTATGGTTGCCATGGTAAATTTCTATCAAAATAAATCCTAACCTCCATTTACTTTCGGGCCGAAAACTGCACAACTCAAATTTTATCCACTGTGTAGTTACCGCACTTTGGCTTTGTAGGGCAGTATACAAGAGAGCCGGTAACATCCAGAGGGTATTAGCGCTAGGTTTGCTTCCGAGGTTTTCGCTTTAATACTGAGAAAGAATTAGAAGAAATTTTGCATTACTTATTTTCCTTAGTTACTTTCCATTCGTGCATCCGATTTTGGTGGCGAGGGTTATTACCAGAGGAGTACTTCTCTGTTTTTGTCTTGTGGATTCCTTCAGTCTCCGTCGAGACCTCAGTGACTGATTGTTTCTTTGCTTTTAGATTAGATTCGTAGTGGCAATTGGTCTCCACCAATTTTCATCCGCATGACAACAGGGCTCTAATTTTCACAGACAGTGGGCTTTTTCCTGGAGTAGCAGAGCAACTTGAACAATACGCAAACCTCATCGCATTTCATTTGCCCGCACGTACTGTGTGACCGTATAGACCCAAACCCCGTTTGAGACTGTTTGATTTTAAATGTAGAGAGACTGCATAGGAGAGGAAGAGAGGAAAGAGAGTAAGTGAGAGGGGTTAGAAGAGAGGGAGAATGTATGTGGGAGAGTGAGGGTGAGAGAGAGAGAAAGAGTGTGTATTAGTGTAAGAGTGAGACAGAGTGCGACCAAGAGAAAGGGAGAGGATGTGTTTGAGAAAGAGACATATGCAGAGAGAGAAGGTAAGACAGAGAATGAGAGTGTTTGTAACCAAAAAACAGTGGGAGAGAGGATGTGTGTGTAACAGACTGATAGAGAGACAGCTGCATTTTGAAATGGTGCTTGTGGCAGTTTCCACACGACCAGACAGGTAAATTGCACAACTGATCATGGCATCCAGCTTGTGCGTTTTGAAGACCTGACAGCCAGTCACTGCTTGTCCATTGTCCTAACACACACACACACACACACACACAGCTGCTGACACGAATCCCCTCACCCTTTAACCCTTAACCCTTAAAGTCATCCTCCGTGATCAGCTGTGTCCGAGGGCTGGGCCCCTCAGCTCTCTCTATGATCCACAACTGATCTCAACCTGACTTTTTTTCCGTACAGAGCACAAACTGCGGCCGTGGTCTTTGTGCTGCAAATTTTGGTCACTCACTCACTTACTCTTACATGGACGTTTGGCAGGAATGTTTGGTAGAGATGTTTAGTAGGACAAATGCGCATTACACAGTGTGAATCTACTCAGATTTGTGCTTGTTCCATTTCTCTGGTGAACTCGCATACAAGCCCAGATTAAAACTTACTATAGTTCCCTACTATAGTTATGCTATAGTAAATGAATGATATTTTCTCCACCATAGTATATTACCACCATAGCGATACTTTAGTTATTTAAACTACAGCAATACATTTGTATGGACTATATTAATATCATGGTACTGTTGACTGTGATAATATTATAGTTATAATGTGATGGCTATAGTACTACTCTAGTTACACTATGCAAACAATAGTAATACTATAGCTATGCCATTAATACCATGGTATTAATAAGAAATAACTATAGGATATTTTCAACAGGGGGGGTCTTCATTTCGACACAGGCTGAGAGATATTTTGAGGACCACAGTCAGTCAGGGCCCTTCGGATCATCCTGATCCCTACACGGTAAAATATTTAGCAGTAATCCATTTCTACACTGGATCTGCGTATATTATATCAGGATAAAAACATACCACATGAAAATTCATTTCACAATCCAAAGAAACATTTTGAGTATTAAATTATATTTCCAGAAAGGGCTCAAATAGACTCTGTAAGAGTGGATTTAACTTTGAACTTCCTATTGTATTGGTGGGTTGCTATGTTGAAGTATGCAGTGGATTCACAGGGTGAAACTTCTGGAGGATCTCTTGCTTCAATTTGGTGGCGATTCAGTGCAAACTAGAAGAAGTCCTCTAAGTAAGAAGAGGATACCCCAGGGAATCAGAACATTTCATTTCCACAACACATTCAGAGAGGTCCATTCGTATTTGAACAATGTCCCTGAAGCTTCTGCAAGTCCTAATATGGTCACATGACCAACACATTCTTATCCTGACTAGTCATATAATGACACTACCTGACCAAGCGTCAATAGACGACAAAAAAGGCTTCTGGCGTCCTTGTTTGACATTTAGGGTGAGGGTAAGGGTTCGGGCAACGGGTTGGGGGTTAGGGGGTAGGGTTCGTTTTAAACTGACATCAAATAAAGATGACAAAAGCCTCATTTTGCGTTGTATATTGACCCTTGGACAGGTAGCGCTTCGGAATGAGACTGGGCTCACACGACATAGATTTCCATTGCATATAACAGCTTCTTCAATCCCATGTTCGTTGTTTTCAAATCGAATGTCTGAAAGATCAAAGTCAAAAAACACATTTTGGCACAGTCCAACTACTTAATAGACTTCACCGTACAAGGCCCAGTCATCCTCAGTGGAAGGCAGCTTGTAGTCTAAAGCTTAGATGTTTGACTGGGGTTGGTCGATAGTTCAAGTTGCAGTGTAGCCACAGTCAGATAAGCGCAGCTGTCGAGCCGTTGAGCAAGGCCCTCAAGTCAACATTGCAAACTACGGATTGGCCCTTAGATTAATCAACAAAAAGCGCCAGCAAAGTAACTGAAATATAATGATGAGCAGAGCCAAAATTCTGACACTGTCTCACTGTTCAAGTGCTGTAGCCCCAAATGTACAAGTCAACGACCTCCCTGTCCTCAACTAGGCCCGGTCAACACTGGCCTTCATCCATCTCAGGCTGTGCAGCCTGGGGGTGTGCACAGTTGTGAGAAGCTGTATCTATCTGCTGAGAACAGGCAAAGCTAAAGTTATGTTCCATAGCATCCTACTGACATTTTCATGAAGTAACTCAAGCCGAAGAAACCTGAGTCTCAAAGCACTCACAAAAACACAAAATACCACAAACACCTCTTGTCAAAAACAACCCTCCTCGCCAGCCACTTTAAGCAGGTTTACTGACAGTTATGTTGGGATTTATGAGGTTACTGTTAAACCTGTCAGCGGATTCAAAGAAAGTGCTGTGTCCCTGTCTTCAGTTCCCTCTCTCCTCATGGCGAGGAAAATGAATGCATATCGGTGATGCAGCTTTATCTGTCAGTTTCACTGAGAATAAGCAATGCTTAATTAAACAGACAATGATTTACTTCACTCTATACAAGCTATATCTATTTGTAAATTGAATAATATGTCAGATTATTAAAGGCATCTTTATAAATGAATCTATGATTGTTTCGAATATCCTAATCAATGTAAAATTAGTGTTATAAGTTGCAGGCATACATTGGCATTGATAATAACGTAAGTTAACTATCGAGCCTGTGACCTATTTTCCGCAAGCAACTCCAAAAAAGTATGTCATGTCACCTGACTTTGACAATGTTTAAAAAGAAATCAGCAGACAGAGCTTGTTTTACCTAAGAGGAGATAGTCATGTTTTTGTTTCTTGTGAGTTTAGTGGCATGCCATCAGATGTTTCGAGGCCTTTCAGCAACCTCACCTTTTACTGCATAAATTTGCTCAAGTTGTTCCAATTTTAGTTTGCCCGATAGACAATCAAACAATTTGTTTTTCGAATGATCCGAACCGATACAAGACCAATAATGACTGAGATCTGATAATCACTAAGTGCTTGCCTGTTGCCTGCATTTATTGATATGACCCTGTAAGGATGTTAATAGTCAGAATAAATACAAAGAATCTAAAACTTACACTACCAGTCAAAAGTTTATGCACACCCCAAGAACTTGCTAAGTCTTTATCTTACATGTATGTTTACAACAACAACAAAAAAAATCACTAGAATCCATTAGTAGTTTATTACAAATAATGCATTTACAAAAAGAATCCACCAGGATTCCAGCATTATTAAATCCAGCATGAATAAAATGATCAGCTCGCTATCAACCCCTGAAGCTGCTTAATAATGAGTAGATCATTTGAATCACCTGAGCTGGAGCAGGGAGAGATCTAAACCATGCAGGACAGGTAGGACTCCAGGAGAGGTTCGAGGAACATTGGATTAGATCATCATTACTGATTTAACTAGATGATGCGCACTCTATAGAAATGCTAACCCAAACCTCTTGTGGCCAAGCTGTCGCATGGACAGACACACACACACACACACACACACACACAGACAGACGGTGCTAAACTGTATACCCACGCCGCCTCGTCGGGCGTGGGTAAATATTAAATATTGACAAAATGACTGATCCTGTTGTTTTTTATTTGTTTTGTTACGTAGAGAATATTTGGGACACTGAATTCTCAAGCCTTTTTCAATATTTGTGATAATAGACCAATCATCTGCATGGCAGTTGCAGAATCCTAGACAAACATGGAAATCCATTGGAATTACAAAAATCAAATAATTAAAATTGGTGAAAACTACGGCTATTAGAAGTTAAGGCAAAAAACAGTCCACAGACACATGTGGGTCAATGAAATTGCACTGTACAGAGCATTTCACTTTTTCTGCAAAAACTATGAAAGTTAATGACTGCAAACAAGGCCTGTTGCATCATGGGAGACAGTGAGCCCAACATTTTTAATCTTCCTCATGCTGTACTCCATTATGACCTTGTTCAACTGCACACCCACTCAGCTCAACTCAAAATGCATCGCCTGGCACCATTTGTCCCTACATGGCTTCAGCAATCCAGTTCCATAAAGGTGAAGCAGACCAATCAGAATGCCCCGCACAGGAAGTGAGATGTAATGGAAGTGACTGTTACTTCAGCAACAAAAAGTGAAAGCTGACAGCATAACCTTGAACATCAACCTGGATATGAAGAGCAAATGAGTGCTAGAAGAACTTCCTCCCCAACAGTGATCCAAATATTCTATACAAAGAGCTGTAACAAACTGACAGAACAGCAAATTACTCATTAGCAAGGCACTTCCCGATGTTGATGCTGACTCTGCAAGTCAGTAAAGACCTTTACATTTGCATTTACAAGCTGGCTAAGGAAAAAGTGAGAAAATCTCATTATCCGTTCTGCTTTTGAGAGAATGCACTTATGCGAAGCTGTCTGAAAGAAACACCAAAGCGCTGAAATGTGGTCCATACCTGCAGGAAGGAGTATTGTGGTAAACGCAAACAGACTAATTCACCGAATTAAGCAAGTTAAATCTGGATTCCGCAAACATTTTTGTTGACACTCACTTTTGACAGCAAGCCATGGTTAAGGAGAAGTTTAAGCATTGATGCTGTGGGCTTATAAAATCATTTTGCAACTGAATATAACATTGTGATTAAGCAGCCAGATTGATGGAATCTGTCTGAATAAATTCTTTCAGACAACTAACTTTTTTACAATCAGCCAAGCAAAGCGCCAACTCCTGCCATCCTGTCAACCTCTTCCCATGGGAGCTCAAAATTCCTCCCATCCTTTTGACCGTACCTTACCGATGGGCAAGCACATACCATCCTTTCTATTCATTGACGGGAAAAGTAGCCAATACCCTTCTTAATTCTTTCCATTGACCACTGGTGGCATTCCCGCCTTTTTCCACCCTGCTTGCAGCCTCCCATTGTTAGAAGTCATTTCCACCATCATTTATACCTCTTCCTATTGGAAGAAATAATTCACACCACCCACCTTCACTGTTCTGGAAGGTGGCTATAATATCCACCACCCTGCTTACCTCTTTTCATTGCTAGAAATCATTTTCACCATCCTCAGTACCAGTATTCATTTCTACCACCCAGCTTGCAGCCTCCCATTGGTAGAAATCATTTCCACCTCCTTCCTTACCTCTTCCCGTGGGTAGAAGTCATTTCTACCACCTTCCACATCTCATCTTTTCGGTAGAAATAATTTCCACCATTTTTCATACCTATTCCCATTGGAAGAAATAATTTACACCACCCGCCTTAACTGTTCTGAAAGCTGGATATATTATCCACAACACATCTCGCCTCTTCCCATTGGTAGAAATCCTTTCCACCACTCTCTGTTCCTCTCTCCATTGGTAGAAATTAGTTCCACCACCCTTCTTACCTCTTCCCATTGGTGGATGTAGCGGATGAGCCTGGAGAGCCTCAGGAGCCGCAGCAGACTGAGAATCTTGGTGAAGCGCACAATGCGCAGGGCCCGGGCTGTTTTGTACACCTCAGAGTCAATCCCTTTCTCCACGATGAGAAAGATATAATCCACAGGAATGGAGGACACAAAGTCCACCACAAACCACGTCTTCAGGTACTTCTTCTTGATTTTCTCAGGGTCAAGGATAATCTCTGTATTGTCCTCGTAAACGATGCCGGTGCGGAAGTTGAGCACCAAGTCCATGAGGAAGAAAGTGTCCGACACCACGTTGAAGATAATCCAGGGAGTGGTGGTCTCATCTTTGAAGAACGTGATGCCCACAGGGATGATAATGAGGTTACCCACCATGAACATCAGCATTGAGAAATCCCAGTAAAACCTGCAATGACATCAAATGAAGAGGACACCAAGAGTGAGATAAACAGTGAATGATTTTTAAAATTCAAATTCAAATTTTGCGGTACAATGGCTTTTCATGTTGTGTTCTGTGGGTTTCTGTGTTTTGGTTAGTCAATTTTAGGTTTTTATTATTTTTGTGATGTCTGTTTTTAGTCTTATGTTTTAGTGTTTCACATTTCGTATCTCTCCTGTGGTATTCCGTCCACGTCTTACCCATGTACGGTCTTTGCTTTCTCCCCGGTTGCGTCATTAGCTCGTTGCCGTTTTTGTCTTAATAGATTGTGACACTATTTCGGGCAATTTAATGGATTCTGGATTTCAGCCTTCCTTCCGTTCTCGTTTGCTTATTTCCCCCTGCTTTTCGATTTTACTAACCGGTACTAACAGTTTTGTTTTCTAGACTTTCCAAACCAAAACTAACATTGTATATAAGAGTAACGTACTAACGAGCACTCGGGATTGTACAGCTGCACTTACTAATTGACGAACAACCTCTGCGAATTCACCCTGCTCTAGTCTCTGCCTCTTGCTTTCGCTTAATCTGCTTCGCTGTGTTTTCTGCAGATTCTCTGCATTTATCTCATCCGTCCTGCTTCTCACTCTATTCACTTAGGAGTCTTTATTCAGTTTATTTATCCCGTCTATGGGAGAGTCTTGTGATCTTTGTCCGTGTGTTGATGTTTTCCTGTTTCATGTAATTAGGTTTCCCTCGTGTTCCACCCCTTGTTAATTATATTCATTTTCAGCACCTGTGTTTGTCCGTGCCCCATCCCTATATATTTCCCCGGCACTGCAGAGCAAGCCAGATCTGACTTTGCACACACATTCTCCTTCGATATGATTCCACTTCTCATAACTCTCTGCTTCTCTCCTCACTCCCCTCAGTCCAGTGTTTGTTGTTTCCGAGTGTTCCTGTTTCTTCCGAGCCACCTGTGTCCGAGTGTCCCTGAACCTTCCGAGTCTGCCCTCTGCCAGCTGTGTCGCCCGAGTCTGCCCTCTGCCTGCTGTGTCGCCCGAGTCTGCCCTCTGCCTGCTGTGTCACCCGAGCCTGCCCTCTTCCAGCTGTGCCGCCCGCGCCTGACCTCTGCCAGCTGTGCCCGTCCGAGTCTGCCCTCTGCCTGCTGTGCCCGCCCGAGCCTGCCCTCTGCCTGCTGTGCCAGCCTGAGCCTCCTGTGTCCCTAGAGCCCCAGTGTTCCCAAGTGCCCAAGTCCATGCTGCCCCTAGTGTTCCCGAGTGCCCCAGTCCCTGTTTCCCTCCAGCGTTCCGAGTTCCCGAGTCTGCCCCCTAGTGTTCCGAGTTCCCGAGTTTTTTTTAGTTAATTGTTATTCCTGAGTTTCTCCCCTTTTCAGTGCTGGAGCATGGTGGTTATTTTGGCCTGTGTGCCACGTTTATTCCATCTGAGTCTTTTTACTTTTATTAAATTTTGGTTTCCCTGCTTATGGCATCTCTCTCCCCCTTGTTCTGAGTTTTCTGTATTCCGTTCCGTGTTGTCCTTGTGTATTCCGTAACATTTCACTGGGATATTACCCTTGATGGTACACCCATTGAACTCTAAAAAATGTTTATGTACCTTTTATGTCGAAATAAAGGAACACATAACTTCTTTGTGGGCCAATTATTAGCCCAAGGAGGAATAATTGTGTAGATTTTACCTTGAGGGACAGAGGTGGATTCCTAAATTGCCCCTATTTTTGCAAGTGTTATGGAACTGTATGCTTGTGATTGTTACATCAGCAATAAAATGTTCCCATAAAGATGATATGACCACGTTTGTCAGAGACAATTCAGAAAATGACTATTGTCCTCTTGGAAATGACATATAAATGACAATAATAAATCAGAAAAGCTGCGGCAAAAATCCAGGTTTGATGGCAAATGCAACTGATCAGTGCTGAATTGTCTATTGAAGACAAACAATTAAATGAGCATCCTTTTTGCATTGTAACAACAAATATATACACAAGATTAAATCTCAATATGAAGCTTTTTGTCATGGTGAGTAGCCCATTCAATACCTATTCATTTCATAATCCCAAACATTGATTGTTTATTTTACAGTGAATCCTAACTCTCCTCCTCTACTTCATATTGACAAAAACAAACTAAACGGCCCATTTCACGCTCTTTGATTACTGCAACTATTATTGAGGTCAATTTCTAATGACTCTACCCCAGATTTGTGCCTTCACAATGAGCATTCCCACATGGAAAGAATCTATATGAACACATATGCTGCATATATGCAGCATATATGCGGCATGTAGGCCAAATTCAGGTATATATATGTGCTTATAGAGGTAGCTTCTTTATTTCCATATATAGGCCCTATATGTACATACAAGGTATATGTCTCCTATATAGCTCTTATACCCAGTGGCAGGTTCTGTTTGGCATATGTATTGTACAGCTCATATCTCACTTTTGCAAATGTCATACATGATGCCGAGCTCAAATTTGTATTCTCAGGGTAATATCTGCATATTAGTCCAAAGTCCCTTAGAGAAATAACAAGAATTTCATGCAATAACTTATTAATCGCATGTGATCACTGAACACGTGAAATTGGAATCACATTTGATTCTAAATACATGTTGATATGTGACAACGGCATGTTATGTGTAAACCAGTCATTAACTATGGCAAGTGAGAGGAGAAAAAAAGCTATGATATCAACACAAATATCTAATACTATTTTTTTACATTTTTTCCTGAAACATTAACAATAACAAGGCCATCAATTCTTTCTTGACCATACTTATTTCCAATCTATGATGATTGAGTTGTGTATTGTGGAAGAGAAGGAAATGTATAAAAACATAATGGTTTGATTATGTTTATTTCATCAATTAAGCATTTTTTCAAGTTTAAGTCACTGGCAGATTCACCACATTAGATAAAATTGGATTCACATCAATACAGCTCATAGACATCCACTGAAAGGTTATACACTACACTGTTACATCCACGAAATGCAATGTTTTCTATCTTGTCTGTAATGCAGTTTCTAGATAATTATGGCTCAGAGGTTCTTAGTCTAAATGTAGCAAAATAAAACAAAAATAATAAAATAAAAGTACACAGGAGAACATGCATTCAAGTAAACATGCCTTTCAAAAGTAACTTTCATCCCCACATCTATTTGAGCATTTCACTGTGGTTAATGAATTTGAAGACAAAGTCTACATTTTAATGAACAGACGCTTGTCTTTTATCTGAGATGCTTGTATAGCAACTAAAGGTCCTAGACTTTTTCCTACAGGGACGAAATAACGAGGATTCTTAAATTCCCACACGGAAAGAACCTATATAAACATATAGGTTTTAATTCCCGCCTTGTAGCAGTGGTCGGCAGCTCTTTTCAGAAGTAGCGCGCAATTGGCTAATGCTGTACAGGGATGCAAATTGCGAAGGGCCCGCTGGGAAGGGTTATATCGATTAGAGTTCCCCTAGGTGCGTCCTGTTGGCTAGAGGGGGGCGGTAATAAATAAGATTCTGCACCTACAATAATTTACATTATCCTCTGACCTTGCAAAGTTTCCCCAACAAATCTACCCATATTAACTAACAGCCACAATCTGTGTGCACCCTCTCGACATGCCATCAGGGGTGTACAAATATAGATTAACTTAAGAACTTTCACAAAGTTCCCTTATTGGTTATCTCAAATTTTGATGGGATTGGAAATGTCAATTAAAAAAAAATGTTGAAGCTTAATTTGGCCGTTTTCATATATTATAGGTATTTTCATATACCTGTAATATATGATGAATACGGCCAATTTTATGTATGTCGCATATATGCAAAACTTACTGTATATGAGGCCCTATATTAAAACCTATACGTTTATATAGGTTCTTTCCGTGTGGATTTTCTGTTCACATCGCCATCATTAACAACTCAGGCATGAAACGAAAGACGCTGGTGGCACATAATCCTTACGGCATTTGAAAATAAAACCTCTCTCAACCCTTGCTGCCATGGCTTAGAGCAATCCCATCCGCTTTGAATCTAAACTGTGTTGTCGCACCAGGTCAATACCCTTGATTTCAAGCACACTAGGCCCACCCACGCATTGAGACCCCACTAGAGCCTATAATATTTGGAATTGGAAACAAAGCAGTGATCAGGCATTGTCTTCCCCGATCTGCAAGGTCGAAAAAGGGCACCGAAATGATCGGAAAGCAATATGAAACTGGAGATGCCTGGCAAATTGATTCCAAACGGAGCACAAGGGACGAGCTTGATTGGAGGACAAAACAGCTCCGGACAAGACACCAATATGTGTGACCTCTATACGGCATAGACGAATTTAAGCGTAGCACTATGTAAGGGGTAGGCAGCTAAGTATGAAATGCCCATTATACCTTATTCGATAATGCACTCTGTCTATTAAGCACTTATATCACTTCCTGCGCGTATAGCACGGACTTATGTTTCCAGTTCTACGCAAATTCTTGGCACTCATCTAACTATAAAACCAGGGTACTGTTTTAACAAATCAAAGTTTTAGAATGATTTTGCGGCAATTAAAGCAACTAGATAACTAGGAACTTTTCATCCGTGACTAATTTTACGTGGGCTAAACCACGTTTTCGTTCGGCGTTCTCGTGATAGGAGGAGGTATTTGATAATCTCCATACCGACCACAAGATTAGGAAGGGTCTTTTTTTATTGGCAGTGTGACATATGATCGTCTGTTGTTGAGTGTAATTCAATTCATATTAGTTGCCTGCGTACATTATAAAAGAAGTAACCATTCCTCTTTTATGAGTCAAAGTTTTATTTTCCTTACTGCTGGTGAGCTGAAAGCAGATAAACCACTGTAAAGATAGGCCATCAGAATTTCCCTCCGTTTGGAAGTGTCCTGGACATCCAACCACTCGGCACTTTCTAAGTCAATTCAAAGTAGTTTGAAATTGATCTTGGCCTTAGTTAAAAGCTTTGTCAGTGGCTCGTTTGAAGAAACTGCATAGTCCCACAACACATCTTCGTCATTTAACTGTACTTGGTAGGATTTAGAGGCACGAGGCCTATTTCGGTGACATTTATTGTTACTACTCGGACTTTGAATGAAAAACCTCGAGAAGTTTTAAAATGGACAGATGCTCTCACTAACTCACATATGGTCACAGTGCCTACACTTTATATTTAAATAATGACCATTGGCGGGACACTACAAATAATCAGAGCCTAAATATCTGGAGTTGGCTCTTTCAGATGAGACCATGGCAGCATCGTTAACGCAGGAACATGGATGATCTCCATAATTGGTAAGGCATTAGATATGCACCCGCGCGTTATGTTTAGGGTAAGTAAGCCTGATTGACTTGAATGTCCCACTGGATTCTAATAAATTGATAATTGTCAGTAGTGGACCTACGGTGGACCAATTATGACTGCGGACATCACATAGCTTTTTTTACTCAGGGGTTGGAAGCAATGGATGTGTTTCATGATCATTTAAATTGTTTAAATGAAATAAGATCACTTGAAACATCTTTTCACAATTCCATTGCTTCCAACCCCTGAGTATAGAAAAGCGTGAGAAGTCCGAAGTCATAATTGGTTTCCACATTACTAGTGGTGAAATCCACCGTAAGGCACGTGAAACTGATGAACTTCCATGCACAAAGGACTTCAATTCCGCGTGAGAATCTCTTTCATAGCATATGTGTTGATTGAATAATTACTGAGTACAGCAGGGGAACGTAAATATGCCACTAAAACTCATGCCGAACGCGTGAGAGTTGACATGTATGCGTTACTAATGAAAACTGCCCAAATATGATAATGTTAAGAGTTTTTGGAGTTTCTGTAATGGTAATTTAAATAAATGCTGGAAAACAGGTCAAGAGTTAGGCAATTCGTGCTCATTTTAACTTAACAAGGACAACTGGCGACACCTGATGGTGCGTCGGATTTGTGGAGTCAAGTAAAATCAATTTTATTAAGATTGAAAACAGGTCATGACAAATCATTATTTTTAAGGGATGGCTTGTGCTTCTCCTATTACCAGTTCACCAGCCACTGCCTTTAAGGATGTAAATGAATTGATGAATGATGAATGTTGGTCTCGTGGGCGCTGTCTCTGGTGCTGAAGTCAAGCCTATGGCAGAACATTCTCGAAAACTTTGCTAAGACTTGAGTAAGAAAAAAGGCGACGCTTAGAAGCGTAATTTACCATTTACGTACTCAGGTATGTGATTTGTTGAACTTAAAACGTCCACGCTTGATGTGTTGCCCGATTAGAGTTAAAGTCACTGTTGTAGGCCAAAACATGAAAGTATACCATGGTGATTTTGCTATCATGCTTTTTATTTCATGACTGGCCATTATTTTATAATTATTATTATTATTATTATTAGAAGTAGATGTTAGAAGAAGATGTTAGAAGTATCCAAGTAATGGTAGCAGCAGCGGGAAAAGAAGTGTTCATCAATGATTATTTTCAATACTATTCATATATAGTAAGGGCCTAATAAATGTCTACGTAAAAATATATACGATGAAAGGTCCACAAATTACTTCATGAACCAACCAAGTAAATGGTAGATAAAAGGGTCTGTCTGACTACAAGCATTAAGTTATTCCCAAATACAGTGTTTCCCAACCTAGCTCCTGGAGTACCCCAGCCCTGCCTATTTTAGATGTCTCTCTGATTCAACACACCTGATTCAGCTGATCAGCACATTAGTGGAGAGCCGGATGAGCTCAGCAGGGTGTGTCAGATCAGGGAGACATGTAAAATGTGCAGGGTAGGGGTGCTCAAGTGGCGGGGTTGGAAAACGCTGTCCTACAACATGCATGACCTCGAGGAGCTTAGCAAGGGACTTCACAATGACCCGAGCGTTTTTTGAGGAGAATGTCTGATTCACCTGTCACTCATCTGCCAAGGACAAGCACTTCAATGCACAAATCAGATTAACAGCCTCAAAAATATGGGAAAAGTGACATTAACTTACCTAATGAAGAGACCCCTCTGCCATAAAGCTTAATATATGGTCAGAGAATTGTAGGTGTGTTCAAAATAAACTATTAAGTTGTGTTTCAGAAAAATAAATCACATTTCTAAAATACCAGCTTTGTTAATGTCATAATGATTATTATTAATAATATCATAAGCAATATCATACTAAAAATAATCTTGAAATTCTACATACTGAAAGAGAAACAGTATGCATGGCAACTTCCCTACTTATTCATGAGATGACAAACATTTCTAAAGCACACTGTTTTGAGGCTACTTGCACATTTGGGCTTCAGGGTGACTTTATGGGACCGAGGGCAAATGATATCTCTCTAACGTAGGCTATTACAAAAAAAAATTGTTCTCATCTCTTTCCGTCGACGGACAAATGGTTCTATTTCAATAGCAGACTCAACTGTGCCCATGAACGTGCACCTGCACTGATGAAAAGAACGCAGAAGCAAGGAAAACCCCGAACGCCTCGTTTACATAATATAATGAAGAGCGCGTGGATGAAACATCAATGAATAAATATCCCTCTTTTCAGATGCAAAAAGGCTTTTCGGTCAGGCGCGGGATTCCCTTTTACCTCAAACCCCCATATTCTTCAAAGTTGTTTAGCGCTAATGTGGGCCACTTTTTTTCTCAGTTGAAGATAGTTTGAGCCAGGGACAATAAGCTTGTATTTCATTCATCCACACCGATGGCCGAAGAACACGTTTCACTAAATGGGTCGGCATGTTGTCCACTTTACGGCACGTGTACAATTACTTTGTGAAATCTGTCACGTTTTATCTTTTACTTTCCTAAGTTTGTCTCTTTCTCCGACACTCGGACGGTTGAATCTGAAACCCAATGTGTGGAACTGCTTTACGCACGAGGCCTCCCAATGGTCATCGTGTAAAAGTATCAATCACAGCAGTTATTATCAATAAAACTCTCGTCATAAATTTAGAAGAGTACCGGGGCAACTTTGTGCCCGCTTCAGGGTGGAAGTCAGTAGGTTACTAAACATAAAAAAAATTGCCCAGGAAAATCACAAAAATATAATAATACACTCAAGTCATCTGTGCTCAGTTTCACTGATCAAATGTTCAATTATTCCAAAATTTGGACATTCTATCATCTGCACACGTTGTCTGAGCGATTGAGATAATAACCATCCCGCGCTGCTTAGACAGCTCAATTAACCCTTACCTGAAATCACTATAAGGGTGGATAATCCAGTTGCCAGCCGATTTAACTCGTTCTTGTTCCTTTTCCACCGCCTTCTGACTTCCAAACATACGCAAGGAGAATTTGTTAACTCCGGGCTGTAACATGGAACTAAACTGTCTTTGCATGAAAGTCTGGTTGTCCCTCGGGTCCAGGTCATCGGGAACAATCTGTGGTCCATCCTCGGACTTAAGAAATGTCACCGAATTCCTAGACTGTTGGCCCAGGATTTGGCCCAGACCGTGCACGGAAGAAGACGCTTTCCTACTCGGCGCGTTGGAGAAGGAAACCCTAGAGTCCTTCTTCTCATACAGCCCGGTGACAGCCGAAGTGGCGCCTGTGCTGCCCGTCTCGCCCCCTTGTCCGTGCGTGAGAGAGCCGGCAGGGGTGGTCGATCCGTCCATGCTGGCGGTTGTGGAACTGCGGGCACTCCTCCTTCTCCCGTCCTCGATTCCAGCAACTCCAACACCCTGCTTTTCTTGTTTAGATATGATAGAAGATAGGCTGGCAGTAGTGGCTGGGTCCCTTTGGCAATCTCCGTTTTTGTTGCATATCATGCCTGTGGCGGAAGCCAGGCTGTTACTACTCTCACCTGCAGGACCATTCGCCAGGCCGGTCAGCGCTTCGCCAGCAGCAGCGTCTCCTCCATCCCCTCTGTTGGCACCGCCAGGTCCAACACCATCTCCCTGGCAAGTCACGGTTGATGTTATGGCTTCTTCAGTGGAAGGAGGTGTGGACCCATCGCCTTTCAAGAGGCAGAGCTCATTATTGTTGGAGTTACTCGCTGCTGACGCGGCTCCCCCTCCTGGCGTAAAATTCTTCATTCTGATACTTCCACCACATCCTACACCGTCGTTGCTGCAACTGCCGCCGGCCCGATGCAGCCTCGGCTGCGGGAATTTGGGCTCCTCGTCGCCGTCTTCCGCTTCGTCCATGACAGCGCTGCTATCCGCTCCTGAAATAGGCGGCGGCAAATAGCTGCTATTCCCACCAGCTTTACCGCCAACCTCGGTCCCAGTCGCGTTGCTATGGTTGCTACTTCAGTCTGTCGTTCCTTTTCCTGGTCAAAGCAGACCCATCAGAAGCCCCTTATTAGTCCATGACAATGAGGAGATCAAATTTGTGCCCCCAAGTTGAATGACAGCAGGCAGAGAAATAAATAGAGGTGGACAGTAAGAGGAAAAAACAAAGACTGTTCAACGGTTGATTTTGTCGGGAATCTGGCTTACATTTGTCAGTTCATAAGATCCTTCCAAGGTTAGGCTTACGGACCACAGTTATATTGTGAAAATGTTGGCCTACCTCTATTGCAAAAATGACAACGTTGTTGCAATATTGGGGCCATTCTATCATTAATTTACAAAATTTATCTCCAAAAAGATATACGACTCTTTTAAACAGATAGGGCAGGTTTCACTGGTGCAATCAAAATAACCTATAAAATGTAAGTGCTTCATGTCAAATGTCTGCAGTGTGGGCAACATTTGGAACTATTGCCCTATTTTCATCTTATGAACACTGGAAATTTTAAGTCGAGTGGAAGTGTGTCATAATTGTTCTAGACTCCATGCATCACGGGATTTTGCAGACAATGTTTTCTATTTTCATTCCAAACACAATTCAATTCGAACTGCGATCACAATGCCACAGCTTCATGACACTCATATCCTGAGGGCGCACCTATTAGAATTTTACATGATCAACTAGCTCCCTCTAGTGTGTAGATGTAAAAATGACAACTTAATGTGATGCTGTGTTACGACGTACCTGTATATCTACAGTGGACCATGACTACTTACTTTGCGGTCATGTTTTCAATCGAGGGCATTTTTTATTTAAGGTTTGTCCCCTCTGGTAACGTACTGTAAAAACGAGGTCTAACGTATTTATTTAGTTTCCTTGAACTTGGTCTTTGATGGCGGCTACATAGGCTAGGTGCAAGTAATTGACGGATGGCTTGTTATGGGTGATGAATTATGTGACCATTTTAATGGCACCTGTTTCTGTATGTAGTATGATAGAGAAGACGTATATCTTTGAAGATTATCTTACTATTAAAACCATCCTTTTGGAAAGGTAAACTGCGACTTTAATTTCGACATATTTGATCTCTATGGACAGGCGAGAATTAACTGAAAAAAGGCAGCAGTTTGACTAGTGTGCATGGGAAATTGTGAAAGTGTGGGCTGCTATTGGCGCAGTTCATACCTAGAACAGATCAGCTCAGCGCACAATAAGGCACGTTACATATTTGGGCTGTTAAAGACAAGTACAGGGCGCTGTAATGCTCATATGATTTGCCAACAGGCTGACTGCATTATAATTCAAGGTTATGGCCATCAGTATAAAAGTAACTCTGTTGGAAATGGAGCACTTTGGACATGTGTTACAGTCTACATTCTATCGGACGTCCTTTTGCGGAAATTTTGAGCTAACTCAGAGGTGTGCAAATTCCAGTCCTGGGGGGTGGTGTGTATGGGTTTTTATTTTTTATTTTTTTCATCGATTACCTGGACTAAATGAGCAAATTGACTGCGCACGACCTGTCTTTGGTGGTCATTCACAGGCATTTTAAAAAAATGAAGATGAAACATGCAATTTCATTTAGGGGAGACTGGGGATCGATAAGCTACGGGTACCACTGAGACATATCAGATATTTATAAATTTGTTATCAATAGATATCTGAGCTGCTTAATATAGGCAAAATAGTGATATGGCTCATGGGAAGCAGTGGTGACCTGATACCTGTTGATTACAAACGTGACATAGCTCATTGTTTCACATGGCTCATCAGACTTTAGTCCCCCCCAATGGTTTAGCTATCTAAGAAATTAAAGGCCAGAAGTTGGAGTGAAAACCAGGGACAAATATTGCCCTTATTACCCAACTCTGATCAAATCAGAGGTGCCAAATTCAGGAGTCTGAAAATAAAAGTCTTGCCATGCTTTTCTTTAGCCCTCACACTCAGCCATCTTATTTCATTAATGAATTCTACCTCCTGGTTAATGTTAGCTGTGCACACCTGCAAATCCAGGGGCATTATAAAAGAATACTTGAGATTACGTTTACTTCCTTAAGCTGTAGTGTCCACCACTGTTCATCCTCAAAATTTTGACAGAGTTAGTGCTATGGTGCTACAGTTTAGCATCATAAGCAAACTAAAAGCCCATCATATAGTTGTGGAGAAACTACTTGAGAATTGCGATGTACTATGTTTGCAAGAAACTTTTTTTTTGGCAAAACAGGATTTGGGCAAGCTAAACTCATCACATAAGGAAATCCACGGCATTGTGGAGTCTACAACTGACTTAAGCCCCAAGATTTTTCCAGGTAGAATCGCTGGGGGCGTCACTGTACTTTGGAATAAGAGTCTTGACTCCCTGGTAAGAGTCATAAGACTTGATGTGGACTTGAGATACTGAATAGGAATCAGAAATGTGTGATCTTAAATGTACATATGCCATATGAAAGTAATCAAAATGAGGTGGAATATTTTAATCGATTGGCTTTCATAGACAGCTTTATACAAGATAGTGATTCCTCATGCGTCTATGTTGTGGGTGATTTTAATGCTGACATTTCAGATGGTAATTCTTTATTTGCAAAGAACCTTAAGCACTTTTGTCATGATGGAAAACTTGTGCTATCTAGCCAGATGCTCCTGCCAGTTGATAGCTTCACATACAGTTGAAACTAGAAGTTTACATACACCATATAAAAAGGCACATAACCTTTTTTTTCTCACTGTCTAACATTAACTCAGATTAAACTTTTCCTGTTTTTTGGTCAATTAGGATTGCCAAAATTATTTCTATTTGCTAAATGCCAGAATAACGAGAGAGATAATTTTTTAGGCAATTTTTATTTCTTTCTTGAGAGTCAGAAGTTTACATACACTAAGATTACTATGCCTTTAAACAATTTTGGAAAGCCCATATGATGATGTCATGTCTTTGGAAGCCTCTGATAGGTTTATTGACAACATGAGAGTTAATCAGAGGCACACCTGTGGATGTATTTTAGGCACACCTGAAACACACTGCTTCTTTGTGTAACATCATGGAAAAATCAAAAGAAATCAGCCAAGAAAGAGAATTGTGAACTTGCACAAGTCTGGTTCATCCTTGGGTGCAATTTCCAGATGCCTGAAGGTGCCACGTTCATCTGTTCAAACAATTATACACAAATATAAACACCATGGGAAAGTCCAACCATCGTACCACTCAGGAAAGAGACGGGTTCTGTGTCCCAGAGATGAATGTGCTTTGGTCCGAAATGTGCATATCAACCCAGGAACAAAAGCAAAAGACCTTGTGAAGATTCTGGCTGAAGCTGGTAAGAGTTTGTCATTATCAACAGTGAAACAAGTCCTCTACCAACATGGGCTGAAAGGTCACTCTCCCAGGAAGAAGCCATTACTCCAAAAGAAACATAAAAAAGCCAGATTACAGTTTGCAAATGCACACAGGGACAAAGACCTTCAATTTTTTGAGACATGTCCTGTGGTCTGACGAAATAAAAATTGAACTTTTTGGCCATAATGACCATCGTTACATTTGGAGGAAAAGGGGAGAAGCCTGCAAGCCTGAGAACACCATCCCAACTGTGAAATATGGGGGTGGCAGCATCATTTTGTGGGGTTATTTTGCTGCAGGAGGGACTGGTGCACTTCACAAAATGGATGGCATCATTAGGAAAGAACATTATGTGGAAATACTGAAGCAACATCTCAAGACATCGGCCAGAAAGTTAAAGCTTGGGCGCAAATGGGTTTTCCAAATGAACAATGACCCTAAGCATACTGCCAAACTGGTTACAAAGTGGCTTAAGGATAACAGAGTCGATGTTTTGGAGTGGCCATCACAAAGCCCTGATCTCAATCGTATTGAAAATTTATGGGCAGAGCTGAAAAGGCATGCGCGAGCAAGGCAGCCTACAAACTTGGCTCAGTTATACCAGTTCTGTCAGGAGGAATGGGCCAAAATTCCTGCAAAGTATTGTGAGAAGCTTGTGGAAGTATATCCAAAATGTTTGACCCAAGTCCTACAGTTCAAAAGCAATGCTACCAAATGCTAATGTAAACTTCTGACTCTCAATTTAGACAATTTTTCTTTTACTTCCTTATCTCTCTTATTATTCTGGCATTTAGCAAATAGAAATAATTTTGGTAATCCTAATTGACCAAAAACAGGTAAAATTTAACCTGATTTAATGTTAGACGGTGAGAATAAAAAAGGTTATGTGCCTTTTTATATAGTGTATGTAAACTTCTGGTTTCAACTGTCTGTCAGTGAGGCATGGCATACATCCTCTTGGCTGGATCATTGTGTATGTACTGCAGAAGGACATAACTCCTTAGAATGTATGGAAATTTTATATGATTTGGTTACGACTGATCACATACCTTTTATAATGTCTATTAAGATGAACATTTACCTGTGTTGTCTAGTATCAATGTATGCCCAAGAAAACTGAACTGGTCCATTTTAAAGGAGGCCGATATTAGGTTATATAATCAACTTACAGAACAAGCATTAGGTGAGATCTCCTTACAAAAAGATGCACTGATATGCAGTGATGTTAATTGTAGGAACCTAAGGCAGAATGCTGATGTTTGTGCTATGTATGAATCTATTGTAAGCTCCTTGTTTGAGATCAGCATGTGTCTCTACAAGCAGAAAAAATAGGCTGAGCTATTCTAAACCTGGCTGGAATGAGTATGTTGCTGAGCTACACGATGCAGTCAGGAGTGCTTTTAAAGAATGGGCGGAGTCTGGCAGGGCTAGGCAAGGGCACCTGTTTGAGCAGAAGAAATTGACGAATACTAGATTTAAGTATGCTGTTCGATTTATAAAACATAATGAGCAGGCAATGCGAGCAGAATCGATGGAAAAAAAAGTTGCTAAACAATAACATATGTGACTTTTTGAAGGAGGTAAAGAGTATTAAAAGCAGCAGTACATCCTTACCATCCTGCATGAATGGAGTGAATGGGGCAGACAATATAGCTGAACTATGGAGAAAACATTATTCCAACCTTTTTAATTGTGTTAAAGGTGAACAAACCAAAGTAAAAAATGTAGATGGTGGTGAGATCATGGTAATTCGGTCTGAAGAGGTTCACTGAGCAATTATGAGTTTGGCTGATAATAAGGCATGTGGCTTGGACCACATTACAGCTGAGCATATGACGTAAGCCAATTGTAGGTTGTAGGTTGGCTTTGTTTTACTTGCTGCCTTGTAAATAGTGTCCTACCAGAGTCATTGCGGTCAGTACTCCTGGTGCCTGTTATTGAGAAAAAGTGTTTGCCACTAACATGGCAATATCCCCCGCCACCTCAATTTTATGTGTCTGTATGGACGGACGGACGGACGCACGTACGTATGGAAGGACAGAGCCCAATGCTATATGCCCCGCTTCGCGCTAATTGCACGGCGGGGGATAATACAGCAGGGAAAATAAGTTGTACAGATAATTATAGACGGTCTAGCCAGTGTTCTGTCTAAAGTTCTTGAGAGTCTCTTCTTAGATAGACTGCATATGTACATTGTGTCCTCTGACAATCAATTTGATTTTAAAAGTAAATATAGCACTGATATGCGTATTTTTATTTTGAAAGAAATTGTAAACAAATATCGGAGTCTTGACTCTACTGTCTTCATGTGTTTTATTGATGCATCAAAGGCATTTGCTTGTGTAAATCAAAGTAAATTATTTTTAAAGTTAAAATAAAAAGGGGTCCCCCCATATGTTATAAGAATCCTTGCATATTGGTATGCATGCCAAAATATGCATGTCAGTTAGGGAAACATTCTATCAGCCCCCTTTAAGGTGACCAATAGAGTCCGCCAAAGTGGTATTTTGTCTCTTGTTCTTTTTAATTTGTACAAGGAAGAATCATCAGAATTCATAAAAACTTGTATAACTGGCTGTATGTTGGGCAGTTTACTTGAAAATCATGTTATGTATGCAGATAATCTAGTTGTATTATGCCCATACAATGCCGGGTTTCAACAATTCCTCCAAATTTGTTTTATAATATTTGATTTAAAATATAATGTATGTAAAAGCATGCTTATTTTTGTTTAGATCCAAAAATGATTGGAAACAATCTTTTCCATCTTTTGTCCTAAGGACAAAATCTCGGGCATTGAACTACAAGAGATCTGAGGGATGATGATGACATTTTACGACAATGTGGGAAAATGTATGCTCAAGCAAATACTTTGTTATGCAAGTTTTACATGTGCACTGCTGAGGTAAAAATGACATTTTTTAAGTCTTATTATACACCTTTATATACTGCTTATATGTGGTGTGAATATCAGAAAGCTCAAAGTTGCTTATAATGATGCCATGCAATTTTTTCTAAAGGAGCCTAGATGGGCTAGTGCAATCAGCTATTCGTATCCAATGGAGCACCAGCGTTTGATGCGGTTTTGAGAAATTTTATGTTTAAGTTTATATGTCGGATTAATGAATCTAGCAATATGATAATTATGGCCTTAGTCAATCCTGGGATCAGTGCAATAAAATATCAGTCCAAATTGTGGGCGCATTGGTATAAATGTCTGCTTTTGTGTTAAATTAGCTTTTTAATTTTTTATCTTTGTTAATTGTTGTTGTTGATGTGCAATTTGTATGTCATTTGATCTCTGTTATTTATGAACCCAGAGTCTGCAATGGAGAATAAAGAAAGAAATTAACCAAATGGAATCAGGGCATTGTGATGTCACTGCAGGTAACTGCCACATGGGAATCCAGCAAGGATAAAATACGTGATGATGAACACGTTCTCCTGTTCTCTCCAGTGTGGCTGGACTTACCTTGAGGGACGCAGCCTCTGCCAATGACACTGAAAGGCTCTTACTAAGCCTGTCAGTTGGATAGTGAAATGCCCAAAGGCAGCTAAGGAAATCCCCTGGGCACAACAGGAAGCCCCCTCAACACCTGCCCTCTCTCATGTTATCATAGGACGTGGTCAGATTTTAGCATAGGCGGAATAACTTGGGGAGCAGGACAGCTCAAATTTCTGCCACGGTCGTCGCTCTCACTTTAGGAGTGACACGTTTAAGCACAATTCCCTGGGCTCGTTCGGATGGAGGGCAGAAAATTGGAGCCAACTGATGTTGGGTGAGCACCAGCTACCTTATATGCTGGCAGTAATATAGTAGTGTGCAATCTCTTTGAGTGTACAGGTGAGTCAGACACAATGAGTCACTGTCTACCTCCAGTTCTCTGTTCTTTATGATGTAAACCAGGAGGTGAGAGTTTGGAGAGTCGTGGAGAATCTCAATATCTGCTCGTCTGCATCTTGTTCTCACGACGTTGATCAGCTGTTGACAGATAGGAGACACTGTGGTTCTCAAGGAATTGAGTTTGATGCAACGGTCATGAAGCAACAGCTTTGTGGTGTATAAGACCAGCTCAGTCCCCTTTGAAGCAGTGTCGAGGAAATAATTGGGGAGGGACAGTCGGTGGTTAGAGGAATTGACTAGCCAGCTCTCCGAAAAGGATACATGGGGGCGGGGACACACACACACACACACCTTTAATCTTGCAGATTTATATGTCAATGAAAACAATGTAAAGGTGTGTAATAATTGCTTGGATTCCCAAGCCATTCAGAAGAAACAGAATTTGTGAATGGTTTCTCTCATACTATCCAGAAGTACCCACACGTGATTATATCAGCACCTTGGGGCTGTGGCAATCTAAAAATAGCCTGGTAGATAAATAAATTACAGCCCCCTGAAACTGGATTAGCTCCATGTATCTTGCATTATTCATCCAGCCCACAACAATTCCCAAGTCTGTTGCTACTTTTATACGACCCCGAGATAATCAGTATCCTCTGCAGAAAAAGCCCAGATGGTATCAGAAACATTTTCAAAGGAATTACAGTACAAGCCTTCAGCACAATGAATATGAATGTACTCACGCAATGGCAGCTTGTCGAAATTCAGGGCACGTGCACCCGCACAAGTGCACCCCCTTGAGTGTAGCTTGGGATACAAGTGCGCATTTTTAGTTCATATCATTGATCTTCATTCCCGGTCCTGAGGAGCTGCAGCGTTTACTGGTTTTGGTCCCATCATAGTACCCCCCTCGTATCACGGGACCAAATTGATGGTTCATATGAAAAAAAAAAAAACAAAACAAACAAAAAAAACAAGACCAACAGGTCCTGCTGCTCTCCAGGACCTGGAATGAAAATGGAAATTACTTTTGAAAAGCCAATTGGTCAGTAATTGAGACTGTGAGCTTTCTGGTGTAGGACGCAAACGGAGAGGTTCAGGAAGGAGCAGCTGTGTGAGAGGAGTTTCCCTTTTAAAAAATGTGAAGCAGCCCATGAATCGGAGCTACAACTCCCATATTGACTTTCTCTCTCTCTCTCACACACACACCCTCTCATACTTCTATTATTCTGAGGACATTACAACGACTTCCATTCATTCTTTATTCTTTCTTTGTGCCTCAACAGTCTTTCTCTGATCTTAACAATAAGCAACGCATGCCTAACCCAAAACCTTGACCTAACCTTCATTAAGGCACAATTTGCCTTAGATGTGAGGACAGGTGAAAATGACCTAGTGTCCCCACTCTGAGGGAAGAACCATTTTCTAGTCCTCAATGTGTAGCAAGTGGTAGAACACGCAGACACACACACACACCAGGTTGACGAGTCCCCACAATGGCACACTAGTCCAGAGGTGGGCAGCGAGGGCCGTATCTGTCCCTGGTTTTCACACCAACGTCTGGTCTTTAATTAGTTGATTGTCTCAATTAGCCAAACCATTTATGAAATCTGACCTTTCGTGCGCATTTATTTAAATTATCATGAAACTACAAAGAATAGTCTTGTCTCCCTTCATAAAACATTTTCCTTTGATCGAATCATTGCGAAAATCTATATTCGTGCATGCAATCAATTAACTCAATTAGTCAGGGTAATTGATAGGAATGAAAACCTGCATACACACCGGCCCTCCAGGACCGTGATTGCCCACCCCTGCACTAGTCACACAAATGGTGCTCCACATCAGGAATTATACCTCCGATATGATCCTCACTTTATGTGAAATATTTTTCGGCAGCATTGTTGCCAGTGAATTGTATGTTACTTTTGATGCAGATGGGGCACCCTGCGTGTCATTTTATTACCACTCAACCATTGTACCAGTTTCTCAAATCAAGGTCGGAGAAGTGCATCCTGTCAACTCGGGGGTCACCATAGGGCAATCACATCAGGCATCAGTAGAGGAAACTGAGGTCCTCAAAGTTTCAGTGCTTCAAACGCATTATGGTTAACTGAAACTTAAAGCCTTATAAAATCTTGTTTAATAACATTTCTTACTCTTAAAGTCTAAATTTAAAGTGTTCTAGAAGTCAATCGCTTCCAATTCCATCCCTCGCATCTATTGTGAATCAGCATTGGAATTTTCAGTCACGATCGATCCAATCATGTGAGACCTGACCTTAAATGGTCGTTTATGATCTCTGTGCTTTTCAAGGGAAACAGACCGCATCCTCACGGCCTGGTCACAATCAACCTTAGTGTGGCATTTCTGTTATAGTACTTATTATTGACAAAAATATGCTCAGGAACAAAAGTTATAAATATTTTTATTGCATATGTGGGAAAATACATCACAATAAAGTTGATTTGTGAAGTGTGATATGTCTTAGCATTCTGCATTTTGTTCCTAATCGTGGTAAATTTTGGTGTTATGCACGGCCAAGTATAGATTTATACATTTTCCATTCATTTTTAAAAATGCGCGTATATTTGCAAATTTTCAGTGTTTCCTATATTTGATTGTAAACGCTCTTTCTTTTGCAGGTTACCCCATCACGACAGGCGCATGGTGATCAATTTTATGGGCCCTTAAAGAAGACACAGCGTTATACTTTCTTTCAGCTCATTACACTGACCTAATAATTCATGAAATTTGTGTCAATCAATCAAGATTCTTATTGCAAATTGTAAATTTTATATATGTGAGGAAAAAAAATAACCGTAATCTAAACCAGCGTTTCATAAATAATCAAATCAGGAATGATCATTATCTGACCATGACTGACCAAAAAAAAAAAAAAAGTCCATATCCCTATTAACCAATCCATGTTGATGCAAATAAACTTAATATATTTCATCTTTATAAAAAGACAGTGGGTTAATGAAAATAATCCATGGCTTATGTAATTGGTAATGGAATTAATTATATAAATGGTGGATCTTTCCAAATCCAAATTGTAGTGTCCATACCCCATGCACTTTTGTCAATTCTTAATATGGACTGTGCTCAGTAGAGGTATGTAGAGACATCTAATGAGGTACATGGTATAAACATCTGATTTTGGAAAGAATACCAAAAATTCAAACTGAAATTTTAATATTAAACCAAGAATATAAAGTATGGTGGTATGTTCAGTTTATTTGCAATAAACATTATATTGTCAAACAGATTGTATACGTTGTCAAATAAATATAGCTCAGTCAAAATGAATGTTATGCTTACCAGGTTGACACCCTGTAGTGTCCATACCCCTCCATACCTATAAAACTTCAACTTGCTACTTGCAGGACATGATCGGCCATTCATGGAGATACAAGAACATAGCAATTTGTTTCTATAAAATTTGGGTCCTAGTGTCCACCATAGAGTCAGGTTGATTGAGACCAGGCCGTCAGCAGAGAACAGTAAATGGACCTGAACAACGTCGCACACAGCAAAAAAAAAAATCAAATCAAAACAACTTTATTAAGATTGTGCAAGTCATTACAGCCGACAGCGTGTAAGCTATTTGCTTCGTGAAATTAGGCAAAAATAATTCATATATAATCCTATATACAAAGTATTATTCTAACCTCACATCTTGCAATTCAAAATACATTTCAAATAATAAAAAAATCTAGGACATAACACACATCCAGTGACAATACTATGTGACTGCAGCTAATGACTCCTGAAATGTCTACCCCAAAAAAATGGGAGTTTGGGGGGGAACAGAGGTGGGCGATCATTGCTGCAAAACCACCATCAAAATGCCTGCGATATCTTATAGATTTTACATCAGAAGCTTTCAAGCATAAAGTCAAGCAATGGAGTATAACAAAGGTTTTTTTTTTTCCCATGAGGAGATTCCATGATAACAATGAATAGAAGTCCATGGACAA
The DNA here is from genome assembly GCA_029721435.1 of Gymnothorax reevesii. Lineage (NCBI taxonomy): Eukaryota > Metazoa > Chordata > Actinopteri > Anguilliformes > Muraenidae > Gymnothorax > Gymnothorax reevesii. The sequence continues at coordinate 31,270,360 of CM056575.1, forward strand.
GGCGTCAATTAGCATTGGGTTGTTGACCTCCATTCATTATCACCACAAATGTTAGCAGGTAGCATGAAGTATTCCTTTAAAATATTATACATATAGATAACAAAATGACTCCAAATGTGCGCAATGCCACACAATCTCGCCTTGGTCCATTTATTACCATTCTAAAGATATTTTATTTAAAATTGGAGTCAGAAGCAACATGATTTTAATCAGTTTCCTACACCTTAAAAAAAAAAAAAAAAAGCCTTAAAACCAACAAAAATTCAAAGCTTTCCAGTGATCACAGGTATAGATATTAATAGTCCCAATGTATGATTAACACAGCAAAATTACACACATACACACACCAAAAAGACTTCGCAGGGCATTTTGTAGGTGTTCCATTGCATTTTTCAAAAGAAAAAAAAACCTTAGTTGTGTACTCAAGATTCGAATAGAAATAAAAATATCACAAAGTAAAATCAGGTGCTGCTAAATAAGGCTCAAAATGAAAAATTCTACCATTCGTGAGGTTTGTCAGTGTCCATAATTCTTTTTCTTAAACAAGGGTGCTAAACCCTGCTGCTGACAATCAACTGTCAAGTAGGTTTCCACTTCAACCATGAAGCATGTCTGCCTCTGCCAATTAGCGGCCCAATGATATTTCTAGCAGTTGAATAAGTTGTGTTTCGTCAGGCTTGGGACCAAAAACCCACAGGGCAAGACCTGTATAAACAGGCTTCAGTAGCCCCATTCAAAAAAAGTTATTGCATCAGCTACAGACAAATATACGTAGTCTAGTAGATTCTCTGTCGAGGTTTCATGCCATTGGACTGCCACAATACAACCAAGGCTGGCAAATCTGCGTGCTAATATGCACTAGCCGAGGACAGGATAGGAAGCAAACAAAAAAATATATATTCATATAAATCCACCAATATGATCACTGCCACAGACTTATAATATAGTGGCTTCACAAAGAACACACAGGTTTTGCACTAACACTATCATGCAGAATACCGCGTCACACGGACTTCTCAATCCAAACACAACCCCATGGCAGCGCTTTAATATCGAGAAAAGTAAAAACTTAATGGAGGAAATAAAAGGAGGCCTCATCTCATCTCCCCGGGAGGAGTTCTAAAAACAGAAATAAATTTTAAATAGCAGGTGCGCTAGAATACGAGTTATTCAGCAACTCAATGCTTTACTTAAAAGTCTTGAATGGTAGTCATCAGGATATCTGGAAGAAAACAAAACAACACACTTTCAACATCACAGCAGATAAATAAGTTCTTATGGCCACATTACTCGGCGACCGTTTTCCAATTATGCCCACTTTTAACAGGGGCAGTAAACCAATGGCTGTGCTAGCTGCAACACCTGAAATACTTGCTCAAGGACCGTAAGCAGTGACCTAGTATTTGGCAGAAATACAAAACCGCTGCGCAAGGAGTGCATTGAGACCTAGTGAGGACTCTCAACAGGTGAAGCATGCCAGATTCCTTCTGGATTTTAGGACAACAAATTGCAGCACTCTCAGGCACTCAATGGCACCAAGATAAACCCACCTCCTTCCTTCACTTAATTGGAGTTCCTCTGTCGGACATTCTTCTCTTTGTGGTTGGTGGAATTGCTCTTTCTGCAGAAAGAGACATATTATCTTTATATATTTTTTTGGGGCCGTCTTTAGCCAAGAGGCTTCGGTGCATGATAGAGACACAGGAAAGTTGCTAGTTCAAGGCCAAATGTAGTCAAAATAGAATCATTGTAGCCGCTGAGCACTTGAGCAATGCCCTTGACCCCAAATCGCGCTTATTGGCTATAAGTTTAAGATAAAAGCACAGACTGATGTCATGTTGCATAATGTAATTACGATCAAAGTAGGCGGTTAGAAACATTAAATAAAAGAGCAACAATGGGAGGACATGTTTACTCACAGAGGGGCGGAGCCTGAGTCATCATCTGATTGGACAGTCGTAGGTCAACAAAGGGAAACAGGAAGAGGACAAAGATGAACCAGTGCACAGTATGGAACAATGATATCTACCAAAAGCAGCAGTCTCTTCAAGCATGAGCAGTGGGAAAAAGGAGCGCATTTCAAAGTTGATGGAAAAAACATCTCCCAGACCAAGAAGCACAAGGTATATTGGAGACCCATCATAAGGCTGCATTCTGACTACACAATACTCCACATATACTGAAGTTAATGCCCAATTCTCTCAAAATAAGTACAAATAATTTTATGCATGATAAATTTGATCACTTCGACAAATTAGCACTGACCATTTTGTACGATGCTACGTTATAAAGTAACATTGTACAAGTAACTAACTTTCACAATTTTAAGAATATATTTATGTGACGACATGTATTTGTACATCGTAATATTTCAAAGGATGAAACATGCAAACCTTTGCCATGGCAGTATGAACACAATGTTGAAAGTCCACACAGTTGAGAAGTAATAAAAAACATGCTGCTGAGAGGGAGAATGTGAATGTAGAGCAGGTCTATGATGTGGTCAGTCATACAAGATCTTTATTGCATAGGGGTTGTTTCTATTCCCGCGAATGACTGGCTAGACTCATGACATCCGAATGAATTCACAGTCAAAGTGACTTTCATGCAAGTTCACCACCTCAAGATGCAGTTTTGCATGCACGATGGTTCAGTCAATCTAGAAAAATATACGCGCAGTGACATCCGAAAGCATCCGGATAGCGACATTTTCAAAGAGCCGTAATACCTGCCCTGAAAATTTTGCATTTCTTCATATTGATTTAAGACTGCCATGTTTAATTTGAGGGTAATTTCTACTGGATGAACTACGTAGGGTATACAGACCTTTGAAACCGAGTCGCCATCCAGATACTTATGGACCCAACGGTATTTGAATAAAATTAAAATGCATTGCCAATCTGCTCTATCTGAATGTTGTTAACCCATGTCAGATGTACAAATAAACCCTTTCACTGGCAGCAGACAAAGGCATATTTTCTGTATATTAGGAATACACCATTTGAAAATTAATCATCATCATTATTATTAGACCAGTGAAAGAGTTGTCCATTTGGCATTTTTTGGTGAGTAGCTCCTAAATGAAAGCAGTGGATTCAAACTCAGCTGGCTTTCCCAAGTTATCTTAAATGTACCACTTCAGTCTCGTCATGCAATTTTGGTCACTTACCACAACGTAATAAAAAAGCAGCAGCAAACAAGAAAAAAAAGTAAATCATAAAAACTGGCCTTAAATAACAACTAAAAGCAAAGTAATATATTACAAGGGGACTGAAAGGGGCATGAAAAAAATCAGACAAGAAACAATAAACTTTTCAAAATAAAATTCAATCATTACAATTCTAACCATTCAAACAGGAAGAAAGATGCATAACCAGGGTGTCTTGTTGAATTTGTAATTATTCCGAGGTTCTTGGTCGATGCAGAGTATCAGAGTAATGCAAACCTGAAACCACTAGATGGTAGTATAAAGTAATTATTTAGCGCAAGTAACCCCATTGTTTATAGGTCTGTGCACTGCTTGGCCTAACGCGGTACATTCATTTCGTAACTCATCCGCTACAAATTTGCATTTCCCCCGATTAAGGAGGTAAATAATTGCAACACAGCAAGGTGTATCCCTTTTTAAAAAATTAGCTTTCACTAGCTTAGCTGGGTTAAGCAGTTTCTGACACTTTTGCTGGTCAACCAGCCCATGTAGTCAGGCGGTCCAGTAGTTTGACTACCAGCTCAAACATTTTAACCAGTTTCCCAGCAAGAGACCAGCCTAAAGAGTCGAAAACACAGCTCAATCCCCCAGCATGGAAACCTGCAGGTCAAAATTGAACTCTTCAGCAGAGTCAAAATGGCTGTCTCACAAAACGTACCGTCGTTGACCTCGTCTGGCTTTCTCCTCTTCTCGTAGATGAAGATGATCGTGACTAGGACGATGACCTCGGCCACAATGCCGAGGAAGGGCCAGAGGGCCGCAAAGCGGCTGCGCACACGGAGATGGATCTCGTCCATGGCTGTACCCATCTCATTCTCCCCATAGCACAGGTAGTCACCCATATCCTGCTTGATGTTCAAGTCATAGATGTAGAGGATGGTCTTGTTGGGCATTTTGTGAATCTCATACTTTTTGGTCTGGTTAACGATGAGCTGGAAGTCAAAGACAATTTAATTTTTTCATCTTTAGCTTGTGATCATCAGTAATCCAGTTAATCTTTCATAAAATGGCAGGACACTTTTATCCTGTCATACTTGATTCAATTTCCCTTATTTTTCCTACAGACATCCAAATCACTGCCAAATGCCAAGCATGTGACAGTTTGGATGGCTCAGTGAAAGGCTTTCAAAAAATATTATCCATAAAAGACACATTGGCTTAATACAAATTGTATTAATGTAGTGTTTGGAATTAGAAAGCCTTACAAGTGGCGAGAGATTAATTTCAGGTAGAAAACAAAAACTGTGATACAGCAACAATCTGGTCATTAAGTTTCAATAAAATACACAAAGGGTTATGTTTTTAAGACAAAGGATAGAAAACAACCACTATATGAAACTTAAAAGGCGTTTCTCCATTCATCCAGGAGCAAAGCATATCGATCATATGAAAGGGAAACCATAGGATCAGTAAGCCTGGAACTCAGCTGGTCTCCCACCCTGCCATGCCCATTTGGGAGCGAGGTGAAAAGGCTATAATGAAACACCAAACTTTTTTTACGTCCTAAAGAAGTTGTATGCCAAGTTTTATCAAATTTTATCGATATGAACCACTGCAGGTTTAAGATTTTTCAAATAGGTGTCTATCAGTGAAGGAATGTCAAAGGTCTCAAAGCGGCCATTTTTTTAAAGAAATTGTCAGAACCTGTCATATATACTGTATGTTGAGACATGCTGTATACTTCTTGTAAACCATTTTTAGCTCTTTATTTCTATTATAAAAGTTTAAAATAGACGACTTCCATTTTTCCAATTTTACTGCCCTGCCAAGCCCACTTTTGATGGTGAAGGGCTGAGCTCATAGTAATTTATGAGCCACAGATGTTGCAAACCAAGCGGTGTCAAATTTATTCAATATTCGTGACCGCTAGGGATAATGGATCAAATAGGTTACGGAAAACAGACAACCGAGACTACGTCATCTTAACTCCCATGGTCAATGATCAGCTATGTTAAAAACCAAACACAAAGCCACTGTTAACAACAGTGTATACTGAAACTATTTGAAGTGCCTTTATTTTAACTAAACTGAGGCCTCACGCTGTAATTGAGGGTAGACTGCTTTTTTCCCTCAGAAGAAAAATTGCATTAGGGACAAAAGCAGCTGCCGTATTCAAACCTGTGGAACTTCAGGCCCATTTCAAAGTCTAGAGGGGATGCTAAGGTTTCCAAAGATCACAAATACATCCTGCTATATAACATGGAAATGTGTATAAAATGATGTAAAAGATCTATACTTTTTTAATCGTGCCGATTATAGATCTTTTACATCATACATCAGCACTGTACTTGCCGCTAATTGAAGAATCAATTGATTTTTATTTGCTCTTCCAGTGAGATACGAGTGCAAATAAGGAATTGCACGCTGCACGTCCAGTGAATTCGCCAAGCTATTCAGTAATAACAAACATTGACTTGTTTGTGAAGTGCAGAGTGACGCTCGACTTTTGGGTGTTCATTATTTTACCCGCCAATACAAAAGTCCAAATGCGTGATATACCCACCTAATCTCTCATTTGCAAAATAACAAAGCAAAAACGTAAGAGAGAAACGCTAGCTGATGCTAGTTAAATCAAAAGCCTGGAGCTGGATAGGAGGATTCGGCAGAGGCGGCTCCGTACCTCCCTCTCTTTGTTCTCCCCGCGGACGGCGTACCACACCCATTCGGTGGGCAGCGGGTGGCTGTGGCTCACGCAAACCAGCTTGCCCTTGTCATTCTCGTTCCCGTGCTCAGAGTGCTTGTACGCCGAAACATGAGGGGCAGCTGGAGGGAAAGAAGTGTTCCTTTTTTTTGGTTGTTTTTTCCATCAGACACTTCAGAGAGCATGCATGAAGCTGACTGGCACCATCAAATGCACCGCAAGCCCCTCCCCCACCCCTGCCACCTTTACCACAAACCGCACGTCTTTGTGCTTTAGCAAACTCGTAGTCGCACGAAGGGCGATAGTCTTGATAACGCAAGAACTTTCCAAGGACAAGAGAGGCATTATTTGGCAAGACCTAGCATGCTGGTATTTGTTTTGTACACTAAAGCACAATGCCCTCGCTAAAGCTTTTGATCAAACTCTGCATTCGGACCGGGCTTTATCGGACACACTTCCTGATATGTGAATAGAAGAATGAACTTAGTGAGCTGAGCACTTACTTTTCACTTCAATTTCTTCCTTAACCTCAGGAGTTGAGAGGAAGACGCAGCTGTACCTCCCTCCGGTGTGGCTGTCAATCTTTGGCAAACTAACAAAAGAAGAAAAAAAAAAAGAAGAAGAAAGAGAGAGACAGGATTAATTATTATTAGTAAAACTTATGAATCAATGCTTCAAACAGGATGACCCTCCCTTCCCCTACCTCCTCGGACAATCAGTTTCCCGAAATTCCTTTGAACAATCTCAATCAAAGATGTCCTCCCAATGTAGTCATAGCACAATGAGCTTTAGATGTTTAAATAGGGCAGGGAGGGGGGCGGGCTACAAAGTCTTCCTGTTGATGGAATTTAAGAAAAATTAAAGCGATTGCATAAAACAAACTACACCGTGTCCTCCGTCATCACAACAATGAAGCGTTTGTAAATCGGCCCTGAGCACTCTCTCCCTCGCCATCCGCCATTTCCCTCCATTGAGCGGGAATTGAGGTCAGAGCTGAAATCGGGCCTCTTGCAGGGCTAATCCTGCCTAGGAGGTTACAGGCCGAGAGGCACGTCTCCCATGATCAGCGCGAATCAAACGCACAAAGAGCCGCCTCACTACAGGGGCAGGTACAATGGAAACGCTAGCAAGGGGATCGACAGCATATCACACCAGTATCACATGACAACTGGCACATCGTTCCTTTTTCCGTTTTGGGAAAGGGTGTCACAGCAAGTAAAATTCATCTTAAAAATTCAAAACATGGAAAGTAGGGGTGTAACGATTCTGAATCAATATTTTTTAAAGCGTAGTCACATCACCTGCTGCCATGGGGCGCACATCCAAACTTTCCCTTTGCCTGCATTTACCCCCGTGATGTCCTGAACGAAAGTGCTTAACATCAAAGGGCATGGAAAATGCTTCCGGAAGAAACTTGACTGACATCAGTATTTTTCGGCTAGAGGAGCAAAGCAAAGCAAAGGAAAACAAAATCGTCATCCTATTAACCAATTAGGCGACTCTAAGAAATGTATACCTGTTCCCGTTGACTTTGCCTGATTAGCAATCAAATGGTGGGTTCGTTTACTCTAAGTTGAATAAGTAGAGCTGTTTATTAAGACAGCATGTTTGATTGCTGCATTTTGAAATTTAAATGGGCATAGAACAGCACTGCTTGAACACGATTTCCATTGCCACGGCATTTCTTGCGACTGTGATAACTTGAACGTGAGATATAAATTTCATCCGCTTTTCAGAATGTTTTCCACTTTCTGTATTTTTTAGACACTTAAACTCTAGGTCGATCTGATAACAAATCTGTTTTAAATTAATCTTGAATAATGTCCTAAAATGTTTCAAGGAGAGATGTAATTCAGAGGAAGATTTTTTTCTAATTATTCAAATTGGCATTCTTTCAATCTAACGCCGTAGCCCAGTTAGGTTTGTCTGCTTTTCACCATCACATCTTAATCGTTATAGGCTACTGGCTAAATTACTTGATTGTTATTTCGGCCAAGTACATGGGAGCAGATTTAGGGAAGGGCGGAGCACCTGCAATTAGCAAAATCTAATCTCAGGCTTTTTCCCGACGGCATTTTAAATCGTTTTAAGCCGCTTCGGGTGTGTATGTTTCAAGAAATTACACACCCCATCACGGCGAGTTGTCTCATCACACTTTAAAAAAAAAAATCCTCATTCAACATCGACACATCCCAACTCAGCATTTCATCTCTCATTGTGGCATTTTTAGGAGATCTATAATGAAAGAAAAATAAAGAGATTTATTTTCAGATCACCCTGGATTTCAAGCGTCTAAAATATACACAAGGCGGAAAACATTAAAGCGGATGAAACGTGAATGTGAGCTATAAATGATCACAATCACACAAAATGGCCAAATACTAGTCCCCCAAGGAATTTGCGATTCCGTGATCGCAGAATTTCAAAGCCCTCCGTGGAAATCAAAGCAGTCCGTGGAATATAGGGCGAGGTGCAAAATATTATATTTTACATGTATCTTTCATCCCGGCCGCTAGACATCGCGGTCAGATAAACGGGATCTAAGACTCGCAGCTGGTGCTGCCAGTTACGGAAACTGATTTTTTTTTTTTTTTTGCTGTATGCAGTGTTAACTATATAAAAAGATGGACGCAGCACCCTGATCTGAAAAAAGAAGCCGATGTGGAAGTACCGTAGAATGGCAGTCTATTTAATGGCCAGCAGATGTCAGTGGTTGCAGAAAGAAGTTCAATGCAACAGAAGTCTATGAGAAAATGATCCTACTTTCCCACCGAATTTTTCATTTAAATAATAATTTTTCACATCATTTTATGTTAGCTATAGCAAGTTCAAAGTCTCCTTCAATAAATCACGACGTTCATTTTCGTGAATTATGGTCTCATATAAACTAGAATAAAAGTATAAAGCCAGAATATGCTCCTGGGGCGTGGCTATCCTCTGGTTCTCGTCCGATACGGTCAGATCCAGAGCCACGTTCCTCCCCAGATCTTCGATTCACGCTCTCGTCCAATAGAAATCACATCCGGTTTCAAAATGACAACATGGCGCAATTCAAATGGCCAAAATCGAGGCTTCTTTTATTGCATGCTGAAACCAATGGGTGACGTCACGGTAGCTTCATCCATCTTTTTATACAGCCTATGGTAAGCAGTAACGTTTACAATATCCAGAGGATACAGTGAATAGTTTACACTTCATTTAAATCTTTAATATTTGGCACTTGTTCTGTTACTAAGCCTCGTTCACCCATAGTTTGATTAAATGTTTTGCCCTTTATAAGTTATGCAAATAAATCTGCTCAAGTGGGACCAAGAGAATATTGATGTTGATTATTTTATAACCGCAATGTTTCACAGTGCAAATAAATTCATAAGAGCATTCATTGCTTCATTATTACATAAATTTGCTTTATAACTGGTAATTTTAGGTTTTTTTTAATGCCCGCGGAAAATCAACTTTCAAGCCGCGGAATCAAGAATTGCTCTCCGCAGAATCAGGATTGTTCTCTGCGGAATCAACATTTTTTCTCTGCAGATTCCTGGGGGTTCTAAAATACGCGTTCTTGCAAATCTATGGCCATTCAACTTTCAGAATGCGGCAATCAAACAAGCAGTCTTAATAAACAGCCATACTCACACAGCGAATTAAAAAAGCGAATCGCCTGTTTGATTGCTAATTGAGCAAAGTAAACAGGGACAAGATTAGAGCAACCTACAGTAATTGCTTAAAAGGAGACAATTCTGTAGTCCTTTACTTGGTTCCATGCAGCATGTGACCGAAATAGTCAAGTTTTTTTCCCCCGGAAGCATTTCTCATGCCCTTTGATGTTTGGCACTTTCGTTCAAGACTGCGTCAGGTTTAATAAAGGAAATGGGAAAACTCCGATGTTCGCCCCTTGGCGGTCCGATGCCATTAAAAAAAAAAAAAAAAAAAACACCAATACAGAATCGATTCAGAATCGTTACACCCCTAATGGAAAGACAACTTAACTGAAACTTCAAAAACATAAAAAAGGTCCATACACAATCTGGATCTGGAAATGGCCCCTCAATTTACACAGGGAAGATTATGAACAAAATTGCACAGTCTCCATAGGGAGATCAATAATGAATAAAAGAAGGGGGAATTGGGTTACCCAACAAGTTATCTTTTTGAAAATGTATAGCCATAAATAAAACAGAAAACAGAAGCTGATACACATACCGGTATTCTGTGAAGGTTACTGGAGTGTCCACCTTGGTTGCCTCAATCACGTTTCCGTCTTTGGTCCAGTAGTGACCCTGGACTGCTGATGGCGCGTTGGTGAGATTACAAGAGAGTGTTGCTGAGGTCTGGTTGCTCACTTCTTGTGGGTAAGTCAAAATAAGAGGATCTGCATTGACAACACAAAAGACAATCGTCAAAACAAATGCAAAATGATATACTTAACCCTTGACCTAACAATGTGTGTGAAAGGTTTTGACTTGCCGTTAAGAAAACAAGAACTTCTAAAAAAACTCCTCTTTCCAGGTGATGATGTTTGAAGAATTCAAGGGAATTCTTGTGTCTGAATTACCCCATCTTTACCTACCTCAAATATTACAAAACACGCAGCTATTTGAATGTAACTTTTCAATAGTGCAGGAACAACATTCCTAGCATGCAATTTCTTTTCATATCCATTTCTTGCATTGCACTGAAGCACTCCATACAAAAGGCTCAATAATCCACCAATCCGGTTCACTTCATTAATAGAAGTACTGTCTACACAGTCTGTGTGCGCAAGCGTTGCTACTTGTCGTGAAGAGACACCATTAAAAAGGTAACAATTTCATGTTAGCCAATTCCAAGCCATCTACAGAATACATAGACACCAGTTATTCAGTTCAGGACAAAAATGGAAGGTGCAACTAAGAAAACAGAGGGTCCAGGGGTCTCATTTATAGACAGTGCATGGGCGCAGAAATGAAGCGTTGGCCATTTCTTTGTTGATTTATTAAAAACAAACTTAACATTTAAAACGCACTGAGTAAATGAGATCATGCATATATTTCCAACTTGACTCCGACTGAGTAGAAATTCTGTGCAGTTTAGCCACAGGTCCATGTATTAACACTGTCTCTTTTTTAACCACAGGCCATTTTCCCGTTTTAAGCATACACAATATTTAGGTTTGAAATCCACATTTTTTTTGTTTTTTCAATAAATAAAACCCCTGGTAATGCTGAGGGAGAAAAAAAAAGGATTGAGATAGGACATTACATGGAGCAGATGAGAGTAGAGCAGACTGCTAACACTGAAAGGGCAGGTTCGAGCAGGTCGGTTAGGCTCTCTTTCCGTGATTTAAACCCTTTTTTTAGGATCACACAGAAGGCTCCAGGATATAAAATGTGTCACAAATGAGAATGCCTTGTGCAGCTACAATCATTATTTGAAAAAAAAAAAAAAAAAAAAGTTTCTCAAATGGCAGCAAAATCTAGAAAAGAGATACCGGCAGACAAATTTAAAGATACAACACATCACCAACGGCCATCAAGTCCACAAAAAATCCACAGTGGCTGTTAGATAAGCGCGGAAGCTTTCAACATTTTTTTTTTTTTTAAATGACCCATTTTTAAGCAAAGAATATTACAGCTGCCAGCTCCTACTCATTTGATCAGTATCATTTAAAATATTAAAATGGCTCTTCCTCTCATCCCCACCCATTACTGGAGGCCCTTCACACTGAATTGGACCAGGCTATAGTGAGGACACAGGGAACAAATGGAAAGACAGTTGTACCATAGGGCATCGACAGGGAACATCTACTTATATTCTAGGGTAGCGCTCTGCAGGAATGCCCCAAGGGAATGGACTAAAATACAGTGTAGAAACCCCAAGGAGTGGACTAAAAGACTGCGTACAAATGGCAACAAAGTGAGGGAACAGGGCTGAGGGCTCTAAACGACTGGAGAGGGGGATCAAATTGAGGAACACTGGATTGCAACAGGCCTTCTGTTTCAAGACACCCTGGCGGCAGGGGGACCGCCACTCACGTTCGAAAACAATAACGTTAGCCTGCGAGCGTATCCACTTGATTTTGGGGGCCTTCTTCAGCTCGTTGCGGTCCGGATCGTTGGAGGCCCGGCACTCGTAAGTGCCCGTGTCATTGACCGTGAGCTCAGAGATGTAAAAGACGCTAGTGGCGTGGTGGATGTAAGTGGCGTTGATCCGCACCCGATCCCCCCGGGCCCCGTCAAACAGGTGGGTGAAGGTCTCGTTGGGCTCCTCCCCGATGATGTACCACCACTGCACCTCCGGAATGGGGTTCCCTATAACCTCACAGTGCAGCTCCACACTGTCCTCCACCAGCTTCATCTGGGACAGGGGGGATTTGATGAACCCCGCTGGGGACAGGGCCATGTTTTTGGCAGGTGGGGGCGGGCAAGTTTGAGAGTGTGTGCGCGCGTTTAGGTTGGAGCAGAAGAGTTGATAAGGTGGGTTGGATTGAGGAAGGTTGTACCATAAGTGTTTCGTAAGTGATTTGTTAGTACATGAGATCATTTGTTCGTTTTTCCGTTCGGTTGGATGGAGATGGGTGGGACCACAAGTGTTCGTGATTTGGTTTGAGCAAATGAGATGATTGGTTTGTTTTATTTTTAGGTGCATGGAGGATGGACATGGAGACATTTTTGTGATGGGGGGGCCACAAGTTTTTGCAATTATGGGTTGAGCAAATGAGATGATTAGTTTATGTTCCATGGAGGAACCGAGTGGTTGGATGATGATGATTGTTAATGGCCAAAGGCAGGCATGAAGAGATGAGAAAGAAAAAGAAAGGTCATTAGAAAACAGAAAAACTGGCAAAAGCATATCAGTGAAAAAGCCATGGATTTTAAGCATCATGCAAAGTTCATATCTATAGTGCCAAGTGAGAACTAAAATGCTAAATTATGTTCTTCCGTTGAGCTGAGCATGATGGCAAAATCCATGGGACAGAAAATGAGAAAAAAATAGCATGAAAGCATTTCAAGACAAGAACAGGCAAAAACAGATGTTTTACAACAAGGGTGTCAAGATCAATTTCGAAGGGGCTTCAACACCAGTGGGTTTAACAGTCTCCTGTCAAATAGGGCAGTAAAAAAATTTGTCAATAGCCAGTCACCTATAAGCATATGAACAGTTAAATTACATTATTGGAAACCAAACTTAACCTAGCCTGAGATTAATCCATAAATACTTTAGTCAGACAAACTCAACAACAGTAAGAGATTTGTTCCTCGTCGTGTCCTTACAATGAATCATCTGCCAATCAAAAGCGTGAAGATCAAGTGAATTCTCAACCAATCAATGGCTCTGCTCAATGATCCACTGGGTAAGAGTTCACCCCGATTATTGGCAGACAAGACAGCCCTCCAGTAGTGCAGTTCGACACCCATGTTCTAGAACACACGTTCAGCATAAATGAAATAAGACATGCAGGTGGGCAATGTGATCAACCAAATCAGACCAAATGCAATAGTAGGTAGAAGTATCAATCTATCCAAAGGCGATCGATTCACTGGAGGAAAAATATAGCGTAACTAAGTATACTCAATGCCAACTTTTATCATACTTAAAGCATTCATAAGCATATAGTGAATTAAGAATCCTTCAGCATACCTAATTGTTTAAAATGAATGGAAAACACATTTACAACCTTCACCAACTGGAAAAGTAATGTGTACACCCAAATTACATATAAGCACTCATCTATGACCTGTATCAACATTCAGGGAGTACTTTATGAAGTACGAGACTAGAGTAAGCCAAGTAACCTGACAATACCTAGTGCATACCGAAATCACCAAGATCCTATCCTGACCAATTACCCAGCTCACTCAATTCGTCTGCTTTGTGGAACAGGCCCATAGTGAGATAATCAAATGCTTTGTTGTGTTTCAGTGAGTTAGTGAGAGACCCAGCCAGGCTTAAAGAAGATCATTGTGGAAGAAGTTTCTCATTGTGCGGTACAGGCAGTGAGTACACTTGCACACCCCCCCTTGCCCCCCCTCCTCAATTGACTGATTCACTGAAATGACAGTTGAGACAATATACAGTAACAGAACATGGGCTGTGCCTCAGCATGCACGTCCACTTACATAAATAATCCAGGAAATCTAAGACGCATGAACAATCCACCTCAGATCAAAATTCCGAGGACTTAAAAGAAAACTCAACAAACTATATTGTTCCAGCTCCAGGGGATGGAGACGCAGTCCTATACAATTTCCCCATCCCAAAACAATACTGCTGTTTGTAGAAGGCAGGGGGCAGTAGGGTGGCCGGGGGGGTGGGGGTGGAGAGGGGGGGTGACTGAACTCACAAAGGATCACAGTGTCCACGCAGAATTAGGACTGATCCTGCGCCATACCAGCACATCAGCCTGCTGCGGCAGCCCTTGCACGGGCGTACAGCTATAAACGCCAGGAGCGGTAAACACTGCACCATGTGACCTGAACTGCCTGCCTGCGGAAGGTCACCTTCAGGCCTGTTGCTATGAAACAAACATAGCGGATTCCGCACTCACTCAACCATACAGTGAGGAGCCAACAGATTAAACTGGGGTGCCGTGCCCTATACTTGGCTTGTTTTTTTTATTTTATTTTTTTTAATAACACTTCGAAAACCAAGACCCAAAGCTCACTGCGACAAGAGACGGCGAGTTCTAACAGTATTTAGACAGCGACAAAATTTTTCTGGGCAGCATTTCCGACAATAGTCATATGGATGCATCACGCACTCATCAAATGGCAAACTGTCAGCTTAATGTGAGGGTATTCTGGATCCAAATCAAGAGAACAACACAGGAATTTCAGGCCTTTATGTTATGGCTCTCATGCTTATGGCCCCAGCTTTATTTTGCATTCCCCTTGTGAAAATGACAAATGCGAGCAGGGCAGTACAGTTCAAGTCTACTGTGGAAGAAAAAAAATCACTTTGGCCTGCACCAGTAGGGGGATTCAGTGTCAAGCAACAAGGTTCTGACACTCACCATTTCAAATGTTGCCAAAACTCTATTTGATGGTGTGTACTATTGAAAGAAGTGTTCTAAAAACTTTTTTTGGTAAAAAAATAAAATAAATATTGGTTTTATAAATAATGGTTAATTTAAAATGGGTCATTTTGCTTACTGATGTTCTTTTTAACTCACAATAACTTCATGACTCAGAATAGGCCCAGTTTTAGCACATTACTGATTAAGGTACAAGGAATTCAAAATAACAACAGAAAACTCCTCATGAGGCCTCTGACCTCCATACTTTGATATTTAACAAGACTGTATAGGCCAGAGGTGGGCAATGAGGGCCTTATCTGTCCCTGGTTTTCGCACCAACTTCTGGCCTTTAATTAGTTCATTATCTAAATTAGCAAAGCTATTTATGGAATCTGACATTTTTAATCTTTAAATTTCTTTAAAAATCACGAGTGACCGAAGACTCTTCTCGTCTCCCTACATAAAACATTTTTCTTTGATCGAATCTTTGCACAAATCTATACTTGCGTTTGCAACCAATTAGCTCAATTATTCAGGGTAATTGAAAGAAATAAAAATCCGCTTACACACCGGCCCTGGAGGACCAGGATTGCCCACCCCTCGCATAGGCTATGGTACAATTGCACTGTGTGGGACAGGACACAGAGCAGAATTTTCAAATTAATTTCTGTATACTTGAAAGACTGAAAATATTTCTGATGGTTATATTTTCTGTCAGGCGAATGAAATCTCCAAATGAATTACACTTATTATGATCATTATCGGTGCAGCAATTGGGACATCCCAATCTTGTGGGCTATGCAGGTACTACGAGAGCTTCAATGATAATGGTCATAATAAATGTGATGAATATTGAGATTTAATTCTCCTTAGAGGAAAAAATAACCATCATTGTTTTCAATGAGAATCTATCAAGCATACAAAAATTACTTTGAAAAGTTCAGCTTCATCCGTCTTGTCCAACAAAGAGCAATTGTTTTATGAACAGTCCAGTTAAATATTCAAATTGTGGGATTCACAGGCTTAATGAGGGGGGTGTTTGCTTGTCTTTTTGGATTCCTTGTACCTCAAGCAGTAATACTGCCAACGCTGGTCCTATTCCGTCGTAATTGTAGTGTTGGTGCAAATTTAAAAGAGCATCTATAGTCCAAATAGCAAACTTACCCCATAAAAATGAAGCATTATTTGTGAAAACAACAAACATTACTACAAACGTGTTAAGAGAACACTTCTGTCATCAGCACACACCATCTGATAGAGCCTCAGCAACATATGAGGTGGTGGGTGTCAGGCCTTGGTGATTCGACACTGCATTACCCAATTATTTCAAGTAGCCATTATCGTCAAGTTTTTTCGCGATACATTTATGGACGTACATAATCCTAAAGCGGAGAAAAGTTCAGTCGAGTTTTGAAAGTCAAATGGATTCAGATTACACAGAGTCGATGAAACTCCAGTTTTGGCCACACTATTCCAGTAGCTATTGATCCTCTTCGGCCTCAACTCTTTGAAAAGCAGAAACGGCTGCCTGTTGTTGCTGATGTTGTAAACTCAATGACCCTACACGGAAATTTATTCACGTGATCCTCGGGAACAAACTCCACCGAGTGACATACCGGTTTATGGGGTTTGACCTGCCAACAGACCGTAGCTTTGTGGCAAAGGGAGCTAAATAGCCCCCAATATAACTATATTACAGACTAAAACAAAGAACAGAAGCTTTAAATGGCATCACCAAAACTTAAATGGTGCATCTAAAAGCTTCACTGAATTAAGCATCATTAAAACCGCACTTGATTAGATAAGCAATGGTGCAAATTCCAAAATTGCGTAAGGTTTGAAGATCAGGGATCAGGAAACTAACACAGACGTTTTATTGAAACTACGCCAATTTTGGTCCGCGTACCATAAAAGGCTGTGTCCTTTCTGCAGCGACCTGGGTTCGATTCCGGCTCGGGTCATTTGCTGCATGTCTACCTCTATTTTTCTCCAACCTTCCTGTCTCTCTACACTGCATAACTATCAAATAAAATGAAAAATTCCCAAAAAAATAATCTTCCACAAAAAAAAAAAAAAAGAACTACGCTAATTTTACACCAACATTTTCCCACAAGGGTCATTCCATATCAACTCAACCAATGTTAAAGAATCTTCCACAGACACCAACTTTAATTTAGCCGAATTGTTTTAAAAGTATCATTGAGGGTATAATGGACGGGGGGGGAGAGAGAGAGAAAAAAAAAAAAAAGCTTCAGCTTCTAAAGGTTTCTGAAATATGCTTCTCCATAAATGGAGGGGGGACCATGCCGACTTTCTAATAAGAATTCATTTGTTGGAGGTGTCGGGGATCAATTTCTTGGAAATAAATCATTGCTTTGAGCTGAAAATAGCTACCCACGGTAACTGGGGCCCATGCTTTCAGAATGTGTAATCCAAATTGGTTTACCTCTGCTAATTCCAGAGTGATTGACCTCTCAAATATGAATATTTTCTTTGGCAAAAATCAAAGACAATTTTCAAAGACCCCCCAGGTCAGCCTATGACCTAGGGTCAAATAGAGATGGTTAATGATGCTTGATTCCTTTTATTTAGGGACAGGCCTGTCTGCAATATGAACAGACTGTTTTGCCCATTTTTGGTTGTCAAGTGCACCATGTGGGCTCAGTTACCCATGGTCATTACATTTTTTTTTTACATAATTGTATGCATCTCATCTGCACTTGTTCAAAATTTCAACTTATTTCATCATCTCCTTCATGACTAAATTATTTTGTTTAATACTGACACAATCCCATCCAGATCATGCATTATGGGGCCACCTGACCTAGAATTATTTACACACATCAGCCCAACACTAAGATTGAACGTTACATAGACAGTCAACTTTACTGTAAATCAATTATATGCCTTTAAGAAGGCCAGAAGTTTCAGCCAATATAATTTTATCATGTTTTTAGGGTTATGTTTTTGAGACGTTGAGAACGGCAGGAGCTGAAACATGTTGTCTTGCGATAAAGTCGCTTTCTATTGGTTCACTTTTTTGAGTGCGGACTTCCACTTCTTCATCATATTTTTAGGTGCCACGCCTACTTTTCTGAATATATAATTATACAATGTAGGGCCTGATTCATTGCATCATTTCCTGAGATCTGCTGTTGCACTCCTTCCCCTTACAGTCTGGATTCTAGGTACTACATCATATTGCTTATGTATGGAATCATTTCTACAGCTTCTGGGTACTGCATCATCTCTGGTTAAAACAAAAGAGGACGAATCAATGTTTCCATTCAAGAATCAGCGTGGCTTCTGGCAAGTGCAAAACTGGAATATCCTCGGATGAGGAATGCCACAAACTTGCACACTGCCGAAAATCTGGACATATAGCCATCAGAGACCTTGAACCTGTAGACAAATGACTTTCACCGTGGCAGTGTGGTATCTCACTCAAAGATGACCACATCTGTTCTAATCATGAAAAGGTTTATTTGTCACGCATTGAGTCTACAGGTGTTCTGTGCCAAACCATTTCTCCCATGACAGCTTTCCCACCATTGCTTTAGTTCTGTTTCAGAAATAAAAATAAGAATGAAAAGGATATTAGCCAATGATCATTTTACTGTTATTAATTAAAAGCAACCATCGGCCAAGCAGGATAATGCAAAGCCAGAGCAAAAAGAGGATGTCTTGTGCATTTATGCTCAGGAACGGTACATCGGCAGTACTGTTGAGCGTTCGTATGAAAATAGTGGACTCCTCTCATGACCAGTTTCAATTCGTAAGAATGGGTGCCATTCAAGAATGCCTCTGCATCTGGGCCCATATTCACAATGCATCTTAGCACGAAAAGTAGCTCCTAACTGCCAACTCCTTAAAAAATAAATAAGTATTAAAATGGACGCGTCAGTCATAAATTTAGGACTCTTAATTATTTTTGCTAAGTACTATTCACAAAGCATTTTAGGCCTGAAAGTAGCTCCTTAGTCGGGGAGAGCTTAAGTAGTCAAGAGGACTCCTAACCTATTCACAAAGAATCAGAAAATGCCTGCTGCTGTTGAAAGACGGAAGGACTTTGAAATTCTGAATGATGCGCAGTTGTTGAAAAGATACTGGATGGACCGTGAAAGGATTTTATTTGTCGTTGACTTGGTGAGGGAGAGAATTGCATCTCGAAACATGAGAAACAACCCAATAAACGCCAAAATAAAATGTTTGGCAACACTTCGTTACTTGGCCACAGGAAAAATGCAACTTTGCGAAGCAGACAATTTGAGGGTTTCACAATCATCTGTCAGTCGATCAATTCAACAAACAACCAATGTGCTCTGTGAACCACATATCATCTGACAGTTTATCCAGTTTCCAATGGACATTCGCCAACAACACAGAATCAAACTTGAATTCATCCAGATTGTATTTGATGCCGAATACAATATTTTGGACATTGTTGCGAAATGGCCAGGATCCATGCACGACTCGCATTTTAATAGAAAGCATCTTCTGCCAATTATTTGACAGGCATTATGTGCTTTCAGGATGCCACGTGCTCGGGGACCGGCTTTGGGGCTGTACCTCCTCCTGCTATGCATAAAATTTTATTTGGCTATTGAGCGAGGGTTACATTTAATAGATCATCATAATAATACCAGCCTGTCATATTTTGCATGCATATTTAAACCGTAGGCTATAAATTACAAACCAAGCTTAGTATGCTTTCCTGTTTAAACGATAGCCTGTTTATAGGCTGCAATCTTGGACCTCCCCTGCAATTGCACCCCACACCACCGCTTCTCGCAGTCATCTGCAGGTCGAGACACTGAGGGAAATGCAGCACTGATCTGTAGGCTAATATTATCCCACGAATCCCGCTTGGATTTGCTGTTCAACCCTGAGCCAAATTTCCCTTTGATTACATGCATTCGCTCCAGCACCAACTGGGCCAGCAGCAGTAACTGGTCGTAGCCCCAGTTGGGGCTTTCGCTTCCTTTTTGAACTATCATTCATGACAGATTAGGGCAAACAATCTTGAACAGCCCAACATTTAAATGTTAGCAACATATTCTCATTGGGCAATAAGTTGCCAATTACTGGGGCAAATGACGCATTTTATTATTGACTCGTTTTATGTTATTGCAGTTTTTACAACTCTCTCTTACCTATGTATGTTTATTCGTCTAAAGCATGATATGTGGGGACTGCACATAGTGCATCTTCAGGAGTACTCAACAGGTTATTATTTTATTGGACAAACCAGCCGCTTGGACCATTTCCTCATTTTTTCCTCCATGGGTTGTATGTGGGGCATTTTTTCCAATGGGCCGCCCGGTCACCCAACAATCACCGTGCTCATTGTCCCAAGACTCTTGCATGAGAATTGATGTCATCCAAAGCAACAGAGATTTACTCCCACCTATCTCAGAGCTACTCCTATTCTAGGAGTTGCCGGTTTTCTAAAATAAAAGTTGCTCTCAGTGGCTTTGTGAATAACTTTCAAGATTTTACTCCAACAAATAATGTTTTAGCGGGACTTAGGAGTACTCTTAGCGGTAAGATAAGATGCTTTGTGAATATGGGCCCTGAACTGCAAGGACAGAGATCCACATTTTATAAGCTTGCTCCTCAAGATCCCGCCATTATTCTGAAGAAATTGCCATCATTTAAATAAACTCATAGTGGTTGTGACTGAGTAAGATTACTTCTTCACAGCTACTGTAGTTTTTGACATGAACTGTTGAAAGCTAGTACTTGGCGTCCACTGAAAGACACTGGTCTCATGATTATTCATTGTGAATTCTGGGAAAATTATGCCTGTGTGCAGCAAACTTTACTATTAAGGGGGGATCTGGGGTTAAATGAAAAATGACACTAGGAAAAAACTCAGAATTAAAGAAGTATATGTAATAACCACCAAAAAAGTTGACAATTTTCTGTTTATGAGGTTGCCACGGTAACAGAGCAAGCTAATTAAATATGCAGAAAATTTCTGGCACCAATTCCTCTTTAACTCTATGATAGAATTAAGTTTTTCATTCTTCATTTAAAAGCCATTGCTTATCCAAATGCAATGGCAAAGCCATTCTTTGCCCAATTTATCGGTTTTGTGATTTTGGGACATTTTACTCAAATTTTGAAATTTTGTGCAGAATCTGATGATTACTCAAAATATTGAAAGTATGTAACAGATAGGGAAAATTTTGCCCATGTCATTGCGTTTCTAATGAAGTAAAGTACCTGCAACCCAAATTTCATCAGTTATGGCTGCCACAAACATGAGAAACGTGGAAAAAGTAATACCTCAGGAAATCAATGGAAAATGCATTAGATTGAAAAGTTGAGTTCAGTTTTTAATCCTTGTAGCAAAAACTGATTATTAAAAGGTGGGTTATTATAGAATATTTTTCCAAAAATTTTTTTTGAATAAAAATAATCAAATTTTGCCCATTTAACCCCAGATCACCCCTTAAGGTGAATTTTAGGAGAAGATTTACTATTAATAATCATTGATTATTACTTTACCAATTAAACATGTCTATACTGATAACTAGCGACAATTTTTGATTGCAGAACAAAAGGCAATTAAGAGGGCATTTTTGGAAGGCAAGTTATTGGTGGCACAGTAGAGTAGTGGTTTGCACCGCTGCCTCACAGCAAGTCCGTCGTGGGTTTGAATCTGGCCTGGGGGCTTTCTGTGTGGAGTTAGCACAGAGGTGGGCAGCGAGGGCCATATCTGTCCCTGGTTTTCACACCAACGTCTGGTCTTTAATTAGTTGATTGTCTCAATTAGCCAAACCATTTATGAAATCTGACGTTTCAAGCGCATTTCTTTAAATTATCATGAAACTACAAAGACTAGTCTTGTCTCCCATCATAAAACATTTTCCTTTGATCAAATCATTGCATAAATCTATATTTGTGCATGCAATCAATTAACTCAATTAGTCAGGGTAATTGATAGGAATAAAAACCTGCATACACACCGGCCCTCCAGGACCATGATTGCCCACCCCTGAGTTAGCATGTTCTCCCTGTGTTTGCGTGGGTTTCCTCCAGGTACTCCGGTTTCCCACACCCACAAAAACATGTAGCATAGGAATGCATTATCAGTGCCCCTGACCAAGGTATTGGCTTTAGAATGGAGTCGGTCCCCGGGCACTGCTCTGTGGCTGCCCACTGCTCCTAACAATACAATGGGTCAAATGCAGAACCCATGGGGTTAAATTGTATATTGTTGTACCTACAATTAAGTTGAAAAGATTTCATAACTGCCCTACACGGCGAACGTACCCAGCAAACGCTGGCCAAAAAAAAAAAAAAAAAAAAAAGGTTTTTTTTTTTTCCCCCCCAGGCTGAACCCTTTTCAGAAACTCCCATATGAAGCCTTGAATATCGTCAATACTCACTGAAGACAGACCTGTCCGTAAATAACAGGAATCCACCATCTTCAACCCTCTGTAAGTGATCCTAGGCTGACAGGGGGTCCATGAAAATTGAATTTTTGATTTCCATCATTGAGGATTCATATTTGAGAGGCCAACAACACTGGTGCAGGAAAAAAAAAAAAAAAAAAACCCTTTCCATTCACCTTCACCGGCAGAGGTAATAAACCAATGGCAGGGAGCTTCCAATCTAGATGTGGTTTTCACGGGACAACTTAACCACAATTAAATGCTGCATACGCTTCTCAAGCTTATCATAATGAAGGAAAATGCCGGTCTGCCATCTTTAACCCAATTCTGAGATCAAAACTAAGTCACCACCGATGACTGAACTCAAGGGAAATCTAATTTTACTCCTCATGAGCAGTCACCGCTCGAGTAGTCAAGCAATGAGGTGGCCGCTGTTCTCCTTGAAGTTATTTCAGATGACAGGAGAATGATGGGATGCTGCATAACAAGGACTCAGTGACACCACTCAACACCCTGTTATAATGTCTTACAAACCTGTGCCATTGAAGTCAACATTAATTATTTTATATTGCCGATATAAAGACATGTTGAAGGATAAAACATGAATAAATGCATGGACAAAAAAATAAATGCAGATGCTTCTGTTTATTTTCCTGGGATTATTTGGGTCCACTCATCCCCAAGGCAGCTCACTGCACATTGATGCAGTTATTCTGTGTGATCTCCCCAACAACTTTATGTCCTATAAAGAGGCAAGATGGCAGGGGTCTCTGACAGGATACCAATAGCCCAAGCTCCACAAGGTACGAGGGCTCAATGAATAGTTTCATGAGAATGACGTGATCCTAAGCATATTCCACCATCTTCACAGTCACCAGATCTCAAATCAACTTGATTCATATGAACATTATGGAACAATGCATTTGACAGGGCCTACTGTCATCATTATCAAAACGCCGAATGAGAGGTTCTCTCACAGAAGAAAGGTACTCCCATCTCTCCAGTAAAGTTCTACACCTGTAGACTCTGCATCAAGGCGTGTTAAGTAAATCTGGTAGACTTTGGAAGCTAACACCTTACAAAGACCGTTTGGGTTGACTTATCCATTCATTTGTCACCTGTCTGTGTAAGTACTCAAAGCTACCAAACTTAACTACGCAGCTGAGCTCCACTGTAACAGGAATCAGGTCATGGGAAAACCCATGTCTACAGTTTGGGTTGTCTGGGCTTAGCATATATGCAGAGACTGGTCAATTTTAATTACACTAAAAGTACTCTTTCGTCAGCTGGAACATAGCACTATTTCCATCTAGACAAGAGAAGCAGCTTAACAAGAGATTAACGGGGGAAGTGTCAATGTCATCCCATAGCAGAGATGTAAATGTCTAGCTCGCTAATTTTACATAAGACCAAATGCAAACCTTAAATGTTACTTTTTTTAGTCATTCAGTGTACACTAAGTGCCGACATTCGACATTTGATGCGTAGATCCGCCGGTTCAAATTAGCGGGGTCATACAGATGGGATCTGGATTGAAGTAAACAGCAATTAAATTCTATTGAAGACGAGAAACAAAATGTGCCCCACACTTTTCAAACACCAGCTGGATGACGGGCAACGGTTTTGTTTGAGGGCAAAAATCACTGATCTACGCTACTGTAATGTGGATCAATGGCAATAACACTCCTTCGCTGCATTAAATTTTGCTACACTACCAGACAACTGGCAGATGGAGGTCTTCAGTTCGTGAAAGCCAAGTAAACCCATACATATCCGTCACAGATATTCTGTATGAGAGACGCTGGAAGGTTAGCTTAAATCAATTCCTATGACTTTGAATGTCTCAACAGTGAGAGTGCTTTAATAAAGTCTAACCAGCTAGCATGATGTATATTATTATCATATTTACTTCCCATTTACATGCGCGCGCGCACACACACACACACACACACACACACACACACACACACACACACACACACACACAGATCATTACATACTGTAATTAAGTATCAAGTCAGCTTTTGACTCAGGCCAGCTTAAAGTTAATGAACTAGACTGCCTTTTTGAAGTGCTTATAGATTTTTCTCCCATGTCATTTCTCAGCAACCTGGGATAAAAATAAATGGGCAGGTGACTGTTTCATCAACAATCAGCTCCAAATTACAAAAACAATTAAAAGAAATAGGTTTTCTAGTGTACGGGCTACAATAAAGAAAACTGACATCCAATAAAACCAAATCACATTAAATGTCACTAAATGTTTACAAGCCTGGATGAACTTAAATGAATGTACCCATCGTGAATTTAGAGCAGGGGTGGGAAATTCCAGTCCTGGAGGGCGGGTGTGTATGCAGGTTTTTATTTCTATCAATTACCTTGACTAATTTAGTTAATTGCATACACTAATATATTATTTGTGCAAAGATTAGATAAAAGAAAAAAAAGGTGGGGAAATGAGAATAGTCTTGGTTGGCCATTCATGATCATTTAAAGAAATGCGCCTGAAATGTCAGATTTCAGAAATAGTTTGGCTAATTTAGATCATCAACTAATTAAAGGCCAGAAGTTGGTGTGAAAACCAGGGACAGATACGGCCCTCGTTGCCCACCTCTGATTTAGAGTGTTGAATTCATCGACCCCCGGGTGAAGCTTACCAGAGGGAAGGGGGTCGATGAATTCATCAGGGGTCGATGAAAATGCTCGCGACGGCAACACTGGGAAGATGCGCGATCCTGAGGCCAGTTTGACAGCTCTCGAGACGCGCGTCGCGCCATCATTTGACAGTCAGCTCAAGAAACTAATACACGACGCATTTAATTTTGAGCAGCCAGCCGGCCAACATCATATCGCCAACGAAATTAGCCTGTTATTCATTTATAAAGATCTAACAAGCGAGCTAAGCGAGAGCTCCTGAGTTGCTAGTTAACAGGATATGTGAGGTCGAGGCCAATATCAGCCGACTAGTAGCCACCGGTCGGAATATTAACGATTTATCCCAAGCCGACCAAGGCTAAATGCAAGGACTGCGTTTATGTAACAGGCTACAATATAACGTCACTTAAGTACGCCAGCTAGCTAGCAAGCTATAGCGAATTAATCATGTCAAGCCGCAAGCGTTAGCTCGCTCACGTTAACGTTAGGTGGCCAAATTGTATAACGGCAGCAGGCTGTCAAAAGAGCTAGGCTAGGCTAGCCAGTCTTCGGCCATTTTAAACGACTGACACGACTAATTCTACTGAAGATAAGCTGTCAAAAACAAAATATCAGCAAGGTTACTCCAAGAGGTAAAACATCTCGAAAACATCAAAAGAGGGCAACCAAATAATGGTAATAAATTACCAGGACGCTTGCTGTAGTCTATTGACCATTATTGCAAGATGAAAAATGTTTAATTTTGATATAAGCAACAGCTAAAGACTGCATTCGACCTCTTCGTCTGATCAGCGCCTTAACGGTCATAAAAATACCCAGCAGGAGCCAAGAAATACACTTAAATAACGTTACATAGGGGAGTTAGCTAGATAGCCAGTCAGCGAAAATAATCAACACAACGACCCGAGTCAGCGAGCGAACTACAATAAAATTACTTTAATCAGCTAGCCAGCTACATTGACCTGAGTCTACCAGCTAAGGTTTGCTATTTTACAACTTCACGATAAAAATCAAGCCAGCAAACGCGACCATCGTGTTACAGCTAATGGGCTGGCTGAGTTACGCGAAGACCTTACCTGTCAGGGCACTGGCTCTGTACGAGCACATCAGAAAAACTCCGAAGACCCAGAACAGCGTCATTTTCTGGCTTCTATATCTAGATTATGGAGAAATGTACTTAGGCAGTTTGACGTAACCGTTATATCCCCCCCATACAACAACCCAAATGCACCATCCACCGGTCCGCTCTCAAATGGAGCAACTCGTCCTCTATTTGCTCCTCACGCGCATTTATGTACCCGCACGTACACAGACGACTTGAGAGTGGGCGAGCACTCCACGTCCGGTCTGACGTCACTACGTACATACAGAAACGCTAAGGTGGCATGTCAAAATCCACGTAGGGAACCCGGAGACCCTTGTCCAGGGGGGTCGGCATTAGATTCCACACACCACAAGTACCCCGGTCCCGGGGAACTTCATTTGACAGCGACTGAGGTCAATTCTCCCAAAGATATTTTTGATCGCGCGAATATGCCGAGCATTAATCTAGTATTATTCGGAGAATAAAAGTGCTTGTTAAGACCTTGTTTTTCGAAAAATCTCTACTTATCACAAGCTGGAGCAAATGGTTGTGCAATTACAATAAAGAATTGCTGACTTATAATCTTGCGTAAACATGTGGTCAATTCTTTCAACAATAAATCACTGGGCCTATTTTTGCACCTTTCTTGACTTTTTGGAGAGTCTGGCAACCATTCACAATGGTTCAGGCCCAAGCAAATACACAAGCTTACAGATGAGAGGCACATTCCAGGAAACACCTGAATACTTGCGTGGACAAACAAATCAAATGCAAAATCTTCTGTTCATTTTCCTGGCATGGTTTGGGTCAACACATTCCCATAAATGTGGAAGGGTCACTGCAAATCAAGGGAGAGCTATTCTGAGTGATCTCCTTTAGATCCTATGGTGAAACATTTCGACTTTGATGAACGTGGTTTCTTATGGTCCATGGGAGTGGTCCATGCCCCACAAGGCACAAGGGGTCATTGAATAGTTTTATAAGAATGGAAGTGATCTTCAGCATACGCCACCTGTCACAGTCGCCAGATCCCAAGCCAACTGAAGTTCCGTGGACGATTTTGAAACAAAGGGGTGAGACAATGCTTTCTGTCACCATCATTAAAACACCAAATGAGGGAATATCACTTGGAAGTAAAGTTTTGCACATGTAGATTCTACGCCAGACTGAAGCTGATCTGGTTGCTTTTGGAGGCCAACCACCTAACAGTGTTGATGTTCATTTTTCCGTTAATTTGTCACCTGCCTGCATATGAAGGTACAGTATCTACACATGACGACCATTTGTAGTCCTTTTCGAAGGACAAGAGCACTACTTCCAGTGCTTCTCTGTGCATTTTGAACTCCACAAAGACTTATTTCCCAATGACACCACTCATGGTAATTACCTAAGTAAAGACAACAAAATTGTTGCCCTTTTTTGCCAACCGATTGTTCTTCAAAGATGAAATGTATTTTAGGTCTGTACCTACACTTCTGAAACAATTCTTTGCCTCAATACTATTTTTTACATAAGTTCACGCTTATTTTCAAATTCAACATGTCCACGTTGACTTAATAAACAACAGAACACAATCATTATTCTCCTACATTTAAACAAAACTCTTGAGCAATCATCACAATCAACTAACAGAATGGGAAGATTTTCATCTGCAGATGACATTGTGTTCTCTCAGGTCTATATTTGCATATTCCAAGAGCACTGCTTGTGACAGTTCAGAGACAAACGCAGTAAGTACATTTTCAGCTGACAAGATGAAAGTACTCCAGGGACAGCTTGTTTTAGCTAAAATATATCGGAAATCGCGTGCAGTGTGAGGCCTTAATTCCTTTTGGCCAAATCAGTATACGATCATCAGCATTGATATAATCTAAATTCCACCATGTAGGTGGCCCTGCAAAACTGAAAATTGGTGGACGCGGGCACCATGTCCAAGCTGCTTTAATAGCATTACACTGCCACCTGGCGGTGTTTCTAATCACTCGCTCACCAACTATTTAAAAATATCAATGCTATGTACATGTATTTTTGCAGTCTATAGTGACTGAGGGCAAGGCTCTTTCTTCTGCTTATACCGCAATCCACCCATTTTGACATATTGCGGTGGCATGTTAGTCTCCAGTCCCGCTGCTTATGATCAAAACTAAGAATAGCAGCAGTGAGAGCAGTCTCAAAATAAATTTCCCCAAGGGGAAAATAAGAATCATTTTTGATATAGGCAGTTCAAACAGGAAATTGGGTCACGTGATTAAATCAGTTAATTTGCAAGTAACTCGATGTCACTGTTCCTAAAGAACTCCAATTAACTAGTCACAGCAATAAAGAAATAAAAACAATTTGTGCTTTATAATGGGACTTGCGATACCTTAAAGAATTAAGAGGAAAAAAATTCTCAAACATCGCAAAAACTGTAAAATGAATTTAGAGGAGTAATCAACCAATCACAAACAAGGCATGATTTGAGGAGGTACTTTTCATGAAAAAGTAGGAATCGGTACACGTATCTCCAAAGATGCTCAATCCTCTTTATTTTTTTTAAAATGGGTTCTTCATGTTTACACCACCTACAATTTATTCATATTTTACCTTTTATGATCATTACAAAAACGTCATTAACTTAGAATAAGTTAAAAAATACTTGGATTACACAGAAATCTTCTGGATATGTAGGAGGAAACATGAAACTGCTGAGGGTGTGAGCATGACTTCATTACATAGGAAATCTTGAGCATCTTTCAGTCTCTGAAAGAAATCCATACACGGCAAATACAAAGAGCTTTAATGAAAAGCTGAAAAAAGATGATTCTTAATATTGTGTATTTGGCATTGCTCCTTGTATTAAAAGTTTAATTGCGGAATGTAGGTGGGCCTTTTTCTTGAAAAACACCGGGATTGTTCCGCTAATCCACTGTTCTCCAGTCAATGGACTCAAAATAATAATCCACTTCACAGAGAACAATAAAAACATCTTGGCAAAATGCCGAGACTATACCATCCCAATCAATGGGCCAAGTCATTTCAACGTCACTAAAGCACCATCACAAAATTCATCAAAACAATGCTTTTGATTCTAAAACTCCAAATAATCTTTAATAAACAATCAACTGCAACCTTTGTGGGGGAGCAAGGGGAGTGGTAAAATGAAACCTTTACTCAGCGCTCAAGCTGATATACTGATAAAGATATTCTTGGGTTCTTTGGCTGTACAGATACTGCATATAAAACAAAACAAAAAAGAATATATGTACACATGTATTTCCCTTTATTGCTAATAGCTGTACAGCCAAATGAGAATTTTCAGCAAAATTATACATTTTTTTGCAAGTAAAATGTGTGCCCCACTGCCAGTAAGAGCACACAGGAAATGGCTCCATTGCAGGGCAAGCCTGGGCTTATTTCATTCGCAGCGGTCGCCAATATTCCCGAGGCACCATCTCAGTCTCTCGTACGACTTGTGTATTCACCCCTCCTGCATTGTCAATTGCACTCGAAGTGACCACTTCGGATGCAAATGGTCCAAAAGGACGTGAGCATTCTTTATAATCAAGTTCACTGTGAAAGAGGGTTTTTTTTTTTTTCTTTTTAAAAAAAGGGAAACCAAGCGCACGATTTTTACATCAGTGTCGTCTCTCTTCAAATCGTGCGGACCCCCAGAATGCGTTCCAGGGCTCGAAAGAGGGGGACCCGCTTCTTCTGGGGTGGGACATTGGACCGGCAGTGACGGCGGAGGTAATATAATTTTACGAATTGCTGGACGTGTTGTCGTTGCCAGGCGAGCTTGATGAGGAAGAGGAGGAGGAAGAGGAGAAGTTCATCCCTGATAGACCCGGAGGGTTGGTGGCTGTGTTCTGTCCACTTAAGCTTTTCCTGCACACTGGACATGTGTCGTGCTGATGAACAGGAAAAAAAAAAAAACAAGATGTGTTTGTGAAACACTGATGCCCCCGTACATAACATGCACATGCTAACCATTAAACGCCCATCATGAGTCAATGAAAGGTTAAAGGTCAAGGTCAACATTCATTACCTCATCAGAAAGTCCTTATCCTAAGGAATACATATGCCAGGTATCAAATGCCAATTAGTAGCTAATGAGAAGTTCTGGCCCATGTTAAAGTTTTTGTCACCAAACATCATGCTCCAAGGCCAAGGTCAGAAGGTCAAAAGTCATGACCTCATCTGAAATGCCTTCTCACAAGCAATGCATATGCCAAGTATCAAAGTCCCATCATTAGCCGATCAAAAGTTATAGCCATCGCAAAGTGCAGACAGGCATACAGACGGACAGACAGAAAGACAGGTGAAAAACTATACGCCCCCGAAACTTTGTTTACGGGGGCATAAAAAACAAAAATAAAAACCACGCCAGCCAAAGCCCCGTATAGCCAAATGCATCCTACTAATCTCGCTGCAACACTTTTCTGAAACAAACCATACAACCTGCTACTTTGGGAGGGAAGAAAGAGTTCAAAAGATACACCTACATGTGTATCTACAAGTTCTACGTGTCACAACTACCCAGCATCCAGGGCCTAAATCATACATGACTGCCAGCACATTCAAGTAAATAAAAAATAAAAAATAGTAATCACTTTTTTTTAAAAAAGAATAAGAATTGGTATTTGATCAGAGTAAGATCATAACTAAAGCAATCCCTGTGGGCCAATTTTGATTTCTGGGTGTTGAAAAATAAGTAAATGGCCTTTTTTTTTTTTTTAAATCAGGAGAATTATTTAGTGCAAGTAATCGGTTGCATTTATTCTGTAGACTTGATATTAAATGTTGTGAAAAATAAAATGACCAAAATTTAGGATGCAATTTCACCTGCCTGTGCTGTACTAGACACCGAAATT
Organism: Gymnothorax reevesii; assembly: GCA_029721435.1. Taxonomy (NCBI): domain Eukaryota; kingdom Metazoa; phylum Chordata; class Actinopteri; order Anguilliformes; family Muraenidae; genus Gymnothorax; species Gymnothorax reevesii. The sequence goes on from CM056575.1 coordinate 31,301,199, forward strand.
ATGCTACTGCTACAGTATATTCAAACATCCACCAAAAGACAAAATGTGCAGATGCTAATCTCCTTCTGAAGTCAAATAATGCTGTTGCTGCTGTGGATTACACTTGAAGAACTGCTGCTGGGGCTTCTTCCTACAATGTGCACGGTTGCCATCAGCATCCATTTAGGCTCCACACTCAACCCCCAAATTTACAGCCAAAGTTGTAGTCAGTTTGTAACACACGCTGAGATGATGGTGATGAAGAAGGGCTTTCCAGGATAGCAGAATGATTGGCAGTTCCCAAAGAAAAAAAAAAAACCTCAAGCTTAGTCGTTATGGAAACACCCGACAGCCAAAGAGAATGCGGAGGCAAAATCACCCACATGTACATTCAGCATTTGTATGTAGGCAGAAATCAGGTGTGAAGACCATCCATCAGGTATAGAAGAGATAAATTTTCATTATAAAACCTATTCTGTTCCAGTGTCTCGATCTTATTGCAAATCAGCACGACCTGGTAGTGAGATCATGCAAATAAATATCAAGAAACCTTAAAACATTGAACATAATCTACAGTGATATTAAGCTGTGCATTACGTGGCAATACAAGAAAAAAAAATCTGAGAAATCTGAGGACTTCTTGAGAGCGTTTTTAATATCAAGTTAAAATGGCTTACCTGTTCCAGCCAAGGTACTATACAGTCATTGTGAAACAAATGATTGCATGGAAGCTGCCTAACGTTTTCCCCTGCACTGTAATCCTCCTTACACACGGGACATTCCAGCCCCGAACCTGCACAAGAAAATGAGAAGATGCGCATAATTATACACATACGTACATACAGGCGTAAATCAGTACCTCAGTAGCAAAAACGCATAAAAAGTGGCAGAGTTTCTGAGTATTATACAGGCATACTGTAGAGGAAAAACACGTAGACACTTTGGCAAGCTGCATATTGTATGAGCACTTCGACAAGCATTTAAGTCGCGAACAATAGTTCATTATGAAGAATTCTCTCCTTACTCTTAAGTACATTAAGGCACAAGGACACAAACCCTCACAGGCATGCACACTATATGTGAAGTGTTTCCAAAACGCAAAATATCCATTTCACTCACTCAATGAAAATTTGCACCATGTGTAAGAAGCACATGGCTATTGCTTTATGGTATTATGTCAATTTTTGTAATTTTGGCACATATTGCATTTTGGACATTATTTGTAGTTTGTGATTTTTGCAAAAATGGTCCAGTGAATCACTCCTAAGGGACTCGCAACCAGACAGACAGACAGGCACGCAGAAGGACAACACTCATTACTATATCTCCCTTCCACTTCCTGGTGGGGATACTTATATGAATGAAGAATCTTGGTCAGTGTGCCTGTGGCATGTGCTTGTTGTACATCAGGAATAAAACAGACTTTGGAGTGAGGAGATCAACAACTCAGCAAACGATATCATGAACTAATTTATGACGCAGAAATCGCTTTGCAAAACCATTTGCGTGAACAGGAATAATCTCAAGCGGAGTGCACAATCCAAAATGAGCGTCTTTGAGAAAGTGCGACACCAGCAATAAAATGAATCACACGTGCTAGAAACACATACAAGCGTATAGCGCAAAATACAATCAATCAACCAGCAACACTCAGACCCACAGCAACAAAATATTAGAAAATTTGATTTTTTAATTTAACATCCAAGATGTTATTTCTATAAGAGGATAGCGTTTATCCTTGCAGCTGTGCACTCAATGAATTAATCTGCAAAGGTTTGAGGATTTCTTTCCTTGACATATTCTCGCAACAGTTCATACAACATTACAGCTCAGTCTTCCTTGTCCCACGGTGGACCTCCTATGTGTTTCATTGTTGATTGTTTATTGTAATTGATTTTCAAATGACAAATTTGTCCAATTGTTTGCTAGCAATGCTTGCTAATAAATGAATTGCCAGTGTATAACCGTTAAAGGACCAGTATGTGAGATCTAGAGCCATCAAGTGGTGAGATTACAGATTGCAACCAAATGATCATACCCTTTCTCAAAGAACCTACGGTGGCCGCAAATTTGCAAAAACGCGAAAGGCGCGCTCTCGTGTCAGTGCTTTATTTAATTCCTTTTTCTCCCCATTCTGGGCTACCGTAGAAACATGGCGGTGCAAAATGGCGAGCTCCGTGAAAGAGGACCCGCTCTCTCTTGATATAAAGGGCTAATTCTGGATAAAAGAAAACACTATAATTAAACACTAGTGATGAAAAAGTACTTTTGAATATTATATTCCATTCCTGCCAGTTACTCAGCCAGATTGTCCATCTAAATCTTACCTACTGGTTCTTTAAACACTTTAAAATTGGAAGGTGTGTCGCGGGCACTAACATAATCAATCACATTAAATCAAGGCTTTCCCGTGACTGTTTGGCTTTCCTTGCGGGTGGTCTGAATTCCCCGTGGGTGCCCCGGACCCTGGGCACTGACAAAATCCGTTTCTATCACAAATAGCGGCCCATTCACCATGTAATGCATTTTATAAGACAAGATGTGGACCATTCAAAACAAATTCGAAATGGCGCTCACGATTTTAATACAAGGGCGAGACTGAAGTTAATTATCTTTATTTCCCCACAGAGAAAACATTCACATGGGTATAAGTACCCCTTAACCCTCCCCCTTTCAACAGACCCCACCACAATTTTGTGGACATTTTTCATAGGCCTACAGACCAAAAGTGAAAATTGAGAGGGGAAAAAAAAACCAATATGGAGAATACAAATATATTTGCAAACAGCTCAGCTGGCTGGGATTTATTCCCAAAAAAAATAAGATGATGTGACAGTGTTTGCGTTAACATGTGGTCAGGGTGAATCGAAATGCAAATGAGTTCTCAGACTGGAAAACTACACAGCACCAGCTTTATGCATTAACGTGCCCTCTAATATGCAGGCCAACCCACTGTGTCACAAATGCTTTTATGTCAGAGCAACAAACCGCCAAGTATGGGAAGGTGATAAATATGCCGTTTCAGATGAATGAAATTATGTCACTGCAATGCGTGTTTCCGTTATCTTACCCAAACCATAACCATAACCCCTTGACCCTAAAATATCTGTTACCTCAAGGGGACCTAAAAATGTCCCCAAAAGGACGAAGAACTCTGGTATTGCATCACTTATTAGGACATTTGGTCACCACAAGAGGAGGAAATACCCTGCTGACATACAGACACAAACTGACCATGCTCACACTCACCCACGTGCTCCAGAGTGACCTGAACAGTCGGAAGGTTCTTAATCTTCTCTCTGTCCGCTGGCGGTGGGCCTGTGTTCTCGAACTGATTTAGTAACTTCCGGAGACAGAGAAAAACATCATTCATTACCCTTGTGCGTGTACAGGTTTATTAGAACACAGGAACCCTTTCCTTCAAGGACAACGGAAAAAGGCACACAATGTACACTTCTTAGAAGCTTTATTAATGTAACAACAAACAAAGGACTTCTTCCCATGAGAAACATTTTTTTTGAGGGTTCAAACTTTGGTCTGCAAGGAGACAAATACAATCCCTCCCCTGACAATGTAGAAAATAGGCGTGCGATGCATGGAATACCCCTCAGCCCAATGTCGAAGTTTTTGGAGACGCCCGCCCGCCCGCCCGCCACCCGACCACCCGCCCGCCCAACCGCACGAAGGATAGCAATACCCTGTCAGCCTTGAGGGCTGAGGGGTAAAAAGCTATGCTGAAGCCCCCCCCAAAAAAAATAAATTTGACACGGTAACAATGAAGCCAGCTGGGTCATTCCATGTGAGATCATCAAATGGCTCTCACCACCACCTTCTCAATTTTGCTAATTTTTTGTATGCAGCTGCATAAATATATGGCACTGTTAACCCTCTCCAGGCTCATGTTGCAAATTTGCAACAATAAATTAATTGATGACTGATGATAAAATATAAAGACCACACGGGAAATTGTTTGATAAAGTTACTCTTCCCGCTCAGTATAGCAAAAATACAACATTAGTTCCACCTGCAGCCACTAGTGTATGAGAACTATTCTCCACGAATGAAAGATTTTTCATATCTCAATATGATAAATTGGGCTGGAGAGGGTTAAATTCGAAATTTCGGCTCATTCGGACCAAAAATGAATTTTTGGTGAATTATATATATATATATAACGCAGCAGTTTAGTCATTTCAATATTACGCATAATTATTTCTCAGGTTGGTTAGTTGGATTTATTTATGTGACCAGGGTTGTGTGCCTCTGCTCTGTGTGCATTGCAGTCACCTTCTCCATATCATTGTCAAGTTCATGCTCTTTGTCAAAATTGGCCTGTCAGACAGGTGGGGCATGATGCAGAGCTACTGAAATCAGGTACAGTCAGCCCAGGCACATCCTGTTCTCTGGTCAATAAAAGGCCACCCCAAAAGTCCCAGTTCTGCCATTGTTCAAAATGCCATAAATGACTCGAGCCATCAGGGAGCGTGCCATTGGCATGCTCAATGCAGGGATGTTTCTCAGGGATTTTGATAGGGCTCTTAATGTCTATGTTTCAACAATGAGTCGCATAAAACACCTTTTTGAGGAATGAGGCAAGAGAGCAGACCGCCCGCATGCATGACGACCATGTGTGACAACCCCCACCCAAGATCGCAACGCATTTCTAGACTATAGTAGCATTCACCCAGAGCCTCTTAAACGGAGTTTACCATATAGCCAATTTTTAAGGGTACGCCGCAGATGGGCCACTGATGAAACATTCGAAAGACAAGCTGGGGAAATGCTTCAGAGATTTGGAAACAGGGGATACAGTAAAGAATTATTGGTGGGCTGTCTAGATCGAGTACGTTCTATCCAACGCTCTGATCTTCTGAGCCGCGGAACACGAAGCCTTAGTAAGAATACCTCAGTTACTTTTGTTTCTACTTTTGGACAAAAATATGTCCCATTAAAAAATATGGTGCGACACCATTGGCATATCTTAAGTACGGATCCTAACGTCGGCTAAGCTTTTAAAGACCCACCACGGTTTTGTTATAAAAGAGCTCCTAATTTGCGTGATCGCCTCGTGCGCTCTTACATTCCAGCCTCTCAACCTCCTTTTTTCCCTTTCAAAATACACGAGGGTAATTTCAAATGTTTCAATTGTGTGGTTTGTAATAATATGAAGACGGAAAAATTTTTCACACAGTCTAGCACCAATGAAAACTTTATGGTAAGGGGCAGAATTTCATGTCTATCCACTTTTGTCGTGTACTTGCTAATGTGCCCGAGTGGTTTATGTTATGTTGGGAAAACTAAACACCAGCTTAAAACCAGAATATGTGAACATAAATATGCAATTAGGAGAAATGACGAAAAATCCTCTGTCGCTAGACATTTTAATTCAGCGGGCCATGATGCCAATTCTCTTAAATTCATGGGCTTAGAAATAGTTAAGCAGTCCCCTAGAGGCGGAGATCGTGAGAACCGCCTACTGCAAAGGGAGGCCTGGTATATTTTTTCCTTGAACACGGTTGCACCTAATGGGATGAATGAGGATCTGTCCCTTACCTGCTTTTTATAGTTTGCTTCTTAGTATGACCTTGCATACCTGTCTTAGCTATATGCGCTGTGCTACGATGACGCCTAATTATGCGTGCTGGTATGACTGCATACATTGGTAATTTCCATGTAATTTACATAATTGCACTATAACCTCATCGATGAGGGTGTGTCAGTGCATTGTCGTGGGCATATAACCTGTGGATTGACTATGTTTGTAAGCACACTGAAGAGGGCACTACGCCGAAACGCGTTTGTGCGGAGACGCTTGGTACAATAAATGTTTTTATGCAAAGTGCAACCTTTTTTCTCACCCCACCCAAGACCACCATATCTGGAATCTTTATCTCTGATCGTCTGAGACCAGTAACTCCCACTGCAGAGGACACAGCTGGTCCCCACCATCACCCCATTTTTGCTGAAACCATGAAAAATAATCTCCAGGAAGTCCATATCTTTACGTCTTTTGCCCTTTATGGATTGGATCTCTCCTCAGCTCGATGAAAAAAATCGGTTCGACTGAGTGAATAGACTAGTTTGATGGCCAATGGCACAATGGAGGACTGTTTTCTTTATAGACAAGTCACGTTTCCATCTTCACAGAGTGGATGGACGGGGGATCTTTATGCTGACATGATGGTGGTGCACGCGGTGGCACATGGTGGTGGACTGCTGGTTTGGGCAGGAATATTCCAAGGACATTGCACCCAACTGCAGTTCATGAACAGCAACTTGGACGCAGTGCGATTTCACGATAAGATGCTGCTGCCCATCATCCTATCATTCATCCATCAAAACAATAACCATCCGGCATGACCATGCCGGACCTAAGTCACCTGTGCATGCATACAATTCCTTGAGCCTGAAAACATTTGCGTGCTTGAATGGCCGCCTTATTCCTCAGATTTGTCCCCCTTCCAGCATCTTTGGGATGTCCACAAGCATCGAGTTCGTCATTGGACCCCATTTTCGGCCAATAGCCGCCAGCTCCGCACTGCTCTTGACGTGGGAACATGCCCCCCCAAGTCACCATAGACCATTTGTTACAGTCCACACAGCAGAGATGTGTAGCAGTGCAGCAGGCCAAAGATGGACATACCCAATATTGATTAGTGAAATTTGGACAATAGACCCCATCCCCTTTATCATCACACCATCGCGAGATTTTTTAAATCATTGATCGAAATATATTGCAATATGGTCACACAATCTGTCAACACTCAATGAAATTACAATCAGCTTCAGAACACGGTCATATTTCTCACAACAAGAAGTGTTGCGTTTATATATTTGTTCAGTGTATTTTCTAAGGGTAATGCACGTCAGTTTTTTTTGTCAATTGACATTTTTCTTGTATCTAGCATGGCATAACTTTATTATTAAACCTATAGCTTTGAAACTTTGCATCCAAGCTAATGTTATACTGCTTAATCAGAAAATCCAGTCCAATTTAATTTATCTTTCTTGGTTGTGGAGCTACGAGAACACCAAAAGTGCCTTTTGTTCAGGCAGTTCTAGGTTTAGGTCTCCAAAGCGCCCCCAATATAAACCCTAGCATAGGCTCTCTAGCAATTTTCCCATTCATTTGTGTCTGCTGAATATAAATCATGCTGAATTCACAATGAATTCATCACCAACTGCAGTCAGTACCTTGCCAAATATGTAAAAAAAAAAAGTTAAAATTCCACCTGTTCAATGCCATGTTGAATTTTCTTCTATTTTTTTTTCTCGAGATTACCCCACCCCTGTTCAGACACATGCAAAATTTATATTGGTCAAAACACATCAACAATTTTTGGAGTGGTCTTTCTACTATAATAGAGGAAAAATAGAAGAAAATCCAAGATGAGCCCCTGGAGATACCAGGGTTTGAACAGGTGGCATTTTTGCTTTTTTTCCCCAACATTTGGCAAGGTACTGACTGCAGTTGGCGATGAATTCATGGTGAATGAATAGATGCAAAGTTTCAAAGCTATAGGTGTAATAATAAAAAAGTTTTGCCATTTTCAATACAAGAAAAATGACATTTGACAAAAAAAAAAAAACAAAAAACTGATGAACAGTACCCTTAGAAAATAATTCACCAAAAATTCATTTTTAATCCGAATGAGCCGAAATTTCGGATTTGTTCATCACTAATACATATTTATCTAATGTGAAAATATGGAAGCAATTTATGACTACATGGTGACAGATGTTTTGAAAATCTGATGATTTGACATGGAATGACCCAGCTTGGAAAGAACAAAAGAGTGAAGCTATACGTGTAATAGATAGTTAAAACTATGCATCTTGGCAATTAGCACTATTTTCACACAAGCAGTGCAGAATTTTCTATTAAAGATATGAGATATCAAGAAAAGTAGGAGGGCATTTGGAACTTGGAGCTACAATATTTTCACCAACCACTGTCTGATACTGACCAATGACAAGCCAATTACATGAGGCGCCACAAACAACAAGACTCCTTCAATCTTCTAAATTAAGAAATAAATTGTTGAATACATTTTCCTCAATGTTCGTGGTAACAATAAGGGTTTCTGAAAGAAACAAAGGTATATTAGCATTAAAATACTTAGAACTGAAGTTACCTGTGTGATAATTGCATCAAGTCCATTGGCACCCCAAGCATAGTCCATAGGGTTTGAGTGCAGCACACCCCTTTAAATGAGAGAGGGAGAGGGATAGTGTCAGGACAGAGCATTCAGCAAGGCTGGCGGCTCATCAAAAGCTCCATGTCATGAAGCATATTCACATACCAGGGTCCCACACCAATGTTTGACATCGCCGTTGGAGCGATTATCCCATTCACTAGCTGCTGAATTATTCTGTTGAAACACAAAACAAACAGATTTACACTTTAAAAAATAGAGACTGGGACAGAGACATTTCCTGGACCATTAACACCACAGAAATCACTAAAAAGGCACAGCGACGTCTCCATTTTCTTAGGCTTAGGCTCATTACACAACATCGCCACCGCTCGCTACCTCAAAAGAGTCTCCACCATTTCAATAGACTCCCTGGCCATAACTTATTTCAGCTGGAGCCCTCAGGCAGACGCCATCGGTCCATCAAGAAAAGTACATCCAGATTTAGAAACAGCTTCTTCCCCAAGGCCATTACTGCACTTAACTCTCAATAACTACTGAATACATGCACATATTGCACTTGAACTTTGAATATTGCTGTTTGCACATCACTACTGCTGCTTGATGCAGAATTGCACGATGGACTCATGTCTTTACTTGATGTAGAATTACAATTTTTACTCATGTCTATTTTATGATTTCAAATATGGAGTGTGTAGGGATTCAGTTTTTTTTTTTTTTTGTTTGATGTGGATTGATGTTGTGCAACAATTGGAGCAGCATCTCCAATTTCGTTGTATCTGGCATACAATGACAATAAAGGCTTCTATAATTCTCTAGTATACACTTAAAACATGCGTCATAACCTCAAAATGTCGACAGTTTCGGCAGAAAATACAGAATACACCTGGGAAAATGTTTAGGACCACCCAATTCAAAAAACAAGTTCCATTTCACCAAAGGACAGATAGTCAAACAACCTAATTTTTTAGAAATGAAGCTTGGACATACATTTCCTGGCACACAAAATCAGTCTGAAAATAAATTATCTTCACCTCAAACTTTAAAAGCTTTTAAAAAAAGGATAAGTTTTTAAAAAATGTAATGCTGTTAACCTTTAAAGTGTACATGACACACAATTTTTTTTTCCAGTATTTGGTTGTTTGATATGTGAAAAAAAGCATTCAGCCATTAAAACCGCTCTAACAGTTTACTGAGCCTGTGTTTTGCAGGCAAATATACTACTATTTTTACTTTAAATTTGTCACTACCATGTGTGTCACATGGTTAACTTGTGAGGTCAGTTGATCTGACTCAACAAATCTTTGCAGGAAGCAAGAGGAAGGCAGTGAAGAAAAGATGCTGACATTGTTTGGCTGGAGCGCCGAACAACCAGAGCTGTATGAATACATTTTATACACTGGCCATACTGATGCATGCCTCCCCCTCACATTCAACCTTGAGGGCAAAATTGGTCAAGTTCGCGCAGCGGCACCACATTGATTTTGGTAAGGAAATGTAGGTGAACTGGCTCAAAGCTATCCACAGTGAGACCGAAATCAATTAAACTGACGTCACGGGGATAGGCATTCTCAGACCTACTCCCCAGGACAATCTTAGAGGGGAAGTCAGCTGACTTTTTGGCTGCAGAAAAAGACAAAAAAAAATTGTTAATTGTCCATTTCAAACAACCAAAAATAGGAAATGGGGAAAAAAAAAAAATTTGTGCCATATGAACTTTAAAGATGCCAAGTAGACGGAATTATTAGACGGAACAAAATCAGTGTCTGACTGACACGAAACCTACATTTCCTGAAGAGCCACCCAACTGCCAACATTAAGCACGTGCAATTGAGCACAGTTCAGGACATAAGCTTTTTAAATGTGAAATTTGCATGGAATGCTTGCCGAAACCTTTATGCAAATGTACAGTTCCAGACAAGCCAGTTTTCAGAAAATTTCAATTTTCGAATCTGGTGGTGCTTAACTTTTGCTCAGGTGTATAGAAACATCCACACTGCTAAAAACACATACCCAATCAGAAAGCAGTGTCATAAATACAGGTCGTTAAATACTAGTATGCAATTTATAACCGCATTTTCCAATGTAATATTCATTTAAATAAAAACAGGAAAAGTAAAAACTTCACTCATTTTCCACTGGAAACAATTAGGCAGTTGTTCTCTTTCATAATATTTCGCTCGATTTCTCACTATGGGATGCACGCCTCGCTGCAGCCTCAGAAGCATTAATCTCATTACCCCAATCCTGATTGGCTGGTGAACGTCTCCGTCCGCCCAGGTGGTACCCCCACCTTAAATAGTTCATGCGGACGGCACCACGTCATTCAAACACCTCTTCTCACTCGGAGCATATCTCGCGTCCAGGGCTAGTTAGCTTAACTGTCCACAGACGGATTTTCTGTCGCCGGGCGCTACTAGCTTTGGATACCTTTTTTGCTTCGTCGGTCACACCAGACCGGACTCAGTGCTCTCCCGCCCTCCACGGCTTGGTCAGCACTGTCCTCGACGCCTCACCACGGCACGTCGAGTACCGAAGGCTAGCACACCAGCTACCTCTCGGTTTTCTTCTCTCGACGCCTCACCACGGCACGTCGAGCTCCGAGCGCTAGCACACCAGCTACCTCTCGGCCTTCTTAAAGTTAGCACACCAGCTAGCTGCCTCGTCTCCCGGCTTGCACACCAGCTAGCTAGGAATGGAGGCCAAAAACCCCCATAACAAGGGGCACGGAGACTCCGGGACCCGTCCCTGTCGCTGTGGGAACAAGATCTCGAGTAAAGATCCATACCAGGTCCGCTCGAGCTGCCTAGGGCTGGAACACACCCGTATGGCTATCGAACTTCCCGGCTCGTGCCAACACTGCACGGTGTTTACGGCGAAAAGTCTCCGCAGACGGCTAGCCCGCCAGGCTAGCTTGTCTGGAATTGACCCCCCCCTCCCCTCCGACGGCGCTGCGGCCGAGGGCAAAGAGGATTTGGTGGTCGCTACGGCGGCGATTCCGGAGGCTAGCGCTAGCTGGGGCTCTCAGCTCGACCTAGCCGCGGATCCCCAGTGTGAGGGAGACGTCCTAGAACTGGACTATGGGGATGATGAAGATGGCGTCTCTGAACTCCTCATATCAGAGGATGAAGAAGATGACAACGTCTTCATTACTCCGGCTCGGGCCGCGCAGCCCGCGGCCTCCGTCATCTCTCGGGATGGAGATGAGAGTAGCACACCAGCTTCTCCTCTCCCCAGCTCGGACATGCTCGACGTGTGCAAACGCGCTGCTGCCCGGCTGGACATCCCCTGGCCCATTGTCATAGCTGAGACCACCAGATCCTGCTACGAGGGGAAGAAATTGCCCTTGGCCAAGAGTGCAACAAAACAACTTCTCCCCATCTTCCCGGAGCTGCTAGATGAGGTTGCGCGTTCGTGGAAAGACCGCCCTTATAGCAGCAGGAGCCCAGTCCCCGGTGCCTCGTCCCTCGATTGTGAGGCGATGGAGAGCCTGGGTTTGCTCCGCATGCCTCCGATGGAGCCACTCGTGGCGGCGCACCTTCACCCCCGCCCGTCAGCGGTGTCCTGCCAGAGCCCCAGTCTGCCATCCAAGTCGGACCGTTTTCAGTTAGCCTTGACTGAAAAGGCGTATAAGTCGGCTGCGCTTTCGGCCAGAGCGCTCAATGTCCTCTCCCTGCTCACGGCTTATCAGAGTTGTGCGAGGATTTTGTGCCAACTCAGGACCCAGCTAAATGGGAGGAAATACCGGTCGTCATCGACCTGTGTCTCCGTATCCAAGGCTGCGCGGTCCAGGCCACGGGAAAAGCGCTGGGGACCATGGTCCTGCAGGAACGGGCGCGGTGGCTCAACCTCACCAACCTGTCGGACAGGGGGAAGGACGACATCCTGGACATGCCCATTGTCCCGGAGGGGATCTTCGGTTCCGCGTTGGCTTCTATGCAACGGCGGTGAGAAGCAAAAAGGAAGGAGGATGAAGCTCTCCAGCTCTGCCTCCCTCGAAAGCCCCCTGCTCCTCTTCCGCCTGCTCAGCGTAAGACCTTTGCACAGGCTGCTTCACAGGATTCGCAGTTTAAAATACCGAAACTGCTGAGGCCCCAGCCCGCCCCGCCTGCCCCGCCAGGTCGGCCCGGCTGGTCCAAAAAGCCCTCGGCCCCGGCTGCGCCTGCGCGACCCGCGCATGCCGCCAGCAGCCAGGCCAGGAAAAAGAAGAGAGCGGCCTGACCCCCCCTCTCTCCACCGGTCATGCAGCTGGAAGTTCCCCGTTCTCCGGCTCCACCTGTTTGGCTTTCGGGCGTGCTCCGAAAATATTGATTTCTCCGCATTGGCCGGCGATGCATTGGCTAGCGGAGATATATTGGTTACTGTGCGCTCAGCCTTGGCAGCTCCCGCTGCGCAGGGACCTGCTATCGCAAGGGGGAGGGGCGATCCTCCACCCACACCCGGAACGCCTGGCGTTGTGGGCGTGACCCCTGAGTGGCTCAGTCTCTCGGCTGTGGAATTGTCACAGTGTGTGATTTGCACTATACAAAACGCTAGGGCCCCATCCACTAGGTCTTTGTATGACTGTAAGTGGAGGGTGTTTGAAGGGTGGTGTCACAGGAACGGCCACATTTCTTTTCAGTGTCCGGTGAGCGCTATATTGTCATTCTTGCAGGACCTGATTGACAATGGAAAAGCCTTCTCCACGATTAAGGTGTACTTGGCAGCGATCGCCGCGCGGTTCTGCCATCCTGACTGAACAGATTGCTTCTCTGTGGGTTGGTGGACGCTGGATAAGCTTGTCTGGCAATACGGGAGCTACAATATCCCATAGTGAGACATCGAGCGAAATATTATGAAAGAGAACTTTAGGTTATTTACATAACCCCGGTTCTCTGAGTAATATGAGTGAGATGTCTCACCAGACAACCCTTCTTGCTGGGGCGAGTGAGAAGAGGTGCTTATCTTGAATGACGTGGTGCCGTCCGCATGAACTATTTAAGGTGGGGGTACCACCTGGGTGGACGGACACGTTCACCAGCCAATCAGGATTAGCGTAATGTGATTAATGCTTCTGAGGCTGCAGCGTGGCGTGCATCTCATAGTGAGACATCTCACTCATATTACTCAGAGAACTGGGGTTATGTAAATAACCTAAAGTTACGCAGTGATGTACGAGTTAAATAACATGAAAATATATTCACAACATGGTGACACTAGCTGTTTGCTGAAAACCGTGTTTTTTTGGTTTAGAGGGGGAGGCAGGTGCAGTGATATTGATAGGTTTTCAATTTAGTGAGTCCCCGGGACCTACAGGGGGTGATTTGAGTAGGTCCCTAGGAAATTCAGTGGGTCCCCAATGGAAAGGAAATAATTTTTCTTCATTTCTTATATTCTTCTCTTTCTTAAATTGCAGTGTTAAACTCATTGGATGGAAGTATGGTATGATATGGTTATAATTAACGGATATATACATGCATATTCAAAATGTATCTGAAATTAAACAAATAAAATTCCAAATCTGAAAAGATAATTGCAAAACAACTGTCAGTGGCACGACATAAAAATTCAAATAAAATAGCATTTTTTCTAGCAGCATAAATAGCTAAAAATAAATTACTGAAATTCAAATGAAAACAAAATGGTGTCTGTAGTACCAAAATAAATTATCAATGAAAGTGCTGATTTTAACACAAAAACAAAACATTCTCATGACATCACCATGACAGAGTCAACAATTAAACTGTCACCAAAATAACACCATAATCTAGTCTGAACATCAACTAAGTCAAATGAACAGACTCAATCACTGTGAAACTTTTAGCACAAAAATTAATTTTAACTAACACAGTGGAAAGTCTGTTGAGAAAAATAAAATGATGCAGATATGTTTGTGGTGAGAGGATTGAAACGGCGCTTGTCTGGTCTGCTGACAGCAAGGCTTCTTTTGCTTGTAACTGCTTGTAATTTTAAACATGAGTTGTTGTTCACTATGGGCCGATGATTTCACAAAAACATTTTAGCATGTGTATAACTAACATGCGTTTAAAATTTAAACGCATGTTAAAATGCCGTTGTACGCGGACAGCTAAACGAACGTTTAAACACCATTTCACATGATGGGATCATCGCACGTTTAACTGCACGTGGATGACCTTGCGTGTAGCCCTCAGATTAAACAGGTGCGGTCAAATTATGACAATCTGCTATTGCATAAAGGGTATTTCCAATTGTCGTTACCGGTTAACCCCGTATGTAAGGGTAGTTGTGTTGTGGACACGCATTTCGCACAGAGATGTCGTCAAAGAAAACGTGGCGAGAATTTGATTTTGCTTCAAAGAGTGTCAAACTTTCTTTGCGTGTCCTGTGGACGTGAGCAAGGTGCCGACGTCAGACGCATCCTTCACCAAAACGGTTTCATCCTCAGCAATCATGGTGATTTCACACACTCATTTGTGCTTTCATTATCGGTGAAGAGTAAAAATGCAGTTCGGACTTCAGTCATGGTAGCCATTTTAGAAAATGTAAACGTAGATGTAAATGAAAAACGTGGCCTCGCAAAACCCCTCTATTAAGTGAATAAGAAACTGAAGAAAGCAACTCATTTCTGCATTCATTTCATTACCTCCGCCAAGGAGGTTATGTTTTTGGTGGCGTTTGTTTGTTTGTTGGTTTGTTGTGTACAACATAACTCTAAAAGTAATGGACAGATTTTGATTAAATTTTCAGAGAAGGTGGGTATTAAGTCAAGGAACAGGTGATTACATTTTGGCATATCTAGGCCAAAGTACTACTGAGATATACGCCAAAGTTCAAGATTTCAAGTCTTTCCAATGGGCCTGAGTTCCAATCGCTGTGCTTCTTGGTTTTGCTGCCCCCTGGCGGAGGTCTGCGCTCTCTGAGTGTTTTTCTAGTTTATGCATTTCTGTTCCAGAAAAGGCACAAGTCTTGCTGAAAATCTACCAGGCAACCAGATGAAGGCAGGTCAGCGTCACTTATTTAGGTGCAAATCATCCTGTGGTAGCAATTTTCGCGGGTTAAACATACCCTCACAAGCATTTAAGTTTTTTTTTGTTATTTGACCGCATGCGTTTAAAATATCTAGATGCACTCGGACAGTTGCTCCACATGAAATGGTGATTAAAATTAAACTCATGCTAAACGCATGATTAAGAAAGTTATCCGTGTGTAAACCTTAAAAAGCTTTGGTGAAATCGGCCCAATGTTTCGTTTTTCATGGGAAAAATGAGGTGCGTCCCTGGGACGCATGGATAGTGAGTTTACTGCGTCCTTTCGGATTTTAATGCGTCAGGGACGCAGGACGCATACCTAGCAACATCACTGTAGGTGGGTGTGACAGAGGCCAATCTTACCCCTCTAAGGTGGGCACTCCCTCGTGTCTTCCTGGTTGTCGCCGTGGGACGTGTCGTCCCCGCGGTTGCCTGGCACCGTACCGTTGCCGTGATGCCAGCTCTCTTTCCCGCCGATTCTCTGTTTCCCTGTTGTCTTCCGATGACAGCCCTGCACCAAAGTCAAACGTCTCGTCGAAGACTCCCAGAGAAAACTGCCCGTACCCCGGGGGGAATGTAAACAAGTGCTGGTCCACATTCTAAGAAAATGAAAAAACAACACACACAGACACACACCACACACCACACACACACACACCATGTAATCCATGATAAAAACACATTTTGCCACGAAAGCACAGACTTAACTGGCAGGAAATAAAATTAATTGAATTTTTTAATTATACTATTATACCTATAAAATGTACTTCAAAACACTTGAAAGAAATGTGCTAGACAAGTTTGTAAATTCTGCTCTGAACACAGCGCCACATCGAGAGCGACCATTTCCTGTTGCAGCATGGCTTTTTTCCACTCCTGCCATGACTTGCACAGGATGACGGTGCATTCTAGACACGTTCTACTCATAGTGGAAAACAAAATATTGAATCACTTCTCCTTTGAGAGAACTGCAATTGGACAATAGGCAAGCAGACAGAGCTGTAGAGCACACTAACCTCAAATGGGTGCCGGTTACGGTCAGCGCTCGATGCTGTGGATGTGGACCCATTTTCAGTGCTAATGAGAAGGGATAACAGGTAGAAAATTAGGATTTAGGCCTAATCAGCAGTAGAGCAGGGACATGGCAGAGGACAATACTGTTATTTCGCCATGGGTTTTTTAATCATGGGGGTCAACGAGCATAACTGCCAATCCAATACATACAAGTCAGCTGAGAGAGCAGAGGAGGAGAGCTTTCACATGCCCTGCCACACAATATACAGTACAGGCAACTCATCCAGCTGAATTTATTCACACATCAGTACTGCATAAGGGTTTTCCATGCAAAAAATACAACACTGGCACCTA
This sequence comes from Gymnothorax reevesii, assembly GCA_029721435.1. Taxonomy (NCBI): domain Eukaryota; kingdom Metazoa; phylum Chordata; class Actinopteri; order Anguilliformes; family Muraenidae; genus Gymnothorax; species Gymnothorax reevesii. Next base: position 31,317,691 of record CM056575.1, read on the forward strand.
TGGCTGTGTTACTGCCACGCCAAAGGGACTTCAGATTCTCAGCCAAGGCTGGTAACCCAATTTTTCACTGTTACTGTGTGTGGTGTCGCTTCCTGCTGTCTCCAAGTCCTTATGACTCGACGCACTGTAGCCTCCACTCACAAAGCAAATGCTAGCGAGTAATTATAAACAGCAAAACATACTTCACAAATCCTAATTCTAGAGTTGTGATAAATTGATGACACAGATAACAAGGCAAAGAGCTTACGGACACACGAACGGACGACAGACCACCATGAAGGCATCAAACCACAGCATGAGCCCGATTGGGCTAAAGGCCAAGCGACTAAAAACTAGGCAATTAATGTGCAATCCTGCATCTGCTGCACTGGTTGCAAAAACTGAGAAGGCAGCAGATATTCCAGTTACATCACAGAACAATAACACAGAAAGTATGCAGACTATAACTGCCTAAATGAAATAATTACATAAAAATATAGACAACTGCTCCTAAATCAGAAAGAGTCGAGGGGGGGGGGATCACCTCCGTTCTTCTGGTAGCTCCTCGATGAAGCCTGACTCACACTGTGGACAAGTGTAATCCTGCAAGGATGAATGGCCAATGTCAGCATGACAAATTAGCTCAAATTAAAAGACAAATGCCTCTATACAAAAACAGTAAGTTCTTATGAATTGTGGAAGCACAATGCAGCGATGAAGCCATTTCTAAACCCTTTATCAGGAGAATAAAATATAAACTTGATCCGTTGAATTTCCAATGTTAAAATGAAAACTATGTTTGCAAACTGCAGAAAATGAGCGATAGCTTGGCAAGGTAACACAAACTAGCCTATATTTCTTCAAAAGGCACAAACACATATACAATAAAGGAGACCACATCGGCTTTTTTTTTTTTTTTTTTTTTAATTGCACAAGAGAATTGGCATGGCCAGTTCAGCCAAAATTCCTGCCAATCCAGTTAATCTGAACATCTGCACTGAGCAAAATAAAAGACATGATAAACATTAAGATACAAAATTAAACAAGATAAACAACTATTCTACGCACACATCTCTTCAATTATCATTATGAAAAGAGTCCTATGGGCTTAAGAGAGATGCATGATGCCTGGCAAAATCAAGCTCCTGAAAATGATAACATTTAATACAGTACATGTAATCGTTTTACGAGAAACAACCTATTCACCTGAAAACAGCCCAGTACTACAACCAACACTCTCCCATTGTAGAGTTTACTTTTAAATGGAAACCTTCTCGGTGTTGTCAGAATGAACCATTTTGTAAGCTGCAGGGTGAATGATATTTACACAAAACAACTGGCATGCATGATTCACCTAATCTCCAGTTTTGGCCGAGTAAGCTACAGGCCACACATACCAACTGTGATTGGGACTTGTGGTTTGGAGCCAACAATACCAGCTCTTAACCACAAGCAAGGGCAAACAAGTGGAGGTAAATGTGTGAAAGGGCACTTTTGATGATATGTTAGAGACTGTGCCAGAACATGTCTGGTGATTTTCCAAACGGCCCAATGAGAAAGAAAGCATGTCCCATTGTTAGCCTAATTCAAACAAATGATTCCATGCCAGAAATGCAATTCTACCTTTGCCATAGTCAGTTCGGAAACAGACACCTTCAAAATCTAAAGGATGGCACGAACAGATAAAAAAAATAAACAAACTGAAAGTGGTTACCAAAATGATAATGACTACCTTAAATCCTACATTGTACAAGCTGTCAATCTAAGAACGTTTCTACATTTTTTTTTTTTTTTTGGTCTTCAAAATAAACAGCTAACATTTTAAGCAAAGTAGAACACGACCAGTGCTAATTAACCAGCAAGTAGTCACCAGTGAAACGCGCGATCACGAGAAGAATGGCCTTTTAAATTAAAATATGTTAAAAAAATGTCAAACTGAGAGAACTGACTGAACTTAATATCAAGATAACTGCTCAGTTACATCGCCACACTTGATATTAAAAAATTATCCAACCACAGGATTGCGATATCCATGCCAAGAAATATTAGGCCTATTTAAAAAAAATTAAATATAAAAATAACGTGACTAACACGCACAACTCAACACAGATCATTTATGGCGGTACATACCAAGCAAACTGATTTCCATCAGTATTCGCAATGCTGTACAAACTGTCGCTTTGCAAATCAAATACACAGCGTTCCCTGTCATTTTGTGACATTGTGTCATATGATTTTACAAGACTATCTGACAACATCGGAGTTAGGTCGCCAGCACGATACTCGACTTGACTAACTGCTTAACCCTCCTATTATGTTCAAATTAATAAACCATTCTTGGTTTGAGGTCAGTTTCATCCGCGCGATGTTAAATCCACATAAGATTGAAAGTGTTATCCAATCTTCCCTCAGCTCATTTATGCCTTTCAAATGACAATTTAAATAAGCAAGTACATAAAACGACTCCCCCATCCTCCCCTTATACACCAATCGTCGATTTTACATGATTAAGGCAAAATGAATGAATCTTAATGCGAAATGAATGAGAAATTAATTTGAATATGCCCCCAGTCTTAGGCAACACTGCAAAAACAAGATCAAAATGATGGTTGTACGTAATCATTAATCCTGGAGTCAAAATGACTGAAACAACACCAATGCTTACAACGTTCGCAGAACATAATTTTTTTATTTCAGAAATTAAATTCATGTTTTACCTGTAGAGTTAAGGAAAAATCCAGCTGTTGACGGCGTTTTTAAAGACAATGAACACGGAGTCGGGTTAAATTGACCCGGAACATTATAGGAGGTTTAATCGTGCCAGTTTAGAACACACTCGCTGTTGATGATTGTGTATTTACGGTGAAAGCAGGGGTAGTCCTGTCCCCTCACACACTGGAGGTATTGTAGGGGGGTGGAACGCAGCTAACTATGAGAGCGGTTTAGTTTATTAGCAAGCATGGTACAGATTAATACCATGTCCATTCCATAGCAACAGGTTACCAAATTGGGAAATCAACTTGACGTGCGCATCAGACGACCAAATACGTAACCTTACCAACATGAACGCTCAAGAGAACAATAATTTCGCAGTCAGCAACTGCGCTAGCGAGGACAGCCACACTCGCAAGTTAGCAAGCATGCTACATAGATAGCACTCGATCAACGCTATTCAATACACGGCTAGATAGTTTCATGGCTAGCTGGGTTACTATCCGGCAAATAAAAAAAGTAACGAGACTAGTACACACATTGTGGGCATCACTGTCAGGCACCCACTTATCAGACAATAAAGGAAAATGAAGCCCAGAGACACACATGTCCAAGTGCACTAGCAAGACAGCTAGCTAACATGAACTAGCAGACTCCAGCTCTAGCTTATTAGCTAGCTTGCTAACTCTAAATGGCGAGAAGTGAACAAACGACAGCCGAACATTAGTACGATTACGCCGTGAAAGAAGTAGCCACCTCGATAAAAGAAAAATAATAATCAATAAATTTTTTATCTAAGCTACCTCCTCACGCCAGGACATCATTTTTTGTAAAAGTGACGCAACTATATTGACCAACAGGCCATTCATATCCAGGCCTCCAACCCAGCTAGCCATCTCGCTAGCCAGTTTAGAATCTACCACTAGCTACGATTGGTAGCTAGCTAGCCCCAGCAAGTCTCGGGAAAAGATTGCTAGCTAGGTACTGCAAGCTAACAATCGTCCGAACGTTAGAGTTCAGGTAAATTTCGCGATTGTTTCATCATTTGCCACGTACAGAGGCTAGTCTGGGCCTGTGGCGTTAAAACACAGTGTTTCTGTTGGTGAATTACCGGGAGACGAGGGCTGATCTCCGCCGAACATCGGTGACAGAAAAACCGGTTAGGCCGTAGGGGAGCTTCCGCCATCTTCCGACGCACCATGAAACAGAAAAAAGCCGAGCCAAGGTACGGACTGCCGTAGCGGGCAAAAGCTTCCCTTTGACGTGAATGTGCCGAACGCGAAAGATCCGACATAAGCGCAGCCTGCAACCGACTACACTGCCTTAGTGAACATGGTTTTTAAATTCAAAGGCACTTACAGTGATTGTGCTTTTGTAAATATTTACATAAAATAAACTACAACTCTTGGTACTTTATAAAATATTTCCGCAGGGGATAAGTTCAAATGGCAATTGAACTATATTATCTCGTGTATGAAATCAACCTGATTTTTGAGAAAACTTGAAAAGAATTTATTCAAACCATAAAATAATACAAAAGACTGTCCCAGGAAATTGAAAGAAGTTGGCTGGCCAATGTTTAACATTAGCATTCAAACACTTTTTAAGAAAAAAATAAAATAAATAAATAATTTTTTTTGTTTTAATTGAATCTAATTCATTTGTAAATTAGATATCAATGCAAAAACCTATTAATCGATAATAGAAAATGGAGTCAATGATATTATATTATTACTCGGCCGCAATACTGCCACTAGAGGGAAGTTTAGAGTCCAAGGCCACGGAATTCTTCAAAATACAGTGCATCTCCCATCCTCCCAGTTCTAAACAGCTTTATTCAGGCTCACAATGCGAATTAGCTTTTTATATTTGCAAATACATCGCGGTTTTAACTTCACTGAAGAAAAGCTGCCTCAACTGAAAAAAGTTAGTGTACAGGCTGCCTAAAAATTTCAAGTTCACTGAATTTAAGGTTATAAATTTAATATTACATCAGCTTATCATCTCAAATTCAATGAGCTTAAAATTTTAAGGCAGCCTGCACAGTAACCTTTTTTCAGTTGAGACAACCTTTTTTTTAACAGCGTTCGCTTCTCTCTTAATAGTATTGCCGCAATACCGCCACTAGAGGGGAGTTTAGAGTCCAAGGCCACGGAATTCTTCAAAAAACAGTACATCTCCCATCCTCCCAGTTCCAAACAACTTTATTCAGACTCGCAATAAGAATTTTCTTTTCATATTTTCAAATACATCGCGGTTTTAACTTCGCTTGTCTCTTAATAGTACTGTGTCAGCACGAACAACTTTTCTCTAAGTATGACAATGCTCAGAGATGCAAAATGATCAACTGTAATTCTTATGTGCTGCTGCTGTCCAACTTCAGTTGTCTATATAGATGATTTGAACAAGGTGAGCTTAAAACAGCAGCTGCCCACGGTTCCAATTGCCCACCCACTTACTAAGCTCTGACAGGTCAGCATTCCATCCAGGCCCTTGGGATTCTCTTAAAGAAAGAGAACGCCTCGACATTTCCAAATTCTTGCAGACCATGTGTGCCACCGGTATTACTGTTTCATGATAAAATGACAATTTCAGACTAGCTGGACGTCAAAAGACGTATTTGCATGCAGAAACACAGGGAAATTAATATTACATGTTGCTTTAAGCATGCAGCACATGCAGTGCACAATCAATAGACTGGTCTCTTTCAAACAAATAAAGTAATGTCATTTAACCGCTTAAAGTGATTGACAATAAATAAATAAATACCACGTGCCCCCAACTCACTAGCTCAGAACTGTATGAGTAGCCTATAAGAAGTATCAGAAAGATTATACAAAACTGCATGATCAATCAAATGTAATTTTAACACAAATGAGTTAGTGATTTTCTTCTCAGATATTCTCCTCGTTTTTCAACAAAAACAAAAACATGAATGAAATACATGAAAAATACAGTAGATTAAATTACACAACACAACATGAATGAAACAAACCATGAATAAAGTTGATTCCAGCCAAGATGTTGATTTCAACTTATTTTCTTATCACCTGGAATATTATATCAACCAACTGCAGAAGACTCTCTGAATCAAAATATAATTTGCTAAGTATTTGTGTTTTGCTAAAATATCAAAGCAACTTTTAATTATTTTGAAGATAACAACTATTTGTAAATGTGATGTCTGCAACACACTCTAATGAAGCTGGAGAATGTGCATGTTAACCCATGTGTAAAATCCTTTTAATAATATTGTACAGTCATCTTGGTACCGAGCACACTAACTGCTGGAGTTCCAAAAGCACAAATTGTTCTCATTCTTGCTTGACATTGCATTTCTGTTGCTCAACAGTTTGGGTTTTCCATTGTCACATTTTGCACCTCATTATCTGCCAAACGTTTTCAATGGGAGGCTGGTCTGTGCTGCAGGCAGTACCTGCACTTTGTGTTTATGAGGTCACACAGTTGTAATATGTGCAATGGGCAGTTTAGCTTTATCCTGCTTGAACAAGGAGGGGCGTCCCTGAAAAAAGCAACACTTGGAAGGCACATATGTTGTTCCAAAAGGCATATATACCATTCTACATTAATTTTACTGTCACAGATGTTACCCATGTCAAGAGCATTAATGCGGTGTCTGTCAGTGACAGATGCAGGCTTTTGAACATGTCCATAATAATGGTCAAGATGGTCCTTCAATTCTTTGGCCCTGAGACTACAACATCCATTATTTCAAAAAGAAATTCTGAAGATGGACTTGTCAGACCACAGCACTCCTTCGCTCTTCTCTGTCAGTCAATTTCAGGTGAGCTTGAGCCCAGAGAAGTGGGTGGTGCTCATAGGTGGTATTGATATGGCTTCCTCTATGCATAGTAAAATTGTAACTTGGCTCTGATGACATGATGCAAACTGTGTTCTCTGACACAGGTCATCATCATCGGAAAGCCCAAAAGTCATATATGTTGTGCATTACAGAAGCATGGTGGTTTTAATGTAGTGCCTTCTGAGGGCTCAAAGGTCATGCTAATCCAATAATGATATTTTGCCTTGTCTTATTAGCACAGGGATTGCTCTTGGGTCTTTGAATTCTCTGAATCTTTCCTTTATATCATGAACTGTTGATGGTGAGATCCCTATAATCCATGCTATTGCACATTGTAAAATGTATTGAAACTCTTTGATTGTTATCTCACAGTGCTTGTGACAAAGTGGCAAACCATCATGCTTTTGGTGACTGCTTGTTATTCCAAATCAAAATTGAATCACCTGTTACCTGTTTACCTCTGGAATATGCCAAATGGGTATTTTTCTGAAGACTCTACAACTTTTCCAATCTTTCCATTCCTTAGTCCCAGTTGTTTTTAAATGTATTGCAGGCATAAAGTTCAGAATTTGCCGATATTTACGAAAATCAATACAGTTGAAAAGGTTAAACCTTGTCAATAATATTGATTTTTTTTTTCTTCATGCCATATTCAAATTAACGTAGGCAAAATAGAATTTCCAAATAACATAATTCTGTATTTATTTGCATTTTACATACTGTACAAAAGTAAAACTGAAGTAGTAAAAAATAGAAGTATTTTTTCATGCTTCATTGAATGCTTATTTTTGGCATGAATGCCTGCACTGCAGACTTGTTTGAAGTTATGGAGGAGGAACTATCAAATTCAAGGGGTAAAGAAAAACAGTAGTACTGCTACAAGTAGGACTGTGGTTGACTTATGGCTGTGGAGAGCAGCTCAGGATTCCAGGCAGTGCTGCTTTATATCTATAGTTCAATCCATTTAATAATGTGTTGTTTTTTTCCAGCCTGTAGCCCATGCTGTGTCACTTTGAAGGGGATCCATTATGCTACTTTTCCAAGTTTATATTTTGATCTTGGACTATATATTTTGATCCCTAGAATACTCCTGATCGTTCAAAGTCCAAAAAAGGGTCCTTTTTTAGCTTATACTGCCATCCTCAAAAATCCCCATTTGTAGTCCATTGCAGTCTCAGCCGGAAGAGCCTCATTGGGGTGGCTCTTCCGCTATGGCCCCCCTTCCCTGTGTGCCCACTTTCTTCTGATTGGCCGGCTCCGTGGAGGACGAGGCTGGGTGGGACTTGGCAGAACACAGTTTTCCGGGTCTGCCTCCCTAGTGTAAAACGTGAGACGTATCTGCTTTCTGAGCAAAAGAATTCCGCAATCAAACGCAGTACATGTGTGTAGATCTAATGAAATGAACTTGTTCTAATAAATGCAGGGGCAAAAGTGGAGGACGTAGTGCGAACATCTGACAACTCAAGCTTGAATTTGCTATCTGCCTACGGCTTCTATGGTGAGTTCACCAGTATTTCCACTTTATAGCTAGGATTGAGGGAAAGCTAGAATCTATCCCGTATAGACACATTTGTAGAATGGGTCAACATACCCAAGTGTAGACCGGAGAATGCAGAAATCCGGTGGGTCTGAGTTTAGAGGGAAACATGGACAGTGAAGAGCAGCAAAAAGTGGACCAATTATGGACTGCTTAGGTGTGTATTATAAGGACCTGCTGGTTCGTGTGCATAGCTGTGGAGAGTCGTTAGCATGGAGTAACGAACAGCTTCTGCGCTGGTATATGATGAGGGCGAAAGCTCCAGGCTAAACAGCCTGTTTGGAAATTACCTGTGGTAATGGTTTACTTATTGCATCGGAATGACCAGCGTTTGCTTGCGGAAAATAGGAAAATACCCCTCTTTCACACTGGACGCAAAATGAATTTTTCGCGCGAGATATTACATTCAAAGTCAATGCACTGTCTTTAAATTGACATTGAATGTAATCTGTTGCGTGAAAAATTAGTTTCGTACCTGGTATGAAAGCGTCTTAACGAGCCCATAACGCATGTATTCACATCTTTGGATTGACTTTGAATGTAATCTGTCGCACGAAAAATTCATTTCACGTCTGGTGTGAAAGTGGCTTAACGCGCCCATAACACGTTTATTCGCATCTTTGCATTGATTTTGAGTTTGTCTCACGAAAAACTTGTTTCGCATTCGACGTGAAAGCAGCTTTATTGTTAATACGCGACAGCTCGAGAGCTCCATTTATGTTATGAACACAATTCTGGTTTTACAGACCGTAAGCTCCTTTAGTGTGGACAGTTGCTTATGTGGAACTAGCGAATCGATAACTTCTACAGGAAAAAATTTTCTATTCAATCTCCGCCTTTTTCAGCTTTTTATTTGCCAGAACAATTTCTAAAGGGGGATGAAATTATGCCATGGCAATGCAGAGAAACTGTTTGTTTTACCAGAAACATTAGAGCATGTGTGTTTCATAAATTGCCCAGTCATGGATAAGTGAAGCGATCACATGCAGCTATAAACAAACTCAAACACGAACCCCAAGCTCTGCAAAACCTACGTCTGGTCTAACTGCAGCCTTTAAGCCCAATTTTGCAGACACAAACAGCACCCCTCTGGTTAGCTTCAACTGTAGTGGCTACAATCAGGCAACGTTATGATGAAACTGCCACATTGATGCTTACTGAAGTAACACAACTATACCGATCAGAATTACTGAATATAAGTTAACCAGGAGCATTTTTAAGTAGTACAGCACGCAAACTAACATGCAGCAGCTGGTAACCGAGCGGTCATAACAACCACAGAGACGAATGTTACCCTACGATACAGGTTTTACAAACATCAAGTTCCCTTACACTGGACAGTTGTACCAAGCATCCAAATTACAAACAAGCATAAAAAGTTAGCTTAAAATAAGGTTTATGTTCACACACCTTCTGTTGAATTTCCCCTGATATTACTCTTGCATGTTTAGGACACAAACATTAGCAACAGTAACTTGGCTACATTAGCCGCAATGCTGCAGCCACAATCAACAGGCCATCATGTTAGGTAGGCTTAATGCCGAAAAACAACTTCAAGGTTCCACGCCCATGAGTCGCGGACAGTTGCAACTGATACAGGCTTTATCGTCAGATATTTTACAAAGCCTGCGTTGAGGCCAGTTGTTAGTGCTAACTGTCTTTAGCGGTCCTGCTAGCCACTCATAACACGTTAGCTTCAATTTCTATTATTTGCTGTTATATCGTTACTTACAGCTGGTGGCTCTGAGCACTTGATCAATGCAACTGCTTCAGGTCTGAGAAGCAGCTGATATGCTTATCCTGTGTCTAATTATCCTTTATCGACAAAGCTGTCTTTGTTGAAATGCTGTGCACAAACAGCCAACGTTCCCCTTGACCGTGGCTGTTTGCTGCCAGCAAACAAAAAAGCTACCCACTGAACTCTGGTGGTATCGTCTTTTGGAAAAGAAATAGGTGCTTTTCTTCACGTCCAAAAATAAACAGACAAGCGGCTTTGGGAAAGATACTGACAAAACTGCACCTCAAATGATCTGCGGTTCTTCTTTTGTATTTCCAAAAGTGTAGACACTACGAAGGCATGGTATGATCCTCGGTTGTTTGTGCCTGCTAGAATAGTGTCCGGTGTGGGCAGGTCCAGCGCCTTGATTGGATCTGGCTAGGTATGTATTAATTGGACGGCACAACCTGATGTCAGGTTTTGCCCAGATCTCGTGAAGATCTCGGGACGAACTGTTCAGAGAGGAAATCACATTCACAAAATCATGTTCTTGAATTACAGCAAAACCCCTGTATCTTACGTTTAGAAATTTTTCAGAGGTTGAGTATGGACATCCAACATTATAACATTACTTATATGTATTAAAAGAAGGATCAGCATAATAGGCCCCCTTTAAGCTGAATTTCTTCCTAGCAATGATGGCCTCCTAGAGATCAGGGACAAAGGCAGAATTTTGTTACATTGGATTATCAATGTACTTACTACATTATCTTCCCAAATAAATGAGAATTTATGTTTTTGTCCCACTTAAAATTCATATTGAATACTCAATGCAATGAACACCTGAATATACACTGCCCGGCCAAAAAAAAAGTCACCATTTGGAAATTAACGAACAAATTCTATAATTGGATCATTATTGCGGTTATTAATATGTTTCAGCTGGCAATAATCATTTTTACCCTGACTGATGAAACGCGTCGCACCTCATTTCTTAAAAAATCATGTCGGAAGACACATTCCTTGATGGTGGAAAAGATGTTACAGTATTTCCGAACAGGCAGGTTATTGGCCTGTATTCAGCAAAGAAAACCATGAATGACAAAAACAAGTATGGGGAATCATTTTCACAAACAAATTTTGCCACCACAAAGTCCTGACATTAAACACATTAAAAGTTATTGGGATGTGCTCAAGAAAGACCCCCAAGTGCTTCAACCATTATGTCGAGAAGACAAGATCTCGGCCAAAAATTATGGCCTTTCTGATTGAAAATAAATGTTCTGGCATTACATACGGTTGTCAAAATAATGACAAGACGAATATGCACTGCAATCAAAGCTACAGGGGTTCCAACTAAATATTTCAGTGTGCGACTTTTTTTTTGGCCGGGCAGTGTAGATACTGATTGTGTGTATATTTCAGCTCAACAGTGAATGTCATTGAAAAAGCTATGGACATGCCATTGAAAATATGGATAACTGCAAAATAAATAAAGCAAAGAGCTTTTTCAAAAAGGCATCATAGATCAGAGTAGGGCAGATATTTGGACTGTAAGGGAGTGTCTCTCTCTCAGTACAAATGAGCGAAATCCGCTATATTCTCTGCATATTAAAGTATTTTGGTATGCCTTCTAAAAATGATACAGTATGTATCTGAATAGAATCTCCATTGTTCTGTGTGAACCAAAATATTGACCCCCAAGATAGGCTATATATGAACACTTTACCAACCTCATAAGTAAACCTTTGATAAACTCATTTGGTCTTGAACCCCGCTAAGAGAATAAACAATGATAGCATGCATTAGTCAACCTTGTTAACCGTTCGCCACATGCGCACTCCATGCATGACTTGAATCATGAAATAAATAAATACACTCAAAAAAACATACAAAAAATGAAAAGCTCAAGTTCTAATTGTCACGTTACACTTAATTAATCTCTTAAAGTTGGTGATTTCATTGTTTACTCACCTGAACTGGTCATTTGGGTTAGAACTGGTATTTTTAAGCTGAAAGCAAAGATCAGTAGACTCTGTGACTGTCAAGGACTAGGGTTGCAGATGAATGAACAATAACATACACAACAATAGACTGAGTCTTGGCTCTGTCACTAGCGCACTACAAATAGGAGCCCATAGCAAATATGAACATTTGTTCATCTAACACTGATGTGAAAAAATTAATGGCTCAAGGGGGATTGTCCTGGAGGAGATATTGAACTCGGTGCAGCTTCATGTCACATGTAAGCAGTTCCCATCCCACATTTTGCACATGAACTCAGAATTGCATTTGGCAAATACCTCTTTAAGCGAGCCTATATACTTTTCCGTATGCGACTTAAAGGGAGTTAATTCGCATTTTCCGTTTCCATCTGCTTTTTCCAATGCAAATTTTCAAAATGTGCGCAAGAATAATGAGATGGAAAGTTAAAGGTTCTGTGATAGGATAAAAGGGTAAATCTGACCAACGCTAAAGCAAGTCACATGCCAGGGGTACGAAAAATAATGTTAAACTTGTGCATAATTATCTGTCACGCGCCTTTGTGGGCCTAAATATGAGCAAGTGATGAGTAGCAAGAACTGTTACTATGGTATCAGATTTGTGTCAAAATTGTATTTGGATATCAAACAAAGATTTAAATATTTAGAGACAGTATAACTCACTCAAACAAAACTTTTTGGATATCAAACAAATGTCAAAATTGAGGGAGAGTATAACTCACTGAAGCAAAAAAGTGGCCTCAAGGGTAAAACTTATAACTTGAAAACAAATTATTTTTATGATGGAGTAAACCATTGGTCTTTTAGTTGTTGGATAAATTGTTCTTCCATTCTCAGTGCCCTCTGCTGCTTTCGCAATTATCAGATTTGCGGTTACGCTCCCAGCTCTCTCGTTCGCGCTTCTTGATTTTTTGTTTGCAATTCTGTCACAAACCTCTCGATGGGAGGGATTTTTCGTATCGTCTGATCTCATTGGCTAATGGAATTTTGAGGCTCAGAGCCTGAAGTAATGAATCCAACCATAGAATTTAGTTACATCTGTGTCACATCTGCAACTTTTGATACTACTCTTGGTGTACCTCAAGGCTCAGTCTTAGGACCACTGTTAATTAGTCTCCATATAAATTATTTACCCAGTAGCTGTCCATCCAATATAACTTTCCAGAAGTATGCTGATGATGCAGTCCTGTATGTACATCCTTGAAACAAACACCAAGCTGCACAAGATCTATCAGCTGCTGTGATTAATGTGTCCAATTGGCTGCAATGCTCTCAGTTACATCTCATTGTGTCAAAAACTGCCTGCATGTTTTTTTCTAAAAAGACAAGTGATGACATAGTTCCTGATCTGTTTGTACATGGGACAAAGCTTGAAGTGGTACATGGGTTTAAATATCTCAGAATCATTATAGATTCACAACTATGCTTTAAACAACAAATAAAAAAAACTATGAGTAGAATCAAATTAAACTTATCTAATTTTAGATACATTAGAATTATTTTAACTATTGATTCAGCAAAACTATATGTCAGTGCAATGATAATGTCACATTTAACTTACTAAATAACAACTTGGGCACTGGCATGCAAGACCACGCTAAAATCTGTTGAGATTGCTTACAAACAAGCTATAAAAAATTTAGATGAAAAGCCAAATATGTACCACTATTGTAACATATTGAAGAAATATGACTTATTGAGCTGGGGAAATATAATAAAACATGCAGATTCTGTTTTGGTCCACAAAATCCTTCATGGTCTAGCTCCACCTCCGTTAGAGGAATTTATGAATAAAAATCCAAATATGTCAAGTATAGCAGGCTCTAGAAGTGATTGCATTGTTCCATTTAGACAAAGTATTTTTGGGCAGTCAGTGGAGCATCCCAGATCTGGAAAACAATACCAAGTGATATAAGTGATTTGCCAACTCTTACCTCATTAACCTCACATCTAAAAACAAGGTAACTGGATCATCAAAATTGCACTCACAATTTATTTTCTACTTGTTTTATGCTTTTATGTTTATTTTTTATTTTATTTTATTTTACTTTATTTTTGTAGGTATTGTGTATGTGTGGGCATGTCTGTTGGGGTATCATACTAGGAGATGGCTGGTGATAAACCAAGCCTGCCCCTGTATGCATCCATACACCTATGTATGTAATATTGTGAAATAAATACATCTATGTATGCTAATTTAGTGCTATAATACCTGCAGTCATACATCTGTATGTGCAAATATGCTAAAGGCCATTGTGCAATATAAACTAGCAGTTTATAAACTTGTGAAATAGGGCAATGTGCAATACATGGGCAATGTGCAATAATACTAGCAAAATCTTTTAAAATCTTTGGCTCCGGAACACATTAGCACTTAAACAGTTTAGCTCTCAAGGACTTTAGCAATCAAGCACTTCAATTTGAACAACTTATTTTATATGGTCCCTCAACTCTGGGTCTGTTATGAGCATTACTGTTTGTTATATGTTTGTTTGTTTGTTGTACTTTTGATGTTAATATCAACCTGCCATAGAGACTTAAGATGGAAATTAGCCATTGGCTACAATCATGCTTATTTACACATGAATGTTTATTAAAATGTGTTGTCCCTGTTTTAAATAAATAGATAAGACATAAGATTTGGCAGTGTTGATGGAGCCCTGACCTGCCATCTGCATCAGTCAGAAAAATGCGGACTGAAGAAAAACTCCGCAACCAGTCAAATGAAAACTCCTCACCTTCATCACTATCAATCAGGCATGGGAGCCCAGTCAAATGCGAGCATTGAGTTTTAAAATTGGTTATGCAAATCTGAGGTTACGTTACCCAGCTAAACTAGCTGAGTTTTGTGTAAGGCCTCAATTTGGCCTGGGGCAGCCCTGGCCAGTAAAACAGCAAATTTACTCAGGGTGGCACAGGGAATTGTCAGATATTATAAAAAGACTTGCTGAACACCAATAAATGGCCACGACAAAGAAAACAAAATTACTAACAGCAGTATTATAACACAATCAAGTCAAGGACAAAGGGGGTGTAATTGCTAATAACCACAGACCTACAGCTCTAAAAATCCCAATTTGATTGAAACAGTCCATATCTAAATCAGTCCTTCCAAAAACTGTTTAGTTTGTTTCACAAAGTTGAAATTAATGGCAGTTCTTCAGATGATTTGTCCATCCCAAGTCTAGAGCCACTATGAGATAAGCAGGTTCAAGGCATCATTTCCTGCAAATTCTATAATTCCAAATAATTCATGAGCTCAGTAAATTTTAATGTAAGACTCTCTAACATTTAATATCATTAACGTAAATATAAACTCAGTGAATCTATGCATCCATTAGCTACACGGCTGTTTCTTCACTAGAGTCATGGGGGAGCTGAGCCTATCCTAGCAGACTATGTGCAAAAGTCAGCCCTTAGCCACCTCACTCCTTTGCAGGGCACACACACCACTCACACCCACAGACAATTGAGAGTCTCCTATTAGCCTGACATGCATTCTTTCGAAGGAAACCCACGCAAACATGGGGAGAACATGCAAACTGGACACAGAAAGGCCTCCGGCCAGATTCAAACCAACAATCTTCTTGCTTCCTACTGGTGTTGTAGTACTCAAGACCGGTCTTAATCTCGAGACTGGTCTCAAGACCACTTTTACATGATCTTATTTTTGTCTCGGTTTCGACACTCTCTGGTCTTGGTCTTGTCTTGGTCTCGGACATAATGGTCTCGAGGGGATTTCAAAATCCAGGCAAGCTGCTAGTCCATTATTACTATGCAGCATTCTTTAAACGTAGCCAATAAGCGGCATCCATTTTAAAAACGTTACAATGTATACTTTTCCCTGTCTGTGCGGTCTCCCATCCCGTCTGTCTCGTCTCACACATATGCGCAACAAATCAGTCCAGTGAATCAGTAAAAATGTCAGCTAATTCATCTATTATAAGGTTCTCCTATACAGATTGCAAAGAATCTAAATGCAAAATAACAAAGAAAAAAAAAAAGGTTTTTGCAGTGTGCAGATTTTGTCAAATCACCCTGACCAAGACTTCCGGTACCAGGGTTGGGTTCAATTACTTTTTTTCATTACAATTACAGTAATTGTAATCAATTACTTTCGTGATTGTAATGTAATTTTAAATGTATTTTTTTCCCCGAAAAGTAATTATAATTGTATTTGAACATCCTATACAGAGAGTAATTGTAATTGAAAAAAAGTAATTGAGCCCAACCCTAGCTGGAACAATATCAACTTTCACCAGGCACTTGAAGAGAAAACATGCTGAGAGGTAAGCTAACATAGACTGGCTCTGCCCTTTGATTTTATTCACAATTTACACTTTATCCCAACTATTTTGGAATTGGGGTTGTATATTATTGTAAAAATGTTGTACATATATGCATGGTATAATCTGTTCAGGACTCGAAATTTAACTTGTTTGCAAGAATCTGCTGACTAACCCTGGTTAACTGCAATTGATCCCGCTAGCTCTAGGTGAGTTAACAGTCATAGGTAAGGTCAGTTATCACGAGCATTTTATTAAATGAATTTCCCAGTGAATACACTGGATGAAGCATATTGCTATTCAGTCATAGTATTGGGGAGCTTGTGCTGTTTTACAAATGAATGGCTTTGAAGTTTTGAGGATAGCTATGTATGCAGGGTAACTTGAGGGTCTTATAAATGTCCTGGTGTCATGTTGAGTGTTCTGAACTTTCGAGTCTTCAATGGCTTTATCCAATGCCATCTGCCAGATGAAAATAGCTAAAAATGGCAGGTGGTCGACTGTTGGTGGTTGCCCCCAATTAGCCCAGTGTGTCATCCTTACCGCCATTATCAGTCTTGAGATGAAACTTAATGAAACTCATTAAATTTGTTTCCGCTTTGTTTGTGCACGTTTGTGCAGGCAAAATGAGAATTCATCGCCTGCCGCTGCTGTTCGTTTTGGTTCGAAATCTTAAACATTTAACGTCTCTAAAACGGTGACAACAGATTTTGGACTGTGTAACCATACCAATCCCTAACAGGAAAAAATTTAAATGCCTACAAAGTCTCAATCCTCTGAAAGGGCAATAATAGCTGTTATGCAGTTGCTACACACAATTACTTCCACCCAAATACTGCTAATATTTACAGTGAAATGAGACACTTTTTTTGGTCTTGGTCTTGATCTCAGTCTCGTCCTTCTCTGGTCTAGGTCTCGAAATGGTCTGTCTTGGTCTTGGTCTCGGTCTTGTCTTGGTCTCACTACCCTTTGGTCTTGGTAGTGTCTTGGTCTCGGCTGAGGCAGTCTTGACATCAATACTGCCTACTGCATCATTGTACCACCCACAATCAGTAACTCAGATTACAAAGTACTCTGCTGCATAAATATAAAAGACTTTAATAGCTGAAATTCATGCCATATAACAATAACAGTGGCGGGTCTTGACCAGGGGTGTGTTTCCCGAAGGCACAGTTGCTAACTTACATAGTAGGAGCCACTGACCATGAATGGACGACCTATGTAGCTAAGTTGCCAACTTAGTTAGCAACTACACCTTTGGGAAACGCACCCCAAGTTTTCACCTGGGACCTGGCTCACTGTAGCAAATTACTTAAGACATCTGGTCAAAGCATGTCAGTGTTTTCATTATTCTATTATTATTAAAAAGAACACTAAGAAATGTGCAGAAATTATTTCTGGCAACACAGAAGAGCAGAGAAAATACTGTCTATTGAGAACAGCTCATATCCTGCCAAAGGTTCTATCAAGTTGGCCAGCACAGTTCTCTCCCCTCAGTGACTATGGAACGGTTTTCTTCCTGGAGCTGTTGGATGTTGTGAGCAAAAAGCTCACTTTTATAATAATAATGATTAAAAAAATTATTACAATGTATTATTATTATTATTATTATTATTAAGGCTTTCATAATAGCTAGTACTAAACAATGTAAGCAGCATATTTTCCTTGCAAATAATTTCTGGCCTATAGCACGGCTTTGCAATGAACCTTAATACATATGGATAGAAAAGCAGGCATTTGGACTAAATGATATACAGGCAAATATGCCACATTGATTTAGAAGTCATATTCAAATGACTGCCAGACCATTGGAAAATCAGATTCACCTGCCATTGATAATTGCTTTCAAAACACATAATTCTTCTTGGTGGTCCTCATATTAGAGGCAGACTTTCTACTATTTGTGTCTTTTATCAGTCAGTGACCATAAATAAAACCAGTTCCGTAATGTGAAAAGCCAGTATTCCTCACCCACAGGCAATACAGATGGTTCCACTGAGTATATCACCATATGTCTATTTAACTCACCCAAAACCATGCAAGCACGCACGCACACACACACACACACACACACACACACACGCGCGCGCGCGCACACACACACACACACACACACACAGGTGTTGTGGTTTACATAGACATATGCAAACATTCACACATATACATACATGCATACACACTGACGGTGTGGTTTACATACACATACAAACATACATACACACATGTTTATGCGCGTGCACACGTGCACACACACACACACACACACGCACACACTCAACTGAACATATCTATTTCCCAACCAGCTCAGGTGTATCTTTGCTGAATCTTTGTGTGCACAAATGCATTGTTTTCACACAAAATCATTTACCTAGCCACCTTTACCTCATTCAATTCATGTAACAAGCTGAGGAAGCGTATGTAGTCCACTGCTAAAGAAAGTTAAAAATACAGCTTGAACTTCAGCGCTTGTGAATTAATGGTCACATCGTTCGCCATGGCCCTAAAGCGCATTGCGTCACGGATCCCTGGCTCAAAATGAAGCACGACATTACATTTAATGTGTGTTGAGAGTTGATGTCTGTCCTGGACATCCTGTGCCACCCACACTTTCAAGTCATTGAGATAATCATGTTGGGCTCATTTGGAGTCAAGGGATGGTGTAATGACCTTAATATCAGAATTCACCAGCAAAATGCTCCAAGACAATAGTGCACATGTTGTGGTTTCTGCGTGGATAAGAGTTGAAATTAAGATCTGGGAAGATACAGTAGGCAACCATATGTACACCATATTGAATAGAGGCCCACAGTAAATGAAAATGGGCGGCAGACGATTGAGTTAATGGTAAATGGTTGACAGTTGAAGGCACTCATGCCAATTTTTCTGAAACCTATTTAAATAAATCAATTGGAAGAAGTTTAATTTAAATGGAGATCAGCAGACATGTTGATGTGGTTCTGACGTATAAAAGCCAGTGAACTGACTACTCATCCCCTCTGTAAGCTATCTGCAAAATCCTATGATACTGTCTCCAAAAACGGACTAAAAGATGTTAGGCCTTCTGCATCCCAAGGGGTGGACTTGGTGAAAAGGAATTTATACTACTTCCAGTCGTTTGCTCCAGATTTGTAAACTGACCGAAGTAAAACAATATGTACAGTGTGTATGCTGGAGTGGCTCCAAAGGAAATCTATTTCGCCTTCGACAACGCATCCAAAGCCGCTGTGGTGGAGAGTTGTTTCTCTGGCTGTAGAAATTGACCCAGACTGCAAACATTGCCCGTCCCTGCATTACAACTGGCTGAAAGCGTCGCCCATCCCAGCAGCATAATTCATTCTAGCCAAAATATTTATATAGAGGCGGAACGGGATCACTTACAACGTAGTCATTCACCTAAGCGAAGACTGCTGACGGCGTGACCAAGTCACGAAGGAAACCGAAGTTTACGTTCGAACTATTGAACGGGCTTGTCACAGCATCAAACTATAGCTTACTATTTTCCTCTTTGACTAATTTTTGCCATAAGTACAATACCATCATGGGCCTTTTAATTGTAAATATTATGATCCTAATTTCCTTTTGTGAAATGTTTGGAAGACATCCCGCTAACGGTGAGTAGCCAAGTTTCTGTATTGTACTGTATCTGTACTCTAGTATTGAGTTTGTAAATTTCTTTTTGAGTGTGTTTTTCAAGTTTATTAATTTTAAAGGAAAGTTAACAAAAGTTGTGGTTGAGGTACTTTGTTTTTCAAGCTTTGCGTTGTGATGTCACTTTCTCTGAGTTCCGCGGCTTGGTTCAACAATGGAATGAAGAAGCAAGTAAATCTTCATTTCGAAATCCATAATGTACTGAATTATGAAATGTTCTATTTTATTCATCTATATATTACTATTCTCCGTGCGTAGTTACGCAGCTGAGCTAACGGGCGCAGGTGCAATTTTACCTGAGCGCATACTCGAGTTTGAACTCTTCTTTCGCATATTTCGTGCATCCGTTTGAAACTTAAGATAAGAACAAAATATAAATGAGTTTAAGCGTTTAAAGAAATATAGTCATCGCTTCATATGTAAACTAACTGCGCGTAAAACGGCACGTGTTTACTATTTGTTTTACACTCATTTTAATCTGTTTTTGGAATAAATCTCGATTAAGCTGCCTCTGAGGTGCCGTGGTTTCGCTTTGAACGAACCCTAATCAAGGATGTATTACATATGCATCTGTTGTAGTTTTGTTCCTATATATTTGTTTGTTTGTTTCTTTATTTATTTATTGCTTCTGAAAGCATATCTATTTCGGGGATTGGAGGGCACCATCTCTGATGTTCCATTTCAAACTCCATCCGCGAGCAATTGCCATGACTTAGACAAACTACCCCTTTTGCTCCCGACTGAGGCGTGGTGATATCATTAACTTGTCACTGCCTTTCAGGAGATGCTAGGGATTTTAAGTGGATTGAGAGGTTCGCTGGATAGTTATGAAGAAGGTTTGCGCATAGCCTACGTTTAATTTACAATTTCCTCGCTCTTTTTTAATCACTAAAAGATGGGACATCGGCAATGTGAAGGTTTTTGGCGGCGTAAAACCTTTGATGTTGATTGCGTCAAGTTATATCTGGTGAAACTGCGTTCCTCCATACAGCATGCGCATAACTGCTTCCCACTGTAAGAGCATCCGGAGCGTATTTTGTGGCATGAATAATGAGCCTGCGGGCGAAAAGTTTAGATACAAGACGCCAGGGTTATACGATCAACAGTATCTGCTAAGTTTGCGGCATCTGTCGCTCATGTGCTTTTTTTGTCGCTGGCGCGCAGCGGGGATGTGCTGGCTGCAGCAGCAGGGCCAGGAGCCACGCTGTGACATGGTGCTGATGCGGGGGGTCACCCAGGAAGAGTGCTGCGCTGGCGGTCGCCTCGACACGGCGTGGTCCAACACCAGCCTGCCAATCAACGAGGTCAGTCTGCTGGGCTTCCTCGGAATCGTGTCCTGCAAACCCTGCAAAGGTAAGATGTCAAATCTTTACTCAAATTATGGCTCTGTCATCAAACCCCTGAATCTGAGCTTTTCCAAAATAAGTTTAATTAGAAGTTTAACCCTTCAAGGTGTAATATCGCTCTTATATGATTTCAATGTTCTTAACTGAGCATGTTAATATGCTCCTAAATGAACATTTTTGGCTACGACTATTGTAGCAGTCTCTGTTGGTTACTGACATAAAATTCTGGACAAAAAAAAAATATTAAAAACCTACAAATCTGTCAGGTTAATGACCCACTCAAGTAGCCGAAACAGAGGTTAGAATTCAATGGGCGACTGCAGGTCGGCCTTGGATTTCGGATATAAATTGTGTTGTAAGAGACTACTCTACTCAAGAAAATGTTAACCTTGATGTTGTTTTATGAGCTTAACTAATGCTGAAGAGCTTTTCTAAAGTCATGTGAGACACTATTTAATTTGAGTGTCAGCGGATAGCATCTTGCTTTTTGTCGATCTTTTTTCTCTGGTAGTAAATTGGACAGTTTCCTGTGTTTATCTGAAGATGTTGTATCTTTTGCCCACAAAACAAGTGTTACTCATGCAAAAACCTTAAAACAACGCTGGTCTGAGTAATCTTATTTTGTCACTCTGGAAAAAATGTCCTCACTGTTTAGTAACAGGAAAAAACCATACATTTGAAGCAGATGTTTCACTGATAACTCAATGGCTTATTAATGTGGCTGTTGTTAAACTCTGAATATGACTTTGTGTAGGTGTATTGCATAACCCTGAAATAGTTTGGTGATGATTTCTGAAAAGTAATGTCAGTGGAATTACTCACCGCCTGTAGAAGACCACACGCATTCATACTGCGTGTTCTCAACGCCAGATATTAGTGCCAGATGTACTCAGTGACATCTGGGAAGTTTAGATCACCTGCGCACTGACAAAAAAAATTGGGAAAGACTGGCTGTCTGTTTTATTAAATCATTATATTGGCTACATAGACAAATAATTTATGCTTTTACTTTTTGCCAAATGCAACTAAGTTCAACTAATTCAATCTAAAGCAAAAACACAAAAAGTAAGTCAATCAAAAAGTTGATTATACACTTTTTAATAACCTGGAACCTGTGTTGTCAATTTTTTCAAGCTAATCGAGAAGCTTTTTTCAGTGTCTCTGTCTGTACATATGTCCATTTGACTAGTTTTTGAGAAAAAAAGGTTTATCTCTTTTTAATTTATGAAAGTTCTGTGGTAGAGCGAGGCCAGATGCCGTATTTTAAATCTGTCCAGCTGTTTGCATTAGGCTGCAGCATTGGAAGCCATTTCTGCCGGTCCAGGTTCACTCAAGGATATACAGACGGGTGACAAATCAAGGGAAAAAACTGAGTAAATGAATGGGCAAACAACAAATGTTGACAATTCTGTTTATTCTTTTGGCATGAGTTGGGTTCGCTCATCCCCATAAAGACAGCAGGGTCATAGGAAGTCAATTCAGAGTTATTCTCTGTGATCAGCTGTGTATTCTCATGATGATGCGTTACTCTCATGATGGGAGTGGTCTCTTCTGGGACCATGGCCTTTGCCCCACTGGGCACAAAGGGTCACTGAATGGTACGATGAGTATGAAAATTATCCCAAACATTTGCCACCACCTTCACAGTCACCACACCTCAAATCAACTGAACTCATATGAGAGATTTTGGAACATTGTGTGAGAACATTGCACCAATCACCATCATAAAATCACCAAATGAGGGACTGTCTCTTGGGAGAAAGGTACGCCATCCTGTCAGATAATTTGTACTCTTGTTGACTCTTTGCCAAGGCAGATTAAGCTGATCTGGAAGCTTGTGGAGGCCCAACACCTTATGAAGACTTTAGTTTGATTTTTATGTTAATTTGTCACCCATCTCAATCAGTCAATCAGCAAAACCCGAAGATGCACTTTAACATCATTCTCTTATCACTTGAGGCACTCTGAGAGCACAAACCTCTGCCAAGGCAACACAGTCGAAATCATGCAGAGTGAGCATGGCTCATAAGAAATTTAAGGTATGTGCAACATAGGATTTTAAGATGGCTCCTATGGCGGCCATATTGTTGGATACAGCATGTTCCAAACTGATAGGTTCCGTCCCTGATGTGAGACCAATCAACCCACAAAATTTGAGTGATATCACAGGGAGTGAAGTTCAGTTACTGCATGTCATAGGATTTCAAGATGGTTGTTTGACCGATTGCTGTCAAAATCAATGAGATTCATCCCCGATGTAATGGCAACCTCCCCAAAAAATTTCAGAGGTATCCGTTCATTACTTTTTGAGTTTTCTTTTACACAAACAGACAGATAGACAAACTAACACCGACAAAAATATGACCTCCTTGGCGGAGGTGACAAGCACATTTGGAGAATTATGGTAGGTCAGATGAGGTCGTGCTCGCATGTTCCTTGGGTGGATATTGGCAAAAACGTTCTGAATGTAAGGAGACAGTGTACTCTGACGCCATCTTTGATATGTTCTCGGGGAGCAGAATTGTGGCCAACAAGAGCCCTATCTTTTTGAATGGGGAGATGTCTATATTTGCAGATCTGCTGCACGCATTGCCATTTTATTTCCATATTTGTGGACAGTATCAAACTGTTAACGACATCAAGTCATAAAATTTGTTCTGAAAGGCCTAATGCTAATATTTTTTCACTCACCCAGGCTTGTACGCATGCACTATCCACAGCTCAGAGCACAACATTTTGCTCTGAGGCAACCATAACCGCTGTTATGGCCATGGTGATCGTAAACTGTCATGTTAGACCATTGGGTGTATATATAGTTCCTATATACACTCACTGTGTCAGACAGAGGAGCCATTAATATGATCTAACATTGTGTCTTTTAATATGAATAAACTCATCACTTCTCAGATAGCTCAGTCTTCATGCACCTAATATATCTAACGTAAAACGAAAGCTCTTTCCCATCTATTTGGCCAACACAATGACACCTATTGACAGCGGTGAGTGCAGACTATATGAATGTAGCTACATTAGTCTATGGTGATAATGCATAGCCAGGGAAGCACGTAGCTTTTGAATCAGTGCACCTTTTCCTAATTAAGACATGATCAGCTGTACAATAGGGATCAATGTCACTGATGTAAGACCTGGCAACAAAATTAAAATCTATTTTAATTCAATGCAAAGAAAAAATGTCTTTAACTTTGTCATTTAACCAAAACACTCCAATCAAAGAGACATGATGTTGCTAGTGTTCTTGAGCTCCCAACCTGTACAGTCTGCCACAAATTTCAAAGTTGTGTAGTTGAGCAAGATCTGAATTTTGCAACGGCCAACTATGTGTTTTAAGTTGATGTCCCACAAGCATTTAAAATTTTCCCATTGAAAATAATGCAATGGGCTGTCTCCTTATTACTTCCGCCAAACGAAGTTGGCTGGAGGTTATGTGATCAGTGCCGTTTGTTAGTGAACAACCTGTAGGATACAGTTCTGATCTCATTATCACCAAAATTTAACAATTGCTAGGCCTCGCCCCAGAATGGAAGCCTATTGAATTTCATCTTCGTAGGTCAAAGATCATGGTCACAAAAAATTCCTGAAAATCGTTGGCGGAGGTACTTGCACTCTCTGAACGCAGCTCTAGTATTTAGACTGTCAGTGATCTTGGACAGTGTTAATTCAGCACTACTGTGCAAGAGTTTAACAGATTAGTATTAATGGAGTTTATTTGAGTGCAATGATTAGGGTCAAGTACCCCATGGGAGTTTATTTAACGCTGAAACTTTCACTGTGTAGATATGACTGTGGACAGTTAAAGTTGCTTACCCCGGTCAATGTACTTCTCTAGAAAACAGGAATGACAAGACAATGTCGTTTCAAAAATGTTCTGGATGAGTGGTGAGTGAGAAACACCAGGGCGCATTTTTGTTTTATTTGTCTTAGTTTCCAAGGAAACTACATTTTTGTGTATCATGACATCATGCCATAACACACTGAAAACAAGAATTTGCAGAATAATGCCAAAGATGACTAATTTCTTTATCGTTTGACTAGTTACAGTGCTGTGAAAAAGTATTTGCCTCCATCCCAGTTTCCTCTATTTATGTATATTTGTCATAGTTAAATGATTCAGATCATCCTACTAATTCTGACAACGACGATCCGAGTAAGCATAAAACGCAGCTTTTAAGTGTTTATTTAATTTATTGAAAATGAAAATTTGGCAGCAGCAACTGAAATCAAACATTTGCTGATACTGCCAATGAGTCTCTTACATTGCTGTAAAAAAATTTTGGCCAGATATCTTTGCAGAATTGTTTTAATTCAGCCACATTGAAGGGTTTTCAAGCATTATTTACTTGTTTAAGGTCATCCCACCACATCTCAATCTAATTCATGTCAGGACTTTGACAAGGCCGCTCCAAAATCTTAATTTTGTTTCTTTGAGCCATTCAGAAGTAGATTTGCTTGTGTGCTTCTGTTCATCTTCCTGCTGCGTAACTCAAATTTCCTTGAACTTTAGGTCACAAGCTGATGGCATGACATTTTCCCTCAGAATTTTCAGGTAGAGAGCAAAATTAATGGTACCATCAATTATAATAAATCACCCAGGTCCTGAAGCAGCTGAATAGCCCCTGTCCATCACACTTCCACCACCTTGTTTGACAGCTGGTTTGATGTTCTTAGATTGGAAATCTTTATTAGCTTTGCGCCATATGTAACGGAAACCATGTCTTCCAAAAAGGTCGACTTTTGACTCATCAGCCCACAGAATTTCATTCCAAAAGTTTTTGGGGACATCAAGATTTTTTTTAGCAAGTGGGAAACAAGCCTTTATGTTTTTGGTTAGCAGTTGTTTTTCCCTTCTACCTTTCCCAAGGATGCCCTTTCTCCCAGTCTCTTTCTTATTGTGGAATCTTGACCTTAACTGGGGCAGTTCTTTAGATGCCAAGTCTGGGTTCGATTGTGACCTCCTGGAATGTTGTTGATGAGGTCTTGGAGGAATTTTGGTAGCCAGCCTCTCCTGGGAAGGTTCACCACTGTTCCAAGTTGTGCCCATTTGTAGATAACGACTCTTCCTGTTGATTGCTGGAGCCTCAAAGCTTTGGAAAAGGTTAACTTTGTAACCCTTTCCAGACTAATAGATGTCACAGACTTTGTTTTGCATCTTTTCTTGAATTTGTATAGATTATGGCATCATGTACTGCTTTTTAAATGCTTCACATTGCCTGACAGGTTCTATTTAAGTAATGTTTAAACTCCACAGTGCTGGCATGAATCACGCCTGGGTGCGTCGAGTGAAATTGAACCCAATTATCGATTAAATTTCTTTAATTATTTGATTTAATCCATACGGGGGCAATTTTTTCACATAACACCAGGGTTTAATAGCTTTTCCTTTCAATGAATGAAATCATGATGTTAAAACGGCATTTTGTGTTTACTCAGCTTATGCTCGTTGAAAATTAAAATTAGTTTAATGATGTGAAACATTTACGTCTGTTAAATATCCAAAAATAGAAGAAATCAAGAGGAAGGCAAATATTTTCATCAGCACCATGTGCATTGTTTCTCTGGTTCTTTTTAATATGATCGATGTCATTGTCCATGCATCTCTATGAAATTTATTTATTTATGCCCTTAATATGAATATGTTTACGATCTTGAGGAATGTTAGCAGTGGTTGTAAAACAGAACCTTGATCTGTAAAATTTGAAAAGCAAAATTTCCAGTAGTAGTAAATATGAGTTCATTTGAGGCCGTATAGGGCAGTGACGACAAATTTTGCTTTGAGAGATCAACTATCCAGTGGGTTTTCTCTCCAACCCTGTCAAAGCTCTGAATGCTTGAATGAGGTCTGATCTTGTTGAGCTGCTGATGTTCAGCATCAGGTGCACTAAATTATAATTGGAACAATAACCTGCTACGGGATGGTAGATCTCTTAAAACCACTGTTGTGATAGTTAACTGAAGATTTCACAGTGTGTGAAATAAGATTGAGCACAAGCACAAATACTGAAAAAAGTTTAATGATGCGCTGATGTTTTATGCCATCATTAGTTTTTGTAAAAAGGTTACAAATTTGGATGGGGGACCTGATCCTGAGCATGGCCATCATTGCCATGCTGCCTTGGGGGAATTGGTAGAGGACATCCACAATCCAAACCCTCCATTCACTCTGCAATAATTACTTCCCTGTGCTAGCTGCTAGCTGGGAAAGCAGCCCCGCTGGCCTGTTCTCGAAGAAAATAACAAATTCCACTATAACATGGGAAGAATGTCCACCACATGCCCAGACTCCTGCTCCTCAGACTTGCAGAGTATTATCTTGAGCCAGAGCTACTTTGAGGAGAAAAATGGAATATCACATACATCAGAACCCCCTTTCTCACAGTTCTTGTCTTCCATTTTCATAAAATTATATGACATCTCAGACCTCACAGGTAGATTTCTGTAATATTTCTCACATGTGTGCCGTTGATGTCGAGTACTTCAAAGCATTCCTGAGGCTTGACTAATGTCGGTCATCTGACCTGTAGGTTTCTGTACATAAAGTCTGTGAAATATGGAAATAAATTGTGACTCTCTGCCAATAAATCTTCACAAAAACAAAACAAAACAAGTGATCCCCCGGTAGGTGAACCTGCTTTTTTTAAGTGAAAGCAGTGAAAGGCAATAAGGTTGTTCTTTTTTTTTTTCAGACCACATTTGGTAGACTGAACATCACTGTATTTCCAGTCAAAACAGGGAAGCCTAGTAGCATTTGAAGTAACTTTGTTGTTTTTCTAAAACCACAGTACACGTTGACTCTCAGATGAACCTGACCGCTCGGAGCGGAGCATGTATTTCTTACGGGCAAATGGCACTCAAATATTCACTCTTTGTTTCAATCACATGAACTCGAGCATGAATATGGGTTTGCTTCAAAATCCCTAAACCACTAAGGACTGTTTAGTGTAAATTCTTATCCCAAAACGTTTTGGCTTCGATCAGTGCTAGTCTTTCCACTCCCAGGCAAGATACACTTGTGTCCAAACCACAATTCTTTTTTGGCCCTAAAAATGAGTGACACTGCATTTGCTTCGAACAAGGATTCATCAGCCCATGAATCATTATGTGGCCCCAGGAAAAACATTTGAGAGCACACCCAGGGACAGCTCCCCCAGAATTCTTTGCACGTGCATGACATTATGACAGTCTGTGGGGATGTATCCCTCCAAATTACCATATAATTAATCTATGAGTCAGTCACGGTAATCTTTACCAAATGATATTGAAGAAGGCCAACCAGCAGGAAAGGGCTAGGATGCATACATAGCGTGAGGACAGAATTCTTTTTAACAAGCTCATGCACATTAGAGCGGTTCAATCAAAACATTTCCAAAACTTCATCATGCTTGTTTTGTTTGTCAGTGCCTTATAGTTACATCATTTAAACCACTGTGAAAGAGGAGGAAAAGGTGTCTGCAATATTTCCTGGCCACATTTTGTGCAACCCCAATTCTGAAATAGTTGGGACGAAGTGTAAATTGTGAATAAAATCAAAATGCAATGACTTTCAGATCACACCTGCCAGTATTTTATTCACAATAGAACAAAGATAACATTTCAAATGTTGAAACTGAGACATTTTATCCACAAAATGAGCTTATCTCAAATTTTCTGGCTGCAAAAAAGGGCTGAAAATGCAATTAATATATAGGAGAATCAGCTGAAAGAACATTTAGCAAGTAGTTAAGTTAACTGGCAGCAGGTTTGTAACGATTGGCTATAAAAGGGATGTCTTAGAGAGGCTGAGTCTCTCAGAAGTAAAGATGGCCAGAGGCTCTCCAATCTGTGAATGCTTGCGTAAAAAAAATTGTGGAATACTTTAAAAACAACGTTCCTTAACATCAAATTGCAAAGGCTTTGAAGGTGTCATCATTGACAGTGCATAACATCATCAAAAGATTCAGAGAAACTGGAAAAATCTCTCTGTATAAGGAAGAAGGCCTTTACTGGCTGCCCGTGATCTTTGGGCCCTCAGACGCCACTGTATCACTCACCAGCATTATTCTGCCATTGACATTACTAAATGGGCCCAGGAATACTTCAATAAACAACTGTCTGTAAACACAGTCTGCCGTGCCATCCACAGATGCCACCTAAAACTCTATCAAGCAAAAAAGAAACCATTGTTGAGCATGATGCAGAAGCGCCACCATGTTCTGTGAGCCAAGGTTCATTTAAAATGGACTGCAGCAAAGTGGCAAAGTGTCCTGTGGTCAGACGAGTCCAACTTTGACATTCTTGTTTGAAATTATGAGCGTTGTGTCCTCCGGGGTAAAGAGGAGAAAGACCACCCCTCCTGTTTTCAGCGTTCAGTTCAAAAGCCAGCATCTCTGATGGTATGGGGATACATTAGTGCATATGGTGTGGGACACTTGCATGTTTTAAAAAGCACCATGAATGCTGAAAGGTATATAAAGGTTTTAGAGCAACATATGCTCCCCTCCAGACGATGTCTATTCCAGGGAAGGCCTTGTGCATTTCAGCAGAACAATGCAGAACCACATACTGCAGCTATTACAACAGCATGGCTTCGTAGAAGAAGAGTCCGTGCGCTGAACTGGCCTGCCTGTGGTCCTGATCTTTCACCGATTGAGAACATTAGGCGCATAATTAAATGAAAAGCCCATCAAAGGAGACCCAAAACTCTCCAGCAGCTGGAAATCTGTAACAAACAAGAGTGGGATCAAAGTCCAATGGCTAAACTCAAGACACTTGTCTCCTCAATGCCCAGACGCCTCCACTCTGAGTTAAAAAGAAGAGAGGATGCTATACCATGGTAAACAGGCCCCTGTCCCAATTTTCTGTAGCAGCTATAAAATTTGAAATGAGCTCATTTTGTGAATAAAATTGTAAAATTTCTCAGTTTCAACATTTGCTGTTATCTCTGTTCTATTGTGACTAAAATACTGGCTGGTGTGATTTGAAAGTTATTGCGTTTTCATTTTAGTCACAATTTACACTTTGTCCCAACTATTTTGGAATTTGGGTTGAAATTAGAGATCAGTGACATAATGCTGCTCCAGAATTCCCGTCAGTGCTCTGATTTCAACACCTATTTATGGTTGCTACCAAAGGGCTGCAGCCTAATGAAAGAGAAGTGCCTAATGAAAGAGTAGTGCTAGGTATATTGAGAAAATGTTCTCCTCTGATGTACAGTATTTAGCCACTTTAGTCAAACAAAACTGTCTTGCTGGTGAAAAAAAGACTAAGAGGACATGTTATTGGCTTAGGTGGTTCATTTGCTCTTGTGATAAAGTATGTCTCTGACATTGCATTTGCAAAAATTATAAACTTGTGCTGTAGATAAATTTTGATAACTTTTGCCTCATGTATTTTATAGCACTGAATATATATGTGTTCTTAAAAAGGACTTCTTGACAAGAAGAGGTTGGCTGGCCAGTCCAAGCTTTACATTTGCCCACTGAAAAAAGAGTGTCCTAACAGAAATGTAATTGGTGGCAAGTCAACTCTTAAAGTGCGTGTCCAGCATTCGCAAAACTAAATTTCTCCTCGCTTTACTTGCAGACGTTTGACCATGGGATCATTTTTATGTTTTCGCTTTGAAGAGTTGTGGCTCGGTTTGCAGCAACATTACATTCACTTCTACGGACATCAACTTGGTAGAGGATTGACACGTGAATTGACACCACCGACTAAACAGCAATGCGAATGGAGTCTTGTTCACACTCAAGGGGCGGAACTTCCTGGAATCTCCAAAAAATCTGCAACAAGATGGCGACTCTAATTTTGCTATAATAACGTCCCCAACATTTGACTTTATGAACATTGTGCCTGCTTTAAAAAAAAAAATTCACTGAACTGATGATGCCACATCTGATGGTGAGCAAGACCAATTTTTTAAAATTTTGTAAAACGGTGTGACATAGGTTATTTGACACAGCTAGCTTGCTAGCGACCTTGCATTCCCATTATCTCAAAATGTAACTGCAGTTTGAATATGTAGGTTGGTAGCCTAGCTAGCCAATGTTCCTGCCTGTATCAATAATGCTATTCAGCACACTGCTCCATTCAAGTACATTTTTTTCAAAACATAAATATTTTCAGCTCGAGCGATACGCAAATTTTGTACAAACGCTCAGATTGTGCATGTCATTCGTGCCATCTACACCATTCAACTGTTCCATTACAAAGGCCCTCTGTGATGGGCTTTTTTCCAAGTACTAATATTTTTTCTTATATTTTTGGATTTGGATAGCAAAAAAGTCAATCTATTATATACATCTTTGCTCCTGATCAAAAGCATGCACCTTCCCAGTGTGCCCTGGTTGATATTGCTTGCCATCCCAGTTACTGACCTCAGACCAGTGCCTGTGGCTCTGCTCTGCAAACTCTTCTAATCTTCTAATTGAACCTGGGCCAGTTAACAGAAAACTCTCTGCAGCACTGTGTGCTCTGGCATGTTCTTCTATTTAGTCATTAAAGGCCAACCTCAGCATATCCTTTGCTTGGTTCCATTCGCTATTACGTGATAGAACTATCCAGCTTGCCCATGGAGCTAGCAGATCACTTTTTTCCTCCTGCGGCAATCTACTTTCAGGAAATCTTCCTTGGGCAAAAGGAACCTGAGCTGTGTTCTCTCCACCATCTGTTGGAGCCATCTCCAGTCAGCTGGCTACCATCATGGAAATCTACTGGGATTTTGCTGCTGCTACCCAGGCTGCTAGCTCATTTTTTCTAAGTCCAGGCCCAGTCCTCCAGACCACAAGAGCCCAGTCTCTCTCAATTGCAGTTTTATGATGGCAACCCCTCCGCCTGCCATCGCTTCCTTTGCTATTGAGTGTTCCATGGTCCCCTTTACTATCACGCGCCTGACTGGCTAAATCTGATGACCCCGAGCTGTTCTGGAGGGAGCGCTCCCTGGAGCCTCTGTCTCTTATTTCAAGCCCTTCTTCTTTGTTCAACTCATCTGGCAAGGTTGCCAGGTACCTGCAAAAGCTGTAATTGATTCTGGTGCAGATGGGAACTTCATCCATCCATCCCAAGCTAGGAGGTTAGAGTTTCCCATAACCTTCCTGCCTCTGCCCATTCAGCCTCAGACTCTTATGGGAATGATGCTTCCTCTCATCATTGAAGCCACCAGTTTTGATAAAATGAGCATGTACGGTAACCATCTTGAGACAATAGTGATCTATCTGATTAAATCACCACACACTTCTGTCATTTTGTGAAGACCATGGCTAGAAAGGCCATTAAGGGGTTTTCAGGGAAAAAATTTACTTTTTTTTTTTTTTGAAAATTTAAATATTTTTGATTTTCACATAAAAATAAATAAAATAGATGAAGGAATGCAGTGAGATGCCAGTAAACACCAAGAATGTATGTTTTTCCTCTGCCTCAATTGTTTCTTGTGACTTCAAATGCAAATTACCGAAAATCACCATTTTGACTGATTTGCAAACTTATGGCATTCATAAAATCATTAATATTCATGTGATTGACTTGAAATTTGGAATGAAGTTGTATCTTTTGGGGATCTATGAAATGATTTAGGATTTTTTAGATAGGTGCATCCCTAGGGGGTTCATTTTGAAAATTAACCAAGTTGATGATAGCAATTTTCGTTATGGTTACATAACAGAGCTCATTAAATATTCATAAATGTTCCAAACAAAAAATTTTATTTCATACAACTATCTTAAACCTTTCAGATGAGACTAAGTTGAGTAAAATATGGCCATGGGTTATTGAAATATCAGTGCTTCAAAATATTTTCAGATTTTGTCATTTGTCAAAGTGCCGTTCCATGGCTACCATGTAAATTTTAATGAAAATTTTACGTACATTTTGTGAGGTCCAAATCATGTTAAGTATGTTTTTTTCTTAATTTTTTCATTATTATGGTTTTTTCTACTTTTTATTCGGAAGACCCCTTAAAGAATCTTGGAATGCTAGAATTGAGTGGAGTCCTTCCTGTTCAAGTTCTCGTCTGCGGTCTGCTTCTTGCCCAGTTGCCCAGTTCCTCCTGACCACAAGGAGTCGCTAGACCTTAAAGGAGTTCCCTCCATCTATTCTGACCTTCACCAAGCCTTCTGCAAATCACGTGCCACACCACATCCTCCGCAAGACCCATATGACTGTCTGTGCAATTTACCTCCCAAACACTTCGCCACTTAGGGGCAGACTGTACTCCCAATCAGAGTCAGAGTTATGGATGAGTTTATCTCCAATGCCCTGGGCTATGGCATCATCTGAATTTCTTCTTTGCCTGCTAGTGCTGGCTTGTTGTTTGTGTCAAAAAAGATGGTTCCCTCCACCCATGCATGAACTACCGAGGTCTAAATACCAGTCAAGAACTATTATTCAAGACAAATAATGGATACAGCCTTTTTGAACCTCCATTGGTGCCACTACTTAACCAAGCTGGACCTGTGCAATGTCTACCACCTAGTCTGTATTTATAAAAGAGATTTATGAAGGATATTTCTCTGACCACTATGAGTATTAGGTGATGCCATTCGGGCTGGCTAAAGCCCTTGCTGAGTTTCAGAATCTGATCAACAATGTCTTGCTTAACATGATTTTCCACTTCATCTATGAGTACTTGGATGACATACTGTTCTCTCACACCCTTTAGGAATACACCCAGCATTGAGTGATCCCCCTGAAATCCAGCTAGTGTGACTTCTGTCAAACGTCTGTCCAATTTTTTGGGTTCATAATTTCCCCCGGGGGAGATCAGTAATGATTGACTGAAGGTTCAGATGAACATGGATTAGCTGGTCCTCACAATCCATAAGCAGTAGCAGAGTTTACTGGGCTGCGCCAACCTTTAAAGGCTCTCCTCAGAAGCTATTCCACTATGATCATCCCTCTTACAGCCCCCCCCAAGATCCCCTTTCACTGAACCCCTCAGGCTACCTTGCTCTGTCAGCTTAAGGTCAAATTCACCAACACTTCTGTTTTGGCTCTCCCCAACCTCCAGCACAAATTCATCATTCAAATAGATATTTCCAGTGTCAGTGCCTGGCTCGTCCTCTCAGAGTGCCGCTGATTCTAAAATACACTCTTTTACCTTCTTCTCCTATTGGCTGTTCTCTGCAGTTAGGAACTCCTGGACATCAAGCTGGCTTTAGAAGAATGATTGCTCTGGCTTGATGGGGTCAGCACCCTCTTCCTAGTTTGGACAAACCTCTGTAACCTTGAGTGCTCAACTCATGCCGAATGAGCTTGTCAAACACTTTTGGCTTGGTGTGGGCTGGGCAATCCAAATGTCTGCTGCTGACGAAAGAAATCAGGAGATTTCCAAGTGATGTGTCGGAGTGCTTGTTGACATGAAAGAGAACTTTAGGATGGAGTGTAAGATCTGTGCGATTCTGCATTATCATCAAAAATGAATCTCGCTACATTCGAAAGACAGTAATTAAACAGTTTTGCACAATATGAAAGTTTAATTTATTGTTTGCCCATGTTATTTATCGTTTATAAGTCAGGTAATCGACAGTAATATGTCTTATTTTACAAAGAAAAATATTGAAAGTAATACGGTAACCACTCTATAGACTGGACTTCCTAGAATGCTTGTTCTGACTAAATAATTTTTTTATTTTGGTGCAGCAAATGCTCATTTGGCTGAAACACATAACATGACTAGTATGTGCCCACTTGCGAGGTCATAGTATTCCCACCCCTCTCTTTTCCTCTCCTCCAATAGAGACCTGCGAGGGAGTGGAGTGCGGCCCGGGGAAGGTGTGCAAGATGAAGGGCAGCAGGCCGCAGTGCATGTGCTCGCCGGACTGTTCCAGAGTTCCTCGGAAGCAGGCTGTCTGTGGCAGCGATGGAAAGACATACCGGGATGAGTGTGCCCTCCTTTTGGCCCGGTGCAAGGGTCACCCTGATCTGGAGGTCATGTACCAGGGCGAGTGCAAAAGTAAGACAGCCTGGGTTCAAGAAATTGGTTGTTACGTTCTGAATACGCTCCTCTCAAAAAGGAGAAATGTCAGATTTACATGAAAATGTAATGCCAATTGGTTTCGCATTACTGAGTTATGAAACTTCCAATAGATTTGACAGATGAAATTGGCTGAAATCTTACAATTTTATTTGAAGTTTTCTGGACATTGTTGTGCAGAACCAGTTGGCATAGCATGTCACTTATTGCGGAGTATTTGCTCTCAAAAAATGAAAAGACATCTTGTGATTTCACAGGAGAATCCTGACAAATTCTATGATTGTGTGGCCACTTTGACAATTCATGAATTATTGAGGGTATCATGAAGAACTTTTCAAAAAGTATTCCAGTGGATACAATGTCTTTTTTTGAGAATGTAGCACAGGGGTGGCCAACTGTGCTCCTTCAGGGCTACAGTGTCTGCTGGTTTTTTGCTTTCACCCTTAATTTAGACCTTTTTAACCAGGTGAGTTAAGTGAACTGTGTCTTCATCTGTTATAATTTATCAATTTAAACCCTGAGTAACTACAAAATCCTGTGGACACAGCAACCCTCCTGGACCAGGTTTGGCTCTCACTGGTGCACCGTAATTTATATTAAGAGATATAGTTAAGTACCCATATATTTATTCCGTAAAATATTGCTAGCCATTCTATAGGAGAACATCTACTAAATATGCTTGTAATGTTAATGGGTTCCACACAATTGACTTCTGTCAGTAATTTATTTTTTGCCAATTTAATTATACCTCTGCTAGAGGGGAATATGTTTTCACTGGCATCTGCTTGTTTGTTTATTCATTTGTTCTTTAGTTATCGGGATATTTCTAATAGCAATGGCTTCATGTCAGTAAAATTTTGCATCTCAATATATACTGTGCTAAGGAGGAAGCGAATAAATTTTGATGAAGATCACACTAATATTCTTGATCCAAGATCCAAAAGAATTTCTATGCTCATGAAGACAGAACTGCCGAAAATCGTTCAAGACTCACATTCAATGATTATTCCGCAGCCAATGAATTTCAAAACAGTGGTGGCAATGCACTCTCCAAGTGCTTTCTAGTTATTAAAATGTATTTGAAGTTACTTCACCCAAGTGTGAGGAACCACTCGACCGTACAGTTTTCAGTAAATTTAAAAGGTCGCTTACTGAGCATGGAGTTTAGATGTTCTCCTGGAGTTTTGTCAAGTTGCTTTAGTTTCCACCAACTCCCCAAGGCATGTAGTCCTGGGATAACTGGGGAAAATGATGATGTGGTCACCCTCCACAGAGTCCTGCTCCAATGTGGTGTGCCCAGGGACCCACACATGTGTGACAGACCAGACAAACAGTGCCCACTGCGTCATGTGCCGCACTGCGCCCTGTCCAATGCCCACGGCATCCGAGCAGCCCATCTGTGGCAACGATGACATCACCTACCCCAGTGCCTGCCACCTCCGCAGAGCCACCTGCTTCCTGGGCCGTTCCATAGGAGCCCGGCACTACGGACACTGCTCAGGTAAGCTCTGCTTGTGTGTGTGTGAGTGGGTGGAAGTGTAAGTGACATGATGTGTGGGTGTGTGTGCATATGGGCGAATGCGTGATTGCACGCGCGCATACACGCGCGTGTGTGTGTGTGTGTGTGTGTATGTGTTATGTGTGAATGTAGAAGAAGTGAGTTTTAGAAGAAATGTTTAATATTGACCATGTTTTTATATTTTTGCTGGTAGCCATCATCTGGAAGGCTTTGCTTATCAAGTTTTGAAGGAGGTACTCAACCATACTGTACCGGTCAGTTGCTATAGCAGCATTTCTGGGCCATTATTTAGATATGGACTTGTTGCTTTTAAGCTTTTTTGTGCTTTAAAGCAACAGGTTTAAGCATTTTTTCCCCCTCAAAAATTTACCCAAATCACCCTAACCTGAACAGCTCTGAACAGTAGCTAGCTTGGCAGTGGGTTTTCAC
Organism: Gymnothorax reevesii; assembly: GCA_029721435.1. NCBI lineage: Eukaryota > Metazoa > Chordata > Actinopteri > Anguilliformes > Muraenidae > Gymnothorax > Gymnothorax reevesii. Next base: position 31,354,650 of record CM056575.1, read on the forward strand.
ATACAGTATTCCTGGCCTAGTCGTTTGTGCAGAAATGTGTCAGTGCTATTTGTTACCCCCCTGTCTTGTTTGTTATTTGTCCTGACCGGTCGCGGCATTTCTGTCCCTCAGACGGACCCAGGCACTCCGCAGAGCACGACGGCAGTGAGGAGAACGCCCTCTAGGGACCCTCCGACACGTGGCCAGACGATGGCTTCAGAAGATTGGTCACGGGTAAAGATGGATGGGGACTGCCCAAAAGTTTTTCCTTGCTTGGCCTTTTGAAGAGTTTAATGAATCATGATGAACATGATGTGGAATACATCTTGTGAGCTTCTCTAGTGAACATTTTTCACTTTTTTAAAGAACACATTAAACTTTTATTTGTAATGTAAATTAGGGCTATTTTGTAGTTGCATGCTGTCTATATTTCATAGTGTTCTTTCTTTCCGTTCGCTCTCATTCGCCATTGAAATGTGGGAAAGCTTTAGAAATAAAGGAGAGGTCTGAAGAGGAGAGAGATGAGTGCGATGTGTGCATATTGTAAATAGAGGATCACTGATATTTATTGGAGAGACATTAAATCTGTTCTATTTAAGTTTTACTCGCACGCAGAGTTATCAGCGGCCTTTGGATATTTATTGTGTCTTCGTTTGTTTTGATTTAAGGTGTATAATACTGGTTCCAGACTTGCATTTGTGATTTGACATTTTGAAGCTTTGTAAGCCCCTGTAAAGTCTGAGACTTTCAGAGTTAGCTTGCTTCCTGTTCCAGCTCAAATGCTGCTTAGCAGCAACTCAAATTGTTTTGGACACTCAGAGCTATTTATCAGACAAGCGGAGATACAACAGAGATCAGTTTAAACTGAGTCCATGGCAGAAATATTACGCCCTCTGCATCTCTGCCTTGATTTCAGGAGGTAGCGGAGGATCGAGCCAAAATGAAAATATCCGTGTTTTTAAGCCTTCAAGGAGATCTTTGCATGCTTAGACTGGCATAAAATCAAAACTTTGACCCAACCAACCCTCAAATTATAGACTTCATATCTGGAATAGCTCCATTATTTTATGGCGGGCAACAGGTTTAAAGGAGCTAGTGTGCATCCATTTTTGAATCTTTGTTCTTGTCATTACTGTCCAATACGTGAGTGAGCAAAATATGTAAGATTATTTAATGTTACTGTAACTGAATGCACATTATTGACAAAGGCTCCTCAAATTGCCCAAATTTTCATTGCATTGGTAGAAGGATTCAGAGTGTGAAAATGTCTTCAGAAGTTCGTCTCAGAAACTTATTTCATGCTGGACCAAATCTCAAATTACTGGGGCTCAAAGTATCTTTTTAACCTATTGGTTAAAAGTATGATGCAAATAATCCTTTAGAAAATGACCTGTTAATGAATGCTTGTTGATGTGCTGTCAGCTGTTACATTGTGTCAATTGGAATATAGGTGCCTTTGACATTTTAATTTTGACAATTTTGCCTTAATTATGGATTGTGATTTAAGGCAAAAATCTTCCCGTCCACAAACAAAATATTTCAGTATTTGCTTGTACATGAGGCTTTCACATTTAGAGTGCCTGTGTATCTACTGTGAGATTTAATTTAGAATTGTATTGACTTATTTTTGTATTTTTTGTACTGTCATTTTATCTCAATATAAACATTAGTCTTGGTCATGATGTCTCTGTCATTTGTTACCTTCAAAAGATTACACCCTTAGCTGTGCATTACCTTTCAACATCACCCATGGATGCTATTTAATCAAACCATATGGAACATCTACTACCTTTTGTGTGGCATCTCTTTATTAAGCCAATTAGTCAATTGTACTGGAACAATTTTCAGACATAACTTGTAAAATTTCAAAAGATGCAGTCATCTGCAATTCTGTTTCATATTGTAATCTGGGAAAACCAAAAAAAATCTTACTACTATATTCACAGGCAGAAGTGAGATTTAGACAAATCAGGTCTACCTGGTTCTCTTTACGCGCCATCTTCACCCAGGCTGTTAGCTTGTACTCAAGCAACCATGAATTCCACCAGATCGCGAGCGTATCGTTTGATATTTCATCATGAAATCAAACTGATGTGTAAGTTGCATATGTATCACTTCAGGGTGCTGCTGGATATTTGCATAATGAAAGCTAACTAAAGTATAGGCACGTAGCATATGTATTGTGCCAGTGTGCCGCTCGATATATATGTTTTGAAAGCTAACTAAAGAACAGGCATGCAGCACATGTATCAATCGGTTAGAATTTAGAGTATTTAATAAATCAGATCATTTTACGTAAAAGAAGAGTCAAGAAACCTTTTTTTTTTCTCTTTTAAAGCTGCGACAGCTGTGCTGTCCAATTTAAAAATTGGTGGGTTTTAAAGGGTTGAGTCGCAGTATTGGGCTACTGCGCAGAGTGCTAACAGAACAATCAGCACCGCTGATTCGAACGGAGCAAACACCCTTTTGCCATTTTGCGTGCAATGGTAATCCAGACCAAATTTAGTCAGGCCTGGGAAGAAAGGAGAAGGCATTGTGGGCCCCTCTTTCAATCCCAGAAGAGCCCCCTCTGGTTAAGGTGGGTGAGGTGTGGAGTGGAGACAACGTGAGTCACTTTCCTGTTCGACATTCCACCCTTGTTTTCCCTTTTCCAAGAGGCGCTCCCATACCGAGCATCTGGTTTGACTTTGGGTGATGTTTATACTCTTCTCCGAGCACCCTTTTATTAAAAGCGGAACAGAAATGGATGTTTTTTCCAAAGCAATAGTACTAATGCTATAAAATTTTCTTTTGTGTAAATTGTTAACATTAGTTTTTTTCCCATCACTCACATTCTGTTTCTTGTTTTTTTTTCCCCCTTTAAAAAAAAAAAAAACATTAATGAAATAATGGACATGAACATAATATTACTCTGTTCCGAGTTGCACAGGTTTGCTGTCAAATGAAATTCATCTACTCTTGCTGCATTAAAAAAGATACATTCACGATATTATTATGAGCCAACAGCAAGGAAGTTCATCACTGATTTATATGCAGTCTTAGTAGCAGTTTTACTTGCTTTACGTTTACTTTACTTTATCTGTGGTAAAGCATGGAATAAATTATGTCGATATGGCTTTTCATGATAATACATCATATTAAACATAACCAATTTGTTCCTTATCCTCAGCTTTTTTTTTTTTTTTTGCATAATTTGCCAGGCTGTTCCAATAAAAAGATTTATGTGTCAGTTTTAATGTCGTCCTCGACCCCGCACAAGGATAGATTCAGAAGGAAAGCAATCACAGGACCCTTACGATCAGCCACTGTGGCTGCTGGACCGCAGCCATTTCGACATGCCTACTACTACTTAATATCCATGAGTGATTTGCATGAAAAGTCACGTCAGATCAGTCATCAGATTCGACTGCTTGCAAATAAAATACATTCATGCGTTAGAAATTAATTGCGATAAATATGTCTTGTTGCAAGTATGGAATGATTTTCAGTACATTAACGATCTGAAAGTGCTAGAAAACAGGGAAATCACGCATTTTGCACCAGGCATAAAGTTTACTTACGTATCCAGCAAAAGTTTGGCCACATCTCCATTGGAAATATCTCCAAACCTGGCTTTAAAAGTTTGCCAGCGATCACCTTGGCCTTTTATATTTATCCTGGCCTTCAATCGATCTTCTTTTTGGCCTTTTCTAGCACTTTTACAGGCCGAGTCAGTCAGATATTCTTCATCTTTGGTGTTTATTGGCGGTTTGCAGACACATGGTGCATTACCGCCACCAACGCTATCTTTTTGACCTAGGAAGGTCTTGTCTCCATCCGAATACCAAATCCACTTCGTGGATTTCCGTCATGCCTTACTGCAAATTGCCAAAAATCCTCCAAACCCTTCCTCCAGTATCCCCTGAATATCTTCTCCGTTCACGTCTGTTATATTCAATAACTCTTGAGCCGCACACACTACCATTCTTATCCTTTCCGTTCTCTGTCTGAACCTCACTCGCACAATTCACCATCATAGCTATAAAAGCTAAAAACCCTCTCCTATCCATAACCAATTCTTTGTTGCATTTATTTTCTGCCCTCACCATCCCCACCGTGCTCTGTGCTTCCTTAACCATTCCCTTTTCAACCCTGACTCCTTTACAAGCTTCTGCCTATGATACTTTATTTTGTGTCCTTGTTCTTCCCACCTCACTTTCGAATTTCCATCTCTCACACTCCTTCCTTCCAGTCTCGAGATTTCCCCCACAGTGATAGCACAGAGCTCTTTCCTTCGGCAATTCACAATCCTGTTCTGTACAACCCTCTTTTCCACACCTTCGACACCTATATTCCCCTTTATTACGTACCGCGGCCACATGACTGTACTCCTGACACCAAAAGCATCTTAATGGGGCTCTTTCAAACCCCCGCACTCTGTAACTGAGATAATCTATCATTACCCGGTCAGGTAGTTCATTTTCGAATTCCAACACCACTGACAAGCTATCCGTTGCTTTGCCATCTTTATGACGCTTTAAGCGTCGTGCTCCACATACCCCACCATTTTCCAAAAATATCTCCACTTCAACTGACAACGTAACTCCACTAGTACCCCCTTAACAGTGGGTCGGCCGCGCAGTGGGAAACAAGTTACTGGTGTCAGATCAAATTCTTTAATCTTTAACGCCTTATCTTGCTGTCTGACAGATTTACATTCAATAATTACCAACCCACTTCTGCACACCCTTACTGATTTTACATTTCCAATTTCTTGTTTAACAAAGCCGCCCGCGAAGTGTCAATTATTAAAGACCCAATTTGTCTCTTAACCTTTCCTAACTAATTTTATCTCTACTAGGAATATGTCATCCTCTACTTCATTTTCTTTTTTCCTTTTCTTTTTCCCTCCATCTGTCCCCTCCACCTCCTTCCTCGCGCCCCTGAATGGAATCCGTCAAGTGTCACTTCTGACCAAACCTTCCTCTCTTCAGTCAGATATTTCTTTGGCCGCAGCATTTTGCTGTTGGCCAACTTCTCTTCTTTTTTGCGTCCACCGCGCACATCCGCTTTCGTGTGGCATCATTTTTCCATAATCATGAATACTAATGAGGTATTTCAAATGGCGTTGGGAGTTTTTGCAGGTCACAAAAACTATTTTCACATTCGATATTTGGGGGATTGCAAGCATCCTCGGAGAAAACATTTATTTATTCCTGTTGGTTTTGGTCATATCTAATAAAATGTATATAAAGAACAGCTTGGTTATCTTTTAGACAAGCCATTAACTGGTGAAAGGCTCATCAATACAAAAGTGCAACAAAAGCTATCCAGTCTGGTCCAAACTGACAAAAGGGCTGGTGTGGCACAAGTCAGAGGGTTTTAATGAAATACGGTGCTAAGGACTATGTCGCAACACACAGTGCTGTGTATTGCACCCTAGTTGTATATAACGCTGTGTAGCTGCAGACCTGTGGGAATGGCCAATCTGACCCTTGTTCACTGCTGAAAATTCCTACAATGAGCATGTTAGCATTGAAACTAGACCTTGGAGCAATTTAAGAAGGTTGCCTGGTCCAGTGAGTCCTGCTTTATTTTACTTCATGTGCATCAGATAGGCATGTGTGCACCATGTACCTGAGGAAGGGATGGCATCAGGATGCACAAGCTGGGGGATAGTCCTCCACCAAAATATGTCCCCAAAGGTTGTTTGTTCAAGCAGCTTATTACAACCTAAAGTTACCTTAAAGAGTTAAGCAACCTCTAGCGGTCGTGTAAATAACAACAATCTACTGTCCACCTGGCGTTGCTACATCCCAATTCTGACCCTAACTCTAATCTTAACTCAACTCTAATCCTGACCCTAACTCTATCTCTAACTCTATCTCTACTCCTGCTGTCAGTAGGGCTGCTAATTTAGGCAACGCTCCTCTGGGTCGTATTGCAGGGTAGGAACAAACAAATGATCTATTTGGGAGTATGATTGGAGGACAGGTAGCGAGCTGGTGGAGGGCATGTGATGCTCTGAGGAATGTTATGTGGTGAAGTCAGGGGTCCAGGAATTTAAGTTTGAGGGAGCTGTTTTTACTACACGAGGGAGACTTTCACAATGTTATACTGGTGGTTTTGTGGATATACATTTATGTTTCCAACAGTAACATAACATTTTTGCTCTGCAGATCACTATGAAGGTGCTCCATGAGCACCATTTCCATTTTCTCCTGAAGTCTGGGATCATCACATAATATCTCCGCTGAAAAATATTGTAGCGTTTAAGAGTGAATCACCGCGTATGATGCCTCAGTGCTCCAAAGCCGAGGAGTGCACCCACGGGCGGTATGCGTGCAGAGTATCAGAGAGAGGCAATTAAACAGAGCGTGAGACTTGAGGAATATGTGGCTGGTCGCACGCGGCAAAGAGTCTGTTTTTGTCTGTTTTCAGGACGTAATGAAGTGTTCTTGAAACCCTCTAAATACAGGTTGTGTTTCCTACGCGGCCAAGAAGGCAGTCGTGCGGTCGGTCACATAGCTGCCAGGCAAGGTTTCCCTTCCCCCGTTTTTTTTTTTTTTGCTTCGGAGACCGCACCGAGTCAACTCTAAAGGCGTTGCACGGATTCTCCATGACAGCTGCGCCGAAAAGAAGAACAGAAGTCGAATCAATCATAATGGATTCAGTATTTCATGAGATAATTAATGATTTATGATCGCTAGGATAAGGATACGCTTGATATGCTTGGCTTCTCCTCACCAAGTTCCGACATCATATTGACCTCTTTGCTCCCAAAGCACTACAGTATATTACCGTATTGGCTCGGGTCATAGCACAGTACTTCAAGCAGATGATGGCCGCTGGTAATTCTTGAGCTGATTTAAGCTGGCAGAGGCATTCTGAGCTAGGGGTCCTAATGAGTGGACCACCCAGTCTCCTTAATCCTGCTGCTTGATTGTTAACAGCGAAAGCAGCAGTTGTGATCTTTGAAAGCTGCTACTAATCTTGTCAGAGAGACCTGTTTTTCATATAGCGCAAGGCATCACCTGACCTTTCACATACAATGTCTCTCTGGTGGGATTCTGAACTGAGCCAGGGCCAGTCTATGGTTTTAATCTGTTTCTTTCTTCTCGATTATCCAAAGCATAAATACAGTATTTTGAGTTCTTCAAGTGGTAAAAATTAACAACATTCTTAGCATCCCTCAAGACTGGGGCCGCAGGAGAAGGGGGTGGGGGGGGGATCAAAAACCTGTGCTGTGGATGACCAGTTCGCATGTCAGACTATGAAACACATACTGACAGGGAGTGCTGGAATGCTGGCTGATTCAGGGGTGGTATGCTCAGCGAATCTGAAGCAGGAATGAATGTCCATACAAACCTGCCTGCAGTGTCACAACTCATGTATTGGCAGAATATCGTCGGCCTGCTGATAAAACCTTGTATCTGCAATTTGATAAGAAACACAAAAACTCATAGGTCCCCGACATTGCAAAATACAACATTCTATTGATTGGATACATTCTTGGAAGAAAAATAGTCATCCTACACGAACACAGCTCAACTGCATTCTTACATGCAAAATTAGACATTTTTTATGCTCTCCTGTAAAGTTTATCAAATTGCAGATACAAGGTTTTATCAGCAGGCCGACGATATTATGTATGGATAATACATAAAACAAACAAATTGCCACAGGCGAGTAAAATCATACTTTGAGCAGGATGGGTGATTCATTTGCTCCTTTTTTCTCGCAACAGGCAATTACAAGTACCCAAAATATCACTTTTTTTGCTGGGTACTCTGGGGAAATTTCCACTTCCACTGCACATTTATTACTGAGATTGAAAGAGGGATGCATTCCAGCTGATTAAATCTATGTCAGCCATGTCAGATGTAAATCCAGCCAGCCAAAGACTGCAACCTTCTGCACCCATCACCCATCAGGCCAAATACAGGTGCTGAAAACAGAGGTGGGGAAGCGCATTCAGGCAAGTTGCAGTTGCTTAATTTCGGCAAACATATTTATTTTCTTTTTCGTTTATGCTTGTTGTGGAGAAGACGCATGGGCAGATTTGATTGGCCGGCCTCGTCCACTGAGAGAGGAGTAATGGCCCCAAGTGTCTCCCTCTGTGTGGTCTGCGCTGAGGCTGGGACACAAGTGGGAGAAGCCGCAAACAGCACTGGAAGCAGAGATAACGCGATTGTCATGCAAGATCAACTGTACCCCTTGCCAGTTCCTCCGCACCGCGCAGGCATCAAATTCTACTGAGGCGAACTAAAGAAAACAAACACGCCACATGCCAGTGCGCTATTATCCCGGGGTATGTAATTCTGGTCGCCATGCAGAGCTGCAATCAGTCCTGCTTCCTTAGAAACCTCGGTAATCACTTTCCTGGGGTTAGAATCCACAACCGTCTGGCTTCTGGGTGGTCATTCGTACCACCGGGCTATTGAGTCAATATACTTCAGATACCAGGGTAAACATTAATTAAATGCAATATTTGAATGAGAACTTTTTGTTTACAGTAATGCATCCTCAGTATTTAAAAAGAAATCTATCCTAGAGTGAACTTATATGCTCTCCCTCTGTCTATCTCTTTCATGCATTCACATGCATATACACACACACACACACACACACACACACACACACACACAGGCATGCACATGCACATATATGTATGCACTCTCACAAGCATGCACACACAATCATGTCCATTACATGACATTACATAGATAAACTAACCTTAACCATGACTGCTACTCGCCAAATCTTAACAATAACCCTAATCTTAACCTAAACCTCATATTACCCAAACCTTAAAACATCTTCACCTCAACTGTAATGAGTTACGGTAAGGAGATTTACATTTTTTGTCCCCATAAGTCAGTCAAGTCCCCACAATATGACCGTGTAAACAGATGTAGATTCTCAAAACATGAGTAATACCTGGCCCAGACACATACACACACACACACACATACAAATTAGCATTACTTTGGCATGAGATAAATGCCGCTTATGCACAGTTTCAGACTAAGTAAGAGGCTAAGAAGCCTATGATCTCAGAAATGGTGTTATATTTTCTCTGTTTTTTAATCGTCTTGTATTGACCAGAAAACAAATAAATCTGATAAGAATACCTTTCCAAGGATTTTTTATCTCTTTTAGCTTTAGCTCTTGTGATGAGCAACATACCAGCTTAAGAAATAAAATGCCATTTGTTTTGTGCTATTTTTGCAGAGTAGTCACATGGTGAATTCTGTGGAGTAAATAGGTCATCTCACATGAAAGGGATCAAATTGCATCGCAAGGAGAAGATTACCACAACATGAACTTGTCTTGCCATATGGAATCCATTTCCTTAAATTATTAACTGTCTACAGACAAGGGCGTACAGTCCAAGTTGTTGACAGGAGCTTAGCTTGAGAGTTGATAGCATCAGCATGAACCATGTACAGGACTAGTGCAATAGCAGTCAGATGTAGTGCGTATCTCCCAAGCACACTGCATATATCATTTTTCATACATATTTTTTTTTTTTTAACCATTAGACACAACTATTGCATCAAATACCCTTCTGCAGTTGATATGGATCTGACATTGGAATGGCCACGTGCCATCATACTTAACATTAGTGAGCTGGTTTCAGCCTCGGGTGTGGCCACCAGAGGTGGTAACTCCTAGTGCTGGAAAGTTAAAGCCCAACCACTTGGTTATTCCACCAGAACTCACCCAACTGATTTCACCAATTAGTTCTACTGCCTTGCAGAAAAAATTCAGATGACTGGATACCGAAACACAATACCGAGGTGGGCTTTTTCCTCCTAAATCTGGGTTTTCCGCCTCTGTTGTATACACCCAGCTGGAAAAATCCTGCAAAGACCAGCTGAAATTTGAAGCAGATTTAAACTTTGTTTTGAGCTCTTCTACAAAACTTCATGGTTGTGATTTGCTGTTGGTCGCAATTGGTGGCTTGTCCTTGTTGGCCTCTAGCTGGTCCTAGGTGGCTTCCTCTAGTACATCCCTGGCTGTAGCTGATCACAGCTGGTCATTTTCCAGGTCATTGGTAGTCTATTGCTGATCATTGTTGAGGTAGTCCTGATCTCAAGTGGTCTGTAGCTGGTCTGTTCCTGGTGCCTGATGGTCGGTGACTGGTCATAGCAGGTCTGTTGCTGGTCTCAGACGGTCTGCCATTGGTCATAGCAGGAATGCGGCTGGTTAAAGCTAGTTAGAGTGCTAGAATATGGGCAACGCCAAGCTGTACCAGGCAACTCAACTGATGAGCAGCTAGATCACCTACTGGGTGTATTGAAAACACATCCTCAACCATCTTAATTAGCATAGTCTGATTTGAGAGTTTTTTTCTTGCCACTTTCTATTCCGACCCCAGGCTGAAAATCAAACACGTTCAGCTTATTTCGCACAGCAAAATGCTTCACCGCAGATCTGGTCTGAATCCCTCAACAACAGCCTGCCAAGGCTGATAGAGCCCAAGGAGAATGTTTTCAGATTGAAACTTTGGGAGGAACCTCTACTGTCGGTGGAGGTCTATCCATCTCTGGTTTCGGGTGTAACCTTTATGAAATCAACGTAGTCAGTCCATTTGTCAAACATGAATGAAAAAAGTTAAAACCACCCTTCAATGGAAGGGGGATGGTTTTACTGCACAGACTAAATGGAGAACACTTCCTAATATAGGTGAAGCATTGTGAAAATACATGCAATGTTCACAGTCAAACAGTATGGATGATCTGTCTGCGTTTCTTTCATGAGTATTTGTTTTCACTCACTTATATAAACCGTAACTATAGCTGGATGGTTTATTAATGATTTATTATGGAGCAAATTACAACAATGTAGTATTTTTAAATGTGCAAACTATATCAGTTTCTAGCTTGTCAGTCTCAATAGGTGGATAGATAACACTACAACATGAAGAATATGAAATATGGTCAAGCCTTAAATCGAACTAATTGTAATGTACCGTTCAGGAACCAGTCGTGAGAACCAGGAAATGCAGTAGAGCTTGTTTTATTGGTAAAGGGGAAGAAGCCCCGCAGAGCAGAAAGCAACAGTACAGAGTCCACAATCCAAAAGTCAAAATCCAGTTGGGCAAAAATAGTATCAAAAACAAGGGCAGCAATCACAGTAATCGTAGTCAGACAGAAATGGGTCTGGTACACAGGAATAGTTCTATCAGAGAAGCAAGCCAGAATCCACAGGACGTAATCCGAATCGTTACTAGGGCAGAAGACAGATTTAGTAGTCGGGCAAAAAAATGGTCAAAACACACAGATGCAACAATAATCCAAAATGACAACGGCAAGAATCAAAAGTCGGGCAATCCAGTCAGAAAGATAAACACTGAGAAATCAAGGCGAGAAACATGGCATGAGAGAACTAGGGAGAACGATCTGACACTGGAAGTGCTTGAAAAGACATCTTAAATACACATCCGGGGTGAACACATGACAAGGGAAAACAGGTGCGATCAATGAAACAATAATTAGGAGTGACACATGAGGAATAACCTAATTACATGAATTTGGCAAATGCCAAAACGCAGACAGGGATCACAAGACAATCCTATGAACAAAACAACAGCTCCGGTTAAGGAGTACTAAAGTGCATAGTTTAAAGAAAAGGAAAGCCTAAAGTGTAAGTGGAGATTCACGGAAGCTGCAGCAGAGATAATCAGGGATAGGCAAGGAGGCAGAGACTAGAATTGGGCGACTGCTGAGAGATCGATTGTCAATTAGTATGTGCAACTATACAATCCCGAGTGCATGTTAGTAAGTTAGTAAAAATATACAATGTTAATAAGTATTAGTAATTATCGAAAACAATAAACTGCTAGTACGGTTAGTAGATAGCAAAAGGAGAGAGGAAGGAAGAACATGAGATATGAAATATGAATAGGAGTGGTTGATACTGGTACCCTGTTACCCAAAAGGGACTCGTAGTCACATGACTGTCTTTGGCCATAGATACAGGGGGATAAGGAAGCTGTTTCAGGAGGACTGTGCAAACAGCAGCAGTCTACAGGTTTTCAGAGGCACAATGACATATTTCAAATACATCATGGCGTCTATTATGCATTTCAGACCATCACTTGGACAAACCATAGCATTTCACAAAATTCTCTCTCTTTCTTGAGCACTCTCACTCCCTCACTCAAACTCTACCCCTCCCTCACCATCTCACTCGCTGTCTTATTCTCTTTTTCTCTCTCTTTCTCTCTTGCTGAACAACTTTGTCTTGAGTAAACTTTGAGCAGTAATTGGAGAAAGCTTTTAATGGGAGACGGTACAGTTATTTTGTTGCAGGGTTTCAGCTGAAGGCCATGAGAAAAATGATCTCATTTGGAAAGACTGAAAAAAAAGAAAACATGTTGAATGTTGGTTATCCCAGGCTAACTGAAGACCATAGTTCTAGGCCTTGGGGCAGGCTGGACAAAAGTAGAGCATTACCTCCAATCCACCCAAGCTCCAAACTGCATTGAATTCTTTACTGCCATTGCCCATCTCTGTTCTTCACAGACCACTGCAGGCCAAAGGGTAGAATATTTGAAATATTTTTCAGTGCCAGTGTTCCTGAATTCCATTTCAGTTACCAGCAGTGATTGTGACATCAGTATCATCAAGAATTTTTTGGCGAAAACATCCCAATCACTCCTATTTGGGCTAAAACCGCACTTCCACATTGCAGTCTCCTCATTATTAAAGACCTTTTCTGTAAAAATTAGCAATTTATAGCGATTTCTTTTACACAGTAGATACAATGATTTGCTTTTGTTGTTAGATATTGACTGCGATTTATTTTTTTCATTAGATACTTGGTGATTTGTTTTACTCATACAGATACAGTGAGTTGTTTTACACATTTGATACAGTAATGTTTAACACGCGTGATACTCATAATGATTCATTCTGCTTGTCAGAAACTCACATTGATTGGATGACTCATTGGTTACAGTGATTTGCTTTACTTGTTGGATACTCACAGCGATTTGTTTACTCATTAGATATTCACAGCGATTTATTTTACTCATTAGATGCTCACAGTTATTTGTCTGTTACAGTGGTGCCCATCCGTGCCATGGAGGACTCAGTGTACGCAAGTTTTCATTCCAACCAATGCACATGCGAGTGTTCACAGATTAGCTAACATTCAAGCAGAGAGGGCGGAACAAATTGGTGTAATCAGCTGATGCAATGATTGGTCAGAATAAAAACTTGCATTATTTCAGCACTCCGTGGCACATGATTGGGCAACACTGGTTTACTCAGATACAGTGATTTTTTATTATTTTTTACTCAAAAACTACTCACAGTGATTTGTTAACTCATTAGATACCCACACTGATTTGTTATACTCATTAGATACTCACAGCAATTTGCTTTACCAATTTGATACATGATTTATTTACTCATTTGACACTCGTAATGATTAGCTTTCCTTTAATCAGATACTTACAGTGGTTTGTTTTGCTCATTAGATACAGTGATTTGCTTTACTCATTTGATTTGCTTTACTCGTAAATTATCTTTGGAATTTCCTATGATAGACCTATGGTCGTCCTATGTTAAACCCACAACAGTCCTATGAATGTTCCACCATTGTGCATCCTTTCTGCAACTGTCATGAGTTCATCGAATGATTACAATTCTATTCTACGTCAGTCACACGGCTGTCTTGAAATTTTTTATGACATATTTTCCAACGATGGTAATACGACTCATATTGTTATGTGACAGCTACTATGTAACCTTCAACCTGCATGATGTCACCCACAGCCAGCACGGCCATGTGCACAAATTGACACATACATATTGTACAGATGCAAACAGACATGCAAACCTCTGTGATACCACAGTACAGACACGCACAAACTTCTATGATCCAAATGGTGTGTTGTCTCCTTGTCCTGATCAGCTCTAATTAGTGAGGTCATAATGGAGCTATCAATGAATCTGGAGCCTGGCCACCATTCAGGGCTCCCGCTCATCTACACTGCATCACATGGCACTTTCAAGTTTTCTAGCGGAAATACTCTTGTTCACTGAATACCATTCGGTTTTTGCATGATTTCACCACCACACACAATGAATAAGCGTCATTTATATTTGCTAAAAATGTATTTATAACCATCTCTCCTGAGACTGTACGAAATCAAAACTGTTAGACAAGTCAACGTCTCAGTCTTGAGACAAATTACAAAACCTTTTTTCATTCTAATCAGCACCATTTGAAATATGCTACAGATTTCCCGACAGTAACAGACGACCCGGCCTTGACCCCATCTGCACCTCAGTGCTGCTCTCCGGATTAGAGAGCTACAATGAGTACCAGACGGTCGCAATGACGCAGTCAGCCTGAGAGACAATGGCCTGCCCTGTCAGACACAGTCACAGCAAGTCTCCCTGTGATCAGACTGCAGTAACAATAGCGCCCTGGGACAGCTCCGCTTCACCAGCTCCCATACCAAATCAGACCCAACAGAGGGTCACATGCCATGGACAAGATAGGGTTACAGAGTACCCCCCCACTTTGTCAAACTATCACCCTTTCTCCAGTTCACTCTGTTCACGGTGACATCCATATTTCAATGCTGAGTAACAAGAAGAGAGAGAACACAGAGTTCCTTCTGAAAAGTTTTTGAACTTGCTTCAAATGAAGGTGAAGGGGTTTGAGTCCAGCCATGGTTTTCAGGCCAGCCAGATCTAGGCATTTCTCATGTCCCACCCTAAGCTCCTCTACTGCAACTGATCTTGGCTTCATTTGTTCCACCAAGTGTGCTCACAGTGGAACGCGACAATAATCTGGATATAGCAATTGTTCCCCGAGCAGAGGTTTGAGAACCACAAGTGTAGAGTACAGACGGTTCGTCTTCAGTCAACCAATTGTGCATTGCTAAAAGAAGAAAGTGATATCATTTGTCTGTTTTAGATGGGGTCCTAGAAAACAGTTTTGTGCGTCTATGCTGCGGAGTTTCCGTCAAACATTTGTCATTATCAATTATGATATGTTGGCCAATCAAATGGCCTTCACAAAAGCAGAAAAGAAGATGCATCCTTCAAGATGCACTACTGTGACAAGAAGGGTGCGAGGGAATGAGAAATGCAATCTGGGATAGGCTCTAACGATCATGTATTAGACACTGGACTGATGGATGGATGTATAGACTGATCTGTGGAATATGCTATGAGTAGTTTGAATATCACAATAACGATTAAAACTAATAATAAATGTCGCACTGTCATTAACTCCTATTAAATTTGTCTGAAAGGCAAAAATACATGCCATATTTGGTTTTAAAGTGATTTAAAATGTTGGTTGGATGTTGGTGGCTGGGCTGTGTGTTGAAGCAGCCCCAGTAACCCCCCTACGCCCAGTGCGTTGAAGTCGGCCCAAATACCCCACCTCTCAAAAGAAAACAAAAAATGCTGATTTGATGTACTAGTTGACCGATTGACAGATTTTCACAGGGAAACACTTCAACTTAGCAGAACTGCCAGCATAAACACAGCAAAGACAACTGAGGGGAAGTGGCCGGGCCGGCTGAGAATTTAGAGGAAGTACGTCAGCACCGCCGTGTTCATATGACCTATTTGGATGCGTATGATTTATGTGTAAAAATAACTAGTTCCTGTCGCGGTGTTGGCTGCTACAACCATGCAGACCGTGCAGGAATATGTTTTTTATTCTTTCTAAAACTGTACTTATTTACTGATATTTATGGATAAATATTTGAGTCCTTTAATTATTTGTATACCTGATTTTGATCATATCAGTTATACCCTGAAAGCTTTCCCTTATAAGCATGTCCTTATTTGAAAAGGTGCCCTATAGCAGCCTTTTTTTAGATTATTTATTTCTAAGCAGGGGTGTTTGCTGTATTTACTATGCCTTTCGCCAAGACCGGAAGCTGGCGCCTACATGACCATGACGGAATGCATCAAGAGTAGAAAGCTCGCAGTCTAGTTTTTTTCCCTACGTCATTAGATGCCAACTTTGCCTGGCTTTATCGGTGACATGACATTAGCCTGCAGTCAGAGTGCATTCCAGTGTTTTACCACGAATTTAGCTCATAACATTTGGAGGGCGCTGTTTCACTAATGGTGAAATACTCCCTAAGAAATGGAGACAAGAAGGCAGCAATAGCCTGCGTTGCCGACGGTCTGCGGCTGGCGGGAGAAAGGAGAGGAAAGACCGCCTGCACGATAACTTAGGTATTTTGAGTAGCCGCCCACTTCCTTGCGCAACGAGCTGCGACGGACCACCCCTTTTTTTGAAATAATTGGGGTAATTTGAGAGCACAAGTGATGCATGGAGATCAAAACATGCTAGTTTTTAGCTGTCACTTTCACGTGTTGCAAAAATGCAAAATGTAGAAACGCCAAAAAAAGATATTCAAGCGATTTCTTTATCAAAGCGTCGTTCTCTACATTCGCCATCTTTGTTCGGGCAGTTTACGGCGTAACCATGCGTCGCGTTACATTCGATGACAGTTCAATTTTGATTGACACCTCTTAAGCCAATCAGTAATTCCCGTTCACTGGTGAACGGACAACTCAAAAACCCTTCGTTATCGTGCAGGCGGTCTTTCCTTTTTTTCTCCCGCCAGCCGCTGACCGCCGGCAACGCAGGCTAAGGCAGCAACAGCAGCTACTGTTCTAGAAAATAGCTGTGGAAGCCTTGCTTCCCCTGAAGATCGGGAGAAAACACCACTGCTGTTCATCTGATGTCAGCTGATCAAAATTCTGATTGTTCTTGTTGACATTGCAATTATAGCAGGTCAAAGGGCCCAGGTAGGGAATTGAACCCTAGACTCCCAGATAAGAGTCACACGCGCTGACCACATTGCCAAAGAGCCAGGCTCATTGGCAAGGTAGCCAGTGCGCGTACTTATTGGGAGGCATTTCTAGTGACAGGACACTTCAACTGTCACATCTTTGTTCTCGCACCCAGCCACTGCCATTGGTGAAAGCTGAAGGGTCAATCATTAGAAACAGCTGGAACTTCACTCGTGAGGAAAGCAGATTCTCCAACTCACTACACAATGGAAGAATCCATCATTCTGGCAGTTTCTCACTATCAAATTTTGCGTAATACAGCTTTGGCTGATTATAAAAACAAATAGAAAAAAGAAAGTGCAGCATTGAGCATCTCAATGTAGCATAGCATTGAGATGGTCATGGCCAATTGAACCATATCCTGTTTCACTGCGGAATATGAAACTTTCGTAAGGCATTTACAGATGTGAACAGGGCTTCATGTACGTATGTGTATGTTGTAATCATTATGCTTTGCTGCCAAAGCTCCTATTTTTTTATGACCATTATCTGCTTTTAGGGCGCTTTTACTGTAAGGCACACCATATTTGGTTGACTAACTGTTTCCTCTGGTACTGAACTATATTTAACTTAAGGTACTTCAAATGTGTCAGCTGATATGCTCGCTAGAATTTTGGCAAAACCCTCCTCAAGATGTTTCTGATGTGATGAATCGATATCTGCTTGCCAAGCAAGGAAAACAGCAACAGGTGTTTCTTCTCTAACATCTCTGAATGTCCAAAAAGGTCTGGGCCGTACAGTGCAGCTGTGTGCACCTTTCAACACATACCGATTCCTTGCATGTAAGTATCTCCATAAATCGAGGGGTCAGAGCACAATAGTTATGTCCATTCTAGAGGTTTTGAAAAAAAAATGGATTTTTAGGTAAGTAAGTGTTCTATTAAATCAGGTATTTTATATTAGTTACTCTTGTGCTGCATGGTGCAGAAGTATATTGAACACAAGTTTTCATAGTTGTGGCAATGCAAAATCTTGGCCAAAACTGGCAAAAATGGACACATCACCTCAGTGCTTCAACAATTCTAGCACTTGATGTGACATAATGGTGAGAGGTTATAGTTAAATTTGCAGTGGAAGACAGATGATTCTGTGATACAATGTGTTTATCAAAATTGTGACATACAGTTCAGGAACCGCATACGAGACAGAAATCCAAAAAAAAAAAAAAGTACAATGTCGACTAGACAGGCAGGGGTCAGAGTAAGACAGATGAGGTACAAAAACAATCGTCAAAAAGTCGTAGTCGATGAACAAAGCCAAGGGTTATACACAAGGCATCCAAACACAGAAATTGTGGTCATACAAAAATGGGTCAAAATCCAGAAAGACAAAAACTATACAAAAAGGGCAATGGCAAGAATCAAATTCGGACAATCCAGTAGAAGAGAAACACTATTCAATGGCATACGAGACGCTCTGCACAATGAAATATTGATCTGACAACTTTCTGACAAGAGCTGTGAGTGAAAAGACTGTTTAAATACACACAGGGAAGGTCACATGCTATACCGAGATCAGCTGTGGGGAAGGGGGCTAATTGCATCGGGAGAATCACATGAGGGAAACCCTAACCACGAAAATTGGCGAGAGACAAAATACGAACGGGAATCACATAAACCTACACGCCTGTTTTCAGAGCAAAACATGAGCCTATTGACTTTAAATAATGTTCAAATGTCAATACCGGAATTTTTATTTCAGTCAATCAACTAGCATAAACTTATTTATTGATAGAATTAAATGTTTGAACAGAATTATTCACGTAGTGTCAAGGATTTAATCTTATCATTCCCTGTGAGCATATGCCTGAGCTAGCCAAGTGAAACAGGGAGTTGCAATAGGGATCTCACCCTTCCCTTGACCTATAATCAGAGTCTGCTGGTGGATGCTGGGTGAGGATGGGGATGATATTTGCATCAGAGATATAGCTAGCAGGGAGCAGCATGAGTACAGGGAATTACTGGATGAATAAGCATTCTTTACTTTTTTTAGGTAGACCACCTTATTACATAAAAATAGCTGGGGCTGACAGTTAAATATTTCTGAATTAGAATGGGTGTATGCATGTGTTTGTAGCAAAAGGTATGCAGTATAGGGATAATATTATGAAATGAAAAGTGAACTATTGGAAATATTCTGAATACTAATAGCTAAATTATTCCTAATATAAATTCATATCCAGAACTTGAGTTACGTGGCTGGTTTGTCATCACCGTCAAATTAATGGCCCATGCCTGATTCTGCCACTGTCGCAGTTGGTTAGTATGAGTGTTTTGAGAATGAATCAGAGGAATTCAGTTCACAATTGTAAATGTATCAAACCCGTAAGTTGTTGAAAATGCCCTTGATGTGTTGTGTGCTGAGAAAAACAGTTGTGCTGGAGCTGACTGCATTCTCAAAAATTAAACACTGTAATTATGTGCTCAGGATCATGAGAAAGGATCTTGTAATGACAAATTGAGGTGTCACAGACGGGCTATTGCGTTGCTCAGTATGGTCAGTTTAAAGCTTAACTTGAAAAATGCTTAACACGGTTTAAAGTGCCAAATATTGTAGGTAGACACTCCCAGCTGCTCATTGTATCGAAATTTCATAGCACTAAATATATCCAGGAGTTTGAAAACATTGGCAGAAGTTAAATATTTTCATAATTGATCAAGCATTCTTTGTGCAAACGTTAATACAATTAAAGCAATATTCTAATGACTTTAAATGCAGGGCTTAATGTGCTGTTACCAAAGTGTACAATACAATTTGCAATTGAGTCATCAAGATTTCATGCCTCTTTCACAAAGAAGTGTCTGAAATTTTCCTCCCCAATTTATTTGCATTGTACCAACAAATATTGCAGAATAAACAATTATGATACTTTGAAGAACCTATCTAATACTTTGTTTGTTATATGATTTTTGAATTCAAAACGGTCGGTTAAATTTTTACTAAGAGGTGTTTTAATAGTTTGGTCCTATTTTTATTTCATTTCGTATTCAAAGTTCTGCTAAACACACTGTAGCTACATAATCTAACCCCAGAATATCTAAACTTGTTTAATCTGAAATAGAACTGGTAGTGACTCAAAACCGCAATTGTAGTGTTCCTTAACCACTAACCAAACAGTAGTTAAAAAGGAAATACTTTTAAAAACTCATGAAGTGCTTTCTTTACCCACATCTGCTTAACAAGTAAAAACATACCTTAAATATTAGATTTTTGGGATGGGTAAGTATCACCTAATCAAATTTCAGTTCTTTTTGGGTCAAGGTCAAGGTCACCGAAAACCCAAAAATCATTTAAAAGATTTCCATTTAGAGGAGTGATTTGTGCCTGACAACCACTTGTACTTCAAGGTATGCATGGTATGCAATGGGGGAACAATCCCTCCAAAACATGAAACATTTGCAATTAAAAGTAGTGTAATTAAAAAAAACACACACACACACACAACTAGTTAATATCCTTTGATTGCGTTTGAGCTTGGAATGAAAACCAGCAAGATAGAGAAGATAGATTCTCCAGCAAGATGGGGAAGATATTATGGTTGAAAACACTATGGCAGCTCAGGAAACTCAATACCCCTGAACACTGGAGCAGTAATCTCACAAATCTGCCCAAATAGCTGATCATAAATCAGTAATATAATAACCCTCCAGAGAGAAGACAAAGGCTGCTCACAAAAAGGTAGAATATGAGAAAAGTCCATTATTTTTGCCCTGAACTAGAAAAAGGAGGAAAGAAATCTGTTCAGTTTCTCAACAAAAATTTGTTTTGAAAGTGTAACTTTTGAAATTGTGTGATCTCTGAGTACACGGAGAAACTGAAACATATATCAAATGTCAAAGCAGTAGATTTATTACCCACTGGCAGAATATATCATAGGCCTTCCTCTATTTTTGGCGGAGTACAAGCTGAATAATAGTAATGGATTCTATTCGGAAAAAAAACTGAAATGTTGGCTACTAAATTTATGTTACATTTGCATTGATTTGCATTGCATTTTTGTTTCTTTTGTATTGTTATATTTTTGCTAATCAGTTCATAATTTTTTATGAATTTCATATTTTGCAGCCATAAGGTACAACCCCATTTCAAAAAAACGTTGGGACACTGTGTAAAATTCACACACACACACACACACACACACACACACACACACGCAAACACACACACACACACACAAAAACAAAAACAAAAAAAAAATCAGAACACAATGATTTGCTAATCATTTAAACACAGTATTTAATTGAAAATATACACCTAGGAAAAGGTTAAGCACCTCCTAATTCTTGAATAAGTTCCACTTCACCAAAGGACAAAATTACAGATCCCAATTCTAACGAAGCTGGGACGTTGTGTAAAACGCTGTTGTTGTTGTTAAACTGTTGGACAATTTGCGAACCCAGTTGTTCACAAAGTGGTGAACCTTGCCCCATCCTTGCTTGAAAACAACTCAGCCTTTCAGGGATGCTCCTATTATACCTAATCATGACACTAACCTGTTTCCAATTAGCCTGTTCACCTGTGGAAAGTACCAAACAGGTGTTTATTGAGCATTCCTCAACTTTCCCAAAACTGTCTTTTGTTGCCCCAGTGCCGTTTTTTTGGAACATGTTGCAGGCATCAAATTCAAAATAAGTGAATATTTCCAAAAAACAATGAAGTTTATAAGTTTGAACAGTAAATATCTTGTCTTTGTTGTGTACTCAATTGAATGCACTCAGGTTGAAAAGGATTTGCAAATCGTACTATTCTGTTTTTTATTCACGTTTTACACAACGTCCCAATTTCATTGGAATTGGAGTTTGTAATAACATCAATGAACATCACCCAATTGTTGGATATATGGCTCGGACATACTTTTACTGGCATACAAAAACATGCAATTTTGGTCTCATCTGACCAAAGCACCTTGTTCCAGTCATAATTTAAATGAGGTTTGGCAAACCTCAAGCGCTCGCCTCTGTGTCTTCTGGTCAGAAAAGGCTTTCTTCTGCCAACCCTTCCAAAGAGCCTGTGGTTGTGGAGGAGCCGCCTGATTCTTGGGGATTTTGTTGCTTCTCTCACCATCCTCCTCAGGATCCTGGGGGGTAAAATACAGTTGCGTCCTCCATCCTTAAGGTTTCGGAATTTTTCAATAATTGCCCTCACAGCGCTCAGTGGAATATTAATTTCTGAATCTTCCTGTAGCCATTACCAGATTTATGAAGTCTTATGACCATTTGCCTCTTTTGAACAAACAGTTGTTTTGTTTGCTTCATGGTGTAGGATGACAAAGGAGTACCGCGTGTTTGTTCCATCATTTTTGTACCCTTGTGAATCAGGAAGTGATGTAATAGTTCAA
Organism: Gymnothorax reevesii; assembly: GCA_029721435.1. Taxonomy (NCBI): domain Eukaryota; kingdom Metazoa; phylum Chordata; class Actinopteri; order Anguilliformes; family Muraenidae; genus Gymnothorax; species Gymnothorax reevesii. The sequence goes on from CM056575.1 coordinate 31,376,796, forward strand.
TATAGTCCTTAACACTAAGATAACATTTAAATATGTGGAATTTAATACCTGGTTAAATTTTGGTAGAAGTTATTACAATGTAATTGTGAAACCTTTATTTGGTGGAAATTGACTTAATTAAGTTGTGGGTGCCAGTAATTTTGGAGCACACTGCATATCTCTTAATATTTCAACCATTTTTAGTGTACCACCCTTTACATAAATGTTATAACCATATTTAATTAAGTAAACAGCAAGTCTGTTCTCTAAATGGCACAGGAGAGAAATTAAGTTAGTAATAGCAATATGTTTAGTACACAGAAACGACACGCTTCAAATATTTAATACGGACATGGCATCTGGCAAATATCTATAGCCTACAGTAACTGTAGCCAAATAGTAAATTTTGCTCACACATTTTTTTTCATTAAAGCCAGCCTCTTTTATTCATTTTGAAATTAGTGTTAGGTACGAAGTTATTTGGACAATGGCACAATTTTGGCCATTTTGCCTCTGTACACCGCCGCAATTGATTTGAAACAAAACCATCAAGATGTGATTTAAGTGCTGACTTTCTGCTTTAATTCAAGAGCTTCATGAAAAATCTTGCATTTACTGCCATTTTTATGCATAAAGCCCATTTTGTTGTGATTCTGCATTCTGTCTTGCCATGCCATGTTTCATGCCCATGCTCATGTTTCAAGTTCTGTGCCTGGCCTCATGCCATGCTTTGTCTGAACCATGTATTTAGTGACCTCTGCTTATGTCTGACCATTCCTTGAATATGTATTGTGTTTTGATATTCAGATTTTCATGTTTTATTATTTTCCAGATTTTAGTTTATTCATAGTACTCATGTCATGTTTCATTTCCATGCGTTGCACTTCGTCTCCCCCGTCTTGTCTTGAGTGTTGTATTTGCTCACAGTCCCTAGTGTAGCGTGCCACTCCTTCGGGTGATTTATTGGTTTCTGGGTTTCAATCTTCTTTCATTATCTTGTGTTCTTCCTTCCTCTTACTTTTGCTGTCTTACTAACAGATACTAACAGTTTGTTATTTTTGCTAATTACTAACCAACACTAACCTTGTATATTTTGACAAACTTACTAACGAGCACTCGAGATTGTAAAGCTGCACTTACTAATTGACTAACAATCTCTCAGCATTCGCCCTATTCTAGTCTCCGCCTCTTGACTTTCCCTAATTATCTCTGCTGCGATTTCTGTGGGTCTCCACAAACTGCTTTGTGCTTTCCTTTCTCTAAACTATGCACTTTTAGTACTCCGTGACTGGAGCTGTTTGTCTGTCTATAGGTTTGTCTTGTGATCCCTGTCTGCATTTTGGCTACGGCCAAATTCATGTAATTATTTTTTTCCCAATGTGTCTCCCCTTGATTTATCAGCTCCATTGATTGCACCTGTGTTCTTTGTCATGTGGTCACCCAGAAATGTATATTAGATGTCTGTTTGTAGCACTTCCCTGTTCTTCCTTGCTACCTGTGCCACGCCTCTCTTGCCTTGTATCATTGTGATTTATCTTTCTGACTGGACTGTCCTAGACCTCGAGCTTTGCCTATTCCCTGTACTTTGCCACATTCTTGTTTTTTGACCCATTTTGTCTGACTGATTTTTGTGATTGATGCCCTGTTTATTATTCTGGATTTTGCCCCTTGGACTCTGATTTTTGGATTGCGGACTTTGTACTGTCGCCTGCTCTGTTGGGGGGTTTCCCCCTTTAGAAATAAAGCCTCCTTTTTGCATTTTACTGGTGTTTGCTCTTGGTTCATTTCGTAAAACCTCACACATTTTCAGGGGTTTATAGGTAATCGGACAACTCACTGGCAGTCATTTTCATGACCAGGTGTGGCCTCTTCTGTCATGATTTCATGATAAATTGAGAAAATAAAAACTCTGGAGCTTATTTAAAGTGTCGTTTACATTTGGTAGATCTTCATGGGAACTTGTGATATGCAGTCCAAAGAGTTGTCAATGCAGGTGAAGGAACCCATTATTAGGCTGATAGCAGAAACTTAGGGAGTTGGCAAATCAATAGTTTGGTACATTCTTGAAAAGAAGGAATACACTGGAGAGCTTAGCAACACCAAAACACCTTGAAGAGCACAGAAGACAACTTAGGTGGATGATTGTGGAATTCTTTCTTTGGTGAAGAAAAACGCCTTCACAACATCTAGCCAGGGGTACATTTCCCAAAAGCCTAGTAGCTAACTATGTTTGCAACTTACATAGCTAGACCATACACAGTCAATGATTCTAACTATGTAAGTTGGCATCAGTGCTTTTGGAAAACACACTACTGGTCAAAAACACTCCTATGGAGGTTGGCAAATCATTGTCAAAGTTTAAAATCAAGAGACACCTTTATGAATGTAACTACTACTAAGGAACAGATGGGCCAAATTAGACTTGGCCAGGAAACTTCTAAAAAAACCTGAACAGTGCTGACAAGACTCTTTGGATAGATGAAACCAAGATTGCCATGCACCTGAATGGTGGGAAGAGAAGAGTATGGTGAAGGAAAGGAACTGCTGGTGCTCTGCCACTTCTGGTCGCTTGGCTCCACCTCCTCTCTGCTCCTGCGCATGCCGCTCAAGATAGCTGCCTGTCCTGGCTCCCCATTGGTGGAATGATCTTCTCTTCAAGGTCAGAAAGTCAGAGTCCTTGAATACCTTCAACCGCAGCCTGAAAACCCACCTCTTCAGGCTCCACCTTTCCCACACTTCATTGCCCTCAGTTTGACTCTCCTGACGTCAAGTCCACGTTCCTTGACCGTCATTTAGTTCCATTTTTGAACTTTACTGGTCCCTTTTGTTGTCTACAGTTTGTTCAGTAATTTCACTTATTTCTCTTTGTCACTTGAACTATTGGCACTTAACTTGCCTCCTTGGAGCTCAGCACTTTTGTACATCACTCTGGATAAGGGGGTCCGCTAAGTCCCTGTAATGTAATGTAATGATCTAAAGCACACCGCATCCTCTGTCAAACATAGTGGAGGCAGTTTTATGGCATAAGGATGTATGGCTTCCGATGAAACAATGGTCATTGATGATGTGACTTCTCATAGAAGTAGCAGGATGCATTCTGAAGTGTATAGGGCTATACCATCTGCTCATATTTAGCCAACTAAAACAGCACTTCACAATGCAGATGGATAATGACCAAAATCATTCTAAAAAAGCAACCCCATCTCAACTCTTCTCAACTCCAAGGAATGAAACATTTTTGAATGGCCAATTCAGTCACCTGACCTCAACCCAATTGAGCAACCTTTTCAATAACTTCAAACAAAATGGAGGGTAGAAAGATCCGAGGGACGAAACTTAGCGTTTGGTAACATACATGGGTTCAAGACTTCACGCAGTGATTGACCGCAAAGGGTTTTCAACCAAGTATTAAAAATCAATCTCATATTTATAATTGCAATAGTTTGTCCATTACTGTTGTGATTCCGTCTTTGCCATGCCTTGTCCCAAGATTTATGTCCATGCTTAGTTTAAGTTCTGTGCCTGGCCCTGCCGTGATTGTTTCTGGTATTTAGTGACCACTGCTTTGTCTGACCATTCTTAGGATTATGTATTGTGTTTTTGGTTATTTGGGTTTCTGGTTTATTATTTTCATGTTTTAGTTTCCATAGTCCCCTTGCCATGTTTTCATTTCATAGCCATGTTTCAGTTTTCCCCTACCATGTTTATTTTCCATGCTTTGGACTTTGACTCTCCTGTCTTGTCATGTGTGTATCTTTGCTCACGGTCCCTTGTCTTGCGTGTCACTCATTCGGGTGATTTATTGGTTTCAATCTTCTTTCATTATCTTGTGTTCTTCCTTCCTCTTACTTTACCCTCTTACTAACACATACCAACAGTTTATTGTTTTGGCTAATTACTGACCTAAACTAATTTTGTATTTTTTGACTAATTTACTAACAAGCACTCAGGATTGTATAGCTGCACTTAATAATTGACTAATGATCTCTCAGCAGTCGCCCTATTCTAGTCTCCACCTCCTTGCCTTTCCCTAATTATCTGTGCTGCGATTTTCTGTGGATCTCCACAAATACTTTGGGCTTTCCTTTCTCTAATCTATACACTTTAGTACTCCTTGACCAGAGCTGTTGTTCTGTTCATAGGTTTATCTTGTGATCCCTGTCTGCGTTTTTGGCTACAGCCAAATTCATGTAATTAGTTTATTCCTCATGTGTCACTCCATGATTATTGTTACCATTGATTGCACCTGTTCTCCCTGGTCATGTGTTCACCCCGGATGTGAATCTGTTTGATTCACTTCCTTGTCAGTTCGCTCTTCCTTGTTTCCTGTGCCACGCTTCTCTCGTCTTGATTCATAGTGATTTATTTTTCTGACTGGACCGTCTTTGATATTGAGCTTTGCTTTTTCCCTGTACTGTTACCACATTGTTTTTTGACCTCTTTTTGTCTGACAACGATTTTTGTGATTGGTGCCCTGTGTATGACTCTGGATTTCGCCCCTTGGACTCTGATTTTGGATTGTGGACTTTGTACTGTTGCCAGCTCGGTTGGGGGGTTTCCCCCTCCAAAAATAAAGCCTCCTTTTGCATTTTACTGGAGTTTGTTCTTGGTTCATTTCATAAAAATCTCACAATTACCTTTGCATCTGTGAATATAGAGGACTTTAATATACATAAAAATTGCTGTAATTCCTGAAAGGTTAATGTGTCATTTCTGTGAAAGGCTGTGAATTAAAGCTGAAAGTCTAAACTTTTGTCTCATCTTGATTTCATTTCAGACCCATTGTGGAAATGGACAGAGGCAAAATTACAAAAATTGTGCCAATTGTCCAAGTTCTTTCATACTTAACTGAGTGCGTCATATTGCTCTCCAGTTCAAAAGTTTTGAATCATTTGTGATTTTCACATCGATTAAATTGAAAGAGCAGTATTATAGAAGAAAAAAAATAGATTCTAAAAATGAATCCAAACTCTTCAGAGAGTTTCTGGACTTAATATTAGTCATCTGATATTGCAACGCCACGCCCTCGGCATCTTCACAGATCAGCCTATTAAGACCCGGACTGCAGTCTTCAGCTCCGTAATCATTGCCTGCATCTGTGTCTTATTTCCACTGTGTAATAGTGTTCCTATTTAAGTCTGAGCTTGGCACCCATTCAGGATGAAGTCTCTTAAACCATGTTAGCCTCTCAAGCCTGTATTTATTGCTAAGTCTGGTTTAGCCTTATCTCCTGCATTAATGAGTATTATTAATTCTCCCGCATTTGCGTGTATCTCCCGCATAACCATGTATTATTATCCCCCGCCAACACGAAGTGGGAGGGATATAGGTTTGACCTCCGACCGTCCGTCCGTCCGTCCGAGATAAAGGGGACAGCTTTACTCAGAAACTACTAAAGATACAGTAACCAAATTTGGTGTGTAGCTTCAGACCATAAAGGCTTTGATGGAGTTCGAAAAAAAGAAGCACACAATTGGCGGGGGATGTTGTAGACCACGTCGACTTGTTTCATAATAATTTATCATGATACAAGCACTTTCATAGAATCAAATAGCTCAAACTTCTTGTAAATGGCAATTGATTCCAAACTTTTGAGTGTATTTCTAAGGAAGTTAGGGTTTTCCAATGAGAAACAAATCTCATTGTTTCCTCATATATATCAAGCATCTGTGTATCATTAAAATCCCACACATTTGGCTTGTTTTTAGCATCATAAAACCAGCCCCTCCCTCAGAGAAGTGTTTCAAATTTTCTAGCCACCCCATTGAAATTGATCTGTCAAATTGCACATAGTCATGAGCAAAAATAGCATGGTAAAGAACACAAAATGTTTGGGGCGCAGTATTTGCTCATCTAAGCAGTCGATAAAATAGGATAGTGTTAATGAATTTAGATGCAGCCCAGTGCCCTTCACAGGGAAGCAAAGAAAAAATTGGAAGCAACATATGAAATAAATTTATTTCTACATGGTGACACGAAAAGAAAAATCATACGAATATTGTTTTTAGATGGGAATGTGCTATTCCGTGTAAAGTGAATTATATGATGTGTGTGCAAATATGAAATCATGGCGTACACTGGAAAATGATGTTTTGGTCACAGACTTTATGGAAAGCACTGTATGCATGCAGGTTTATGTGTGTTTGTGTGTGTGTAGGAAGCCCAGGCTGCCTGGGACAGCGAAGAGAACTTCCTAACTTGGGTACAAAACGCACATTTATGCTGCCATCGTCTGGTGTGTTTGTGCATTGCATCCGAACTTCATCACAGAGCAGATCATCTTCAGAAGAATAAATAGACAAAATTTGATATCAGCAGCTGCCAATCCTCTCTTTGGCGACAACAAACGAGCCAGATTCAGGTGCTGTTCCACCAAAAGGAACAAATCAACAGCTTTAATGAGCTGTATCAGGTGTGTTTGTGATGGAACACATCAAATATTTTCATCTAACTGACAGTTCGGTATAGCAATAGCAAGGAAAGGGTTGGGAATTACTGTTCATTACAAAAATAGCTAAATAGCATTCAATGACAACAGTTATGAAATACAAACTTTATTGCTGTTTGGGTTTTTTACATTTGTCATTTGAGAGCATGCATAAAGGGCTGGTTTTGCTAATTTGAATTGAGCTTGCATGAATGATACGGAGCAGGTGTAAAGCAGTGTTTGATTTGCCTGGTGTTTCCCCAGTCTACTTTATTTCTGTATGTTGCTGTCAATCCATGCGGTGTAGTGCGAGATGATGGTGTACAGGCCAGGCTTCCGGCTCGTTCCGCACTTCTTCCCGCCATTGGAGGTGATGCCGACAACTACCCCTTTGAAGAGGAGTGGACCACCAGAGTCCCCCTGAGGAGGGAGAAAAACATAGACCTGATCAGCGAAATGAGTGAGCACAGAGTAGTGGAGGAGGAGGTAGCAAGAAAATAATGATTTTGAGGGCTACAACAGTTGCGCTGAAGTGCTTTGCAAGCTGTGGTTGCCTGTGTCTCATTGAATGATTGATTCCCCGTGGTTGGGCTGAGAAAGAACGCGATTCACACCAAGATAATGATTGGCTCAGACAGATATCAGAGAGGGTGGAATGAGGAAAAGGATACAAATTCAGGAATAAAAAGTTATTTGGCTTACCTCCACTGGGGAATCCTTTACATTTCATTATCGAACCACCCTATCATATGTGTGTAAAGTGTGGATGTAAAAACTGAAAATGAAATGTCCGCACGCTGTTAAATCAGCTCGCAATAATATATTGTACTACGGTTTCGGCTGATGTGTCCCTTGTCAGGTAGAGGTAGTACCTGACGAAGGCCACATCGACCAAAACTGTTGTACTTTAAATTATTGTTGAGCTGATTGAACAGAGTGCGGACATTTCATTTTCAGTTTTAATGTACATGTCTGCTCTGCACCTGTTGGAATACTTGGATGTGCGTGTAACCACTTGGAACTGCATTGGTAAAGTGTGGATGTTCCCATATCTAACCATCTTGCTTGAAAAAGAGCCCTTGACACTGACGTTTGGGAGGAAATGGTGGGATGGATTGTGAATGTTTGGGAGGGGACCTACGTCACAGGTGTCCTTGCGCTTGGCAGAAGCGCACATCAGGTTGCTGGTGAACCCATTTCCGTAGTAATCGCTGCGGCTGCAAAGCCCCCGGCGCATAACCACGACGTCCACCTCTTGCAGTTTGTCGGGCCTATTGCTCAGGTTGTTTATGGAGCCCCAGCCGGCGGTGCTGACTGTGTCGTCAGTCTGCGGGTCTGCTGCCCCATCGCGCTGGAACTCCACGGTCTTCACTGAGTCGCCCAGGGTAGCAGCTCGATCCAGCTGCAAACAAAGAGAGCTCTTCCACTGGCTCTACAGACCCTACCCCTCCTCCTCCCACTCAGGCTGAGTGTCTGATTGCATAATATTGGTTCTGCGTCACATACACTTGAGTATGAGTGGCCAGGGTACATGTGGGAGGGCAATACATCCATCAATATTGGACCAGTGCCTGCTTTTCTTTAGCTTCTTCTAGCGGTTAGCAACATTAATGGCGAAAATCTTTGAACATGCCAGATGAAATGGTCAACATTTTGGAATCTTCCCACATTGACGAATAAAATGTATCACTCCTAACTGAAACAACACAGCATCTAATTCATTCCACATTCTCCAGTGCAATTTTCTATGTACACTCAAAGTGTGTGAGAACAATATTGAGCAAATGCAGACGAAGGGAACGATTATCTCCTGAAATAGGGCAAAGTTGAAAAACCCAGTAGGGTAACCTGGGGTAAAATGGGTTTTGTCAGATGGCCTCCTTAAAAGTCTTCGAGTGACCTCAGCCTTCATTGGCTTTCAGAGATCACTTGATGAGAGCACTGCATGTCTTCCCAGTGCACATGTTGACTGTTGAGGTAAATCTCAAAATACGCCCATTGTCATCCTATTTTTCACTTGTACTTTTTGTGGGACAGTTTTTTTGTAGAACAGACACGGATATAACGGTGAGGTTCTGTTGGAGTAGTATGCTTCAGGCGGTGGGAAAGCCTTGTTGATCTTGACCTAAGTTCGCCCTGCTTTTCTTAAAGGACTGTATTGTGTACTGTGTGTGATGTCTGGTAAAATGGGGTAGGTGTTGTGGGGCATAATGGGGTACTTCCCAGTTATGCTCCGAGAGTATTATTTTGTAATGTCACAGATACTTTTGTGTCAAACGGGTGTGAAGACATTGAGGGAAAACGGCTGCATTCACATGTTCACCTTACAAAAAAGAACTGCTGGAAATGAAAGAAAAGTGATCCAAAAGTAAAAGGTTGCAAAAAAGAGAAAGGAAAGGAAAGTTCAGATGCACAGAAGGATACTGAATGTCTCTATTGTGAAGATTTGTATTCGGTCAGTCGTGGAAGTTGTGTTGCCTGAAGCAAATTCAGCAGATGGGCCCAGTACTCATATGCTGGCCTGGATGAAGGCAACAGAAACCCAGTATTCATGTGTGAACTGTGTAAGACTGAAAATGGGATTAGACGTTGTTTTGCGATCATTTTTTGGACTCGCCACAATAGTTTGCTGGTTCTCCAATTTGCCCCAGGAGCCATCCCGTTTTGCCCCTTGCATGGGGTAAAATGGGGTTGTGAGCCTTTTTTTTTCAATCTTGAATAAAAACCTGAACTTGAAATTTATGCATTTGTTGCTTTGTCATATTGTTCTTTATGTGCAAACCTTAATGTTTGTACATGTTTTGAGTCCCTTGAATGAATTATATGGAAGTGGGGAAAGATCTTTCTTAAGTAACCCATTTTGCCCCAGTTTCCCCTACCAGGCAAGAGTGTAAGCACTCACTGTGTGTGAGGTTGCCTGAGGTTGACTCCATATACGGACCTTTTGAACAAATGCACCAGCATTTTCATTATTTTTCTAATGTAGCGGCAATAACTATGACAGAAGGTAAGTGTTTAATAAGTGTTTTTCGACCCCTCTAGTTGACTGACCAGCTGTTCTCCAGTTTAGCATCCTGTAGCAACAAGAATTCTAGTTTGGCCACCAGCATATTCTCCCTCTATAACCATCTCTGACCAGCCACAGACTAGCTCAGTCCAGCGAAACATCAGCTGAAACAAGATTCGAGTGTTGAAAACACCATTCAAGCTTTGCTGGATTTTCCAGCAACCAGAGAACAGGGGCCATCAACAGTTTTCTGTATGTGTTACTTCTGCAGTTGCTGATTAGGTTTCTCAAGAAGTTATTGCAGTGGGGTGGCTTTCCAACTCTGAACCTACAAAGCATCTCATGCATTTCTTTGTAGGAGCACAATGATTGCACTTGCCCAGAGCAAAACAAAGCATGTCTAAACCAGTCTTGATATTTTAATAATGATATATTTTTTATATCTTCACAGGGCTTCTCCAAGAGTAAAATCTGGGGTAAGAAAGTAGACTTTTAGTTCTGTTTCTACCTACCTTTGCTAATTACCAAATTTTGGTGATCTGACCAACGGATTTTGTCTTCTGAACCTGGGTTTTCTGTTGTACTTTAATAGGAGGAAAATGTTCCCAATCTTATGTAAAATTGTATGATGTGCGAATAGCACTTGCTACATGACTCAAATATGCACAGCTGCAGGCATTAATGAATGCATACTGATTCCACATTAAATGACTAAACATCACTACAACCAAAGCATTTGCGCCAGTGGATAGAATAACATTGGGCTGGGTTGATTGTAATAAATGTGAAACCTACTACTACTTTCATACCTGAACAAATTAAAGAGTTTTCACACAAAAAGAGGTTTGGTAAATTGTATAGCTTCTAAGCCAGCATACTTGGTGGAATAGGAATAAAACTTTTCTTAATTCAGCCTTATCCTTATTCGTGCAGTTAAATATCTTATAGCTTTCCACAAAAATTGAGTTATGTAATCCTGATTGTGTTACTATCTAGTCACCCTTTATGTTTTCAATTGAAGATCAACAGTATAGGCTTGACAAGTACGTTACCTTAAGCAAAGCAATGTCATTATCATAGTTTTTGCTGTTGAATTCAGAGTGACTGAAATATTCATCAACAGTAAAATCCTCCTTCGAATCTTCAGATGCTGTCAAGGAATGTGCTCCCAAAACTACCTTCATTTCCTGAACCCTATAAGGAAATACAATTTTAATATCTCAAAGTAAGGCCTCAAATGAACAAGAACAACCAATCAATTTACCACTTGAAAACAAAAAGGTAACATTTATGGCTGGTTTCTCAGACACAGATTCAGCACCATTATGAACCGAAATTTTATTGTATGGAGAATCCCTATACAAACCATACTTTTTGGCTTAATCTCTCTGCGTGAAACCCATCGATAGTCTTGATAAGTAGGACTACAGACAAAGGAAAACAACCATGTAATATTATGGGTTACCGAATCACCAGAATAGGCCACAGAATATGGTGCTACATTTACTGATGTTTGCTTAAAGGGATAGTTCACCCCAAAATGAAAATTCACTCATCATCTACTCAATCCAAAGCCAATCAAAGGGTCAGTGAATTTTGTTCGTCCTCAAAAAACTTTTGGAGTTTCAAAGAAAAACGGCATTGAAGACAAATCCAAATCAACTGAAGTCATTGGTGACCGCTCTTTCAAGCCTCAAAAACAACATTTAAAAAACACAAAATGCCTCCATGCTGCCCGTGCTGCGTAATCCAAGTGTCCGTAAGACCCGACATTCAAACGTGACTCGAAAAGACATCTTTTCACCATGTCTTTAGCCTTAATGTCCAATGTAGCCACTTAGCTAGGAGCTCTGTTTATTTTCATGGAAGAGGTTAACCTCACTACCCTACCTGTTACTTTCCCTAGTTGGTGGCCAACTACGGTAAATAATACTGCAAGGGCTCCAAACATCTCCAACTGGAGAAACGCACTGCAGTTTTGTATGTCAGTATTCACTGACCGAAGAGCTTATTTACCTTCGTGTGGTCACCAATGACTTCAGTTGATTTGGATCTTCAATGCTGTTTTTCTTTGTAACTCCAAAAGTGTTTTGAGGACGAAAATAATTCACGGACCCTTCGATAAGTCTTGGGCTGAGTAGATGATGAGCGAATTTTCATTTTTGGGTGAACTATCCCTTTAAGCCCCCCCAAGGGCCCCCAAAAATCAAAGCCATTTCCACTTCTTCGGCCTCGTAGACTACTCACCCTTCAAGCAAACAGTGAGCTGCAGTCATGACCCACTGCGCAGACACCAGAAATCCTCCACATTCATGCTTGTAAGCGCCTGTTTTATTAAACTGAAGCGATGCCATGTACGGTCTCGAATGAGCTGTCGCCTCTTTGCCTCCTGTGATGCATTCGCCTTCAATCAAGCCAAAGGAGCATACTGTTGACAGCTAATAGAATCGCAAAAAACTTGTCCGTTCAAAATGAATGGAATAGCATGAGTGGAATAATCACATTTTCTGTATGATTTGTAATGTGTATTGTGAAACATTTTATGGCAAAAAATGCTACATACATTTTTAAATTATGACAACATACATCCATCAATACAGTTAATTATCCCTGTGGCTGAAACTTTAAGATAAATTTGAGTTTGAGCAGACTTCGATGTCAGTAACCAGAAATATTAAAGGAGAATACTTACATGCCAAAATTGAGGCAAAGATAGCAGCTAGGGCAGCAAGAAAACCAGGACTTCCCCGAGTCATCTTGCAAAACTTCTTAGTGACCGGCGGTGCTCAAATGATTATTTGCGATAGAGCTAAGGCCCTTTATAGCCTTGTGAGAGGAAACGGCTCCATTGCCAGCACTAAGAGACAGCTCTGTTATTGAAGCGCACATTCCTCACTCAAGTGTACTCACTACTCTGAGAAAAAGGCCATTATATAACAGGAAAAATCAGCCCAGATGTCTTCTATCACTGGTATTTGATTTTCACACTGATGTTGCAATGCATTAATTTATACAACTGCTGGTTTGTTCAGATGAACAAACTGTTCTCCAGAAAAGCTATGTTGTCGATCTTTTGTGGCATCTTTGCTTTATGCCTAACCATCTGAGCCGAAGCAAACAGATACTAAGGATTTGGACCAGATGGTTCACTCATGGGGGAAATGCAGATTCTTTTTTTCTACCGCCATAAATAAGGTCCACTATGCCTGCTGTTTGAGGTGCAACATGTCTTGAGTAGCCTTTTCAAGAGGAGCAGAGCCAATTTGTACAGCTGAATTTTTATTGAAGCAATTCAGAATGAGCGCCTCGCTCAAGGGAGGCAATGGCATTCCCAGCTTGGGCTCAAAACAAAAACCTAGAAGTGTTTGGCGAAGTCCCCTACACCCTTTGTGATTGGCTGCTGCAACAAATGTATGTATAAACACACAGAGGACAATACTCTGACTTTTGGGTGCCTGTGTAAGGTAAAACACTACAGTGCATAAAATTAAAATAAAAAAAGAGCAGATTTTGTATTTAGTTCCAGGAATTCAGCAGTCATCTTCTAGAAATATTACTCTACTAAAAGCTTGCTTTTTATTGTTTTGTTTTTTTTGTATTAGACAAAGTTTGACCCCATAAAACCCATGGACCCTTCAAGTGCAAATGCTGTATTCGAACCTGGGGAATTTCAGGCTTATTTTCTTATTTTTATTTATTTATAAATCCTTATATTCAATAATACGCCATTTCTAATACACTCTTGCCAGACAATATAAGATGCTCATTTGCCAGCACAACTTGAGCCTCCTTTACAAACCCCAGCCGCCTCCCAATCCTCAATAAATCAGAAGCTCTACTCGCCAGTTAAGTGAGGCAGGCAATCTGCAGTGATGGTGGACAGCTGTTCCTGGTTCAAGAAAAATAATAAGCTTTCAAATTACCCAGGTCCCATTCTCTGAGTTGTCCCCATGGTCATGCATCGGAGGTCATCATCTTAACATGGGAAATTAGAGGAGTGTTTTTGCCCCTTTTTTGACTGCAATTATAAGCAACAGGGAGGCAGCTGTTTGCTAGCTGCCGCTGGGGCACATAATGGATCATACCTAGGTGAAGGGAAGCACTTAAAGGAGAATTCCGGTGTGAAATGGACTTGGGGTGTATTGAAACATGGTAACAAGTACTAACCTTTGTCGAATACCCCACCTCCGTACGCACGCAACATTTCGAAAAAAATGGCTTTTTAGCCGAAGCTCCCAACAGGCTTACAATAGTAGTGAATCGGGCGTAGCATTGCCATGCAAAGAAATTGCAATTTTATTCATCATTAACAAGGCTCAAAGTAGCTCCACACTTCATCGGTAGAATTCCGAGGGCCCAGGCTTTTAAAACGAGGCACTGAGAACTTTGAAAATGCACCGGTAGTTTATTAAAAAAGACTATTTATCCAAACATTACCAGGTAGTTTCCAATCGCCACCATCTTGAAACTCACAATAAGTCGATTGACGAGCAGGAATGATTAGGAAGGATAGAGGAACAGATTGTAATCCATTTGTTCGTTTCAAGATGGAGGCAACTGGAAACTACCTCAAGGTACTGTTTGCATAAATAGTCTTTTTTAATAATCTACCTGTGCATTTTCCAAGTTCTCAGTGCCTCATTTTAAATGTCAGGGCCCTCGGAATTCTACCGATGAAGTGTGGAGCTACTGTGAGCCTTCTTAATGATGAAAAAAAAATAGCGATTTCTTTGCAATGAAACGCTATGCCCAACTCACTGCCATTGTAAGCCTGTTGGGAGCTTCAGCTAAAAAGCCATTCATTTCGAAATGTTGCGTGCGTACGGAGGTGGGGCTTTCGACAAAAGTTAGTAAACGTTGTCATGTTTCAATACATCCGAGTCAATTTTGCACCGGAATTCTCCTTTAACACACAAAATCAATTGAAACAAAACCTCAAAAAGACACGACCTTTGCTTGAAAGGGGCAGGAGACAATAAGAAAGAGAGGAGGGTTGTGACACATAATCAGAGTCCTTATCTCAAGTGATATGACAGGTGGATAAAGACAGACTCACCAGAGGTGCTAGATCCTGAGTCCTTGTCAGTTTTTTTCCTTCTGTTATCCCTAATTTGTTCTCAATATTCAATTAGTGTCTTGTGCATGGCCTTTCCCTTTGTACTCCCACCCCAACCAGTTTCCTATTGTTAATTGTTAGCACATATATTTTAGTTCCTGATCTTGCTGGATAGAGTCTTGAGTGTTCATCTTCTGTTTTTGGCATTTGTGGCTGTTCTCATTATTAAACATAACCCTAGCAGCTTTTTGTGGATTTGCGCCCGCTTCTTTCACTGATGCTTGTAAAAAGTGGTGAAAAAAAACTATATTACAAAACAGACAGTAAAGACAATAAAGAATGAAATAAAATAAAATAAATAAAAATAAAAAAACGTACATAAACTCTGAAATAAATAACTGAAGAACAACAATGACAATGGCAACAAGTGCACCGCCTATCGGCGAATGTCGTATTGCTGCGCAATACTAGTCCCCTACCGGTGTATGCATATTATATTTCCTAAAAAGTAGGTCAAAGCGACCTGAATAGGGTACATGACACACCCTCTCCCCAAGATG
Source organism: Gymnothorax reevesii (assembly GCA_029721435.1). Classification (NCBI taxonomy): domain Eukaryota; kingdom Metazoa; phylum Chordata; class Actinopteri; order Anguilliformes; family Muraenidae; genus Gymnothorax; species Gymnothorax reevesii. The sequence continues at coordinate 31,391,825 of CM056575.1, forward strand.
CATCCACACACCAACTTTTATGTTCCTAGGTCACACGGTATTGAAGTTATGGAGCGGACACAAATGCGGACGGACGGACGGACTGACGGACGGACGGACGGAGTGCAACCCTATAGTCCCCTCCGTTTCCGGTAGGGGACTAATAACAATAATAAAAAAACATGCTAAGAAGAGGGATTTAAAATCTATTCAAATTAAAAAAAGATCTCAAATTTCGGACGGTTCTTCTTTTTACCATTCTAATGGCTTTTATTTTATAAAGAGGAAACTGTAAGGTAATACGAACCTCATTCATTGTGGGGAAAAAAAACAGTCCACAGAAGGACAGAACTTCATACGCAGTATTTTAACCAATCAAAGCCAACCGCGCTGTTTCACCGTTGTGTTTACCGGAAGCTGATCGTATCTAAGGGGGAGAAACGTTCACAGCCATGGAGGGGAGTGATGCAGGTAAATATATTCAGTCAATATCGGCAAATACACTGCCAGGTCTAATGTGTTTAATGTTTTATATGGTATATCAGTGCATCAAACTGAATTAAAAGATTGTCCGCAGTCTTGTCCTTGTCTTAGCTAACGTTAGATATCTTCATGCAGCTAAAAGAAGTTATGCTAGCCTATTTCTTAGCAGGCTTGGGCCTCTGCAACTTTTCGTTGGGACTGTTAATCCAGCTACCCCGTTTTTATGCCCAGTCAACGTGAGGAAAAAGTTGATCACGTGGGGGGGGATACGACTAAGAACGATTTAACCTCCTAAATTGTATTCGACTGTGCTAAAATAGCTTCCGCACGAAAGCAGGCTAACAAAGCAATGACAGAAACCATCTAGCTTGCTAGCTAACTTCGCTGAGAGGCTACATAACGTACCCTGACGGATGCGAGGCTAGCTGGCTGCGTTGCTTGTATTGCGTTCATTTCATTTGATCCGGTGGATGTATGAATGGAACAAAGAACGTAGCCAGCGAGGTTGCGAACGGTTGAATTCGAACTGTCCTCACTTGGCTAAGTTAACTTTTATGGTGTAGTTAAGTGAACACTCGTGTTACTTTTGTGCCTCACGAACGTTAGCCGCTAAAATACGCACTGGAAGTCGATGCAGCCATTGCTGCCAATTAGTTTTTTCGATAAAAGTCAAATGCGCTGAGATTTGGCCTGGTTCGCATCCTCAAGAGGAGTGATGTCGCCTTCTCGTGTAATTGCAGTACATTTATGGTGCATCACTGGACCGAGGAGCCATGATAAATGTGGGCGTGTCAGTTTTCGCGGTTGCCCTGTTGGCCAGAACTAATGTTCTACGCTGGCCAGCTAGTTACCTAACAAGGTGAACGACTTCCAGTTACAGTGTTCTCAACACCATAAATCAGCCAGTCACAATAGCTCGTTTCCCCAAGAAGGTGTTTTTGGCATCATAAAATATTTTTCACACTGGCTCCACACTTTATATTCCTTAGAAATGCTTATGAATTTGGATCCAAGTCTGGCCTTTATAGTTTATCAAGAGCCAAACTTTCTGCTTATGGTTAAAAAATTATATTGGACTGACGGATTATCAGTTATTGAGACAGATGGAAGAGGGGACCTATACTTTGTAAGATGTTTCTGTTGTTTTGAGGGCAAGTTTGAGAATTGTTTAAAACTGTGATTACGGAGATCACAAGTGGAAACGTTAAATTGGACGGAAAATGTCAAATAAGTCAGGGGTTTCCTGGAAGTGCAGTCATCAAACGTCTTGCCTTCACTTGGGAGATCAATATGGGCAAAAAAGTGCCGTAAGGCTTTTGGCAATAATGTGAAATTCTCTCGAACTGTAACCACTGCCATATGAGCGCTTGGTTGTTATTGATCTTTCTATTTTGTGGGCTTGGCTCCGAAGTCATGAGCAGAGTCTAAGACTTTATGAAAGGACTATTAAAAAGCATAGGAGATCAGGAAAACCAGGTGTAATTTGGGCTGTTTTTCCCTGTTGTTAATCACTCCGCATGCCTTGAAATTTATGTCCTATGTATTTGTTTTTTTTCTTACCTGTGCTGGCATAAAGTATGGATAAGGCTTGGGGCGTTTCATAATTCAATAATAAACTGCTCTGAGGTGGCATTGATGTAAAATTGTGGTGTATTTAAACCATCCAACTCCCCCTGAAGCTCTGGAGTTCTGTCTTGATGAAACTTGTAGCTGTCATACAGTATTCATTTTATCTACCCACCTTCACTGTTCCACAGCCGGACGGGCTGGCTGGAAGTCCAGGCCAGTCCAGAAGAACAAAATGAGTGTGAATATACTTCGGCAAGAAGAGCTCATTGCACAGAAGAAAAAGGAAATTGAAGCAAAAATGGCAGAACAGGCAAAGAAAAGCTTGCAGGCTACCAGCAAGCCACTTGCCCCAAGGTATGTTCTTGTGTTCGGAGTGAAGTGAAATGTCTCTTTTTGTCCCCTGAAATGACACTGGCAGTATCCCATGGGCTTGATATCTGACTTTACTATGGCCTAGCTGAGTTGACAGATGTTCTCTGCCATGTTTTTTTTTTGTTTTGTTTCATTACTTCTTTTTTCACTGCTGTAGGCCAGAAGAATGGCTGCCTAGTAAGGTTCACACTGTACTCTGCTGTGTACAGGTAAATGATTGAGTGATGAAATATGGATATTTGTCTTTATTTAAAAATTTTTTTTTTTTCTTGGTCACAAAGCTCTCCAAGCTCAGAGGGTTCCTCCAACAAATTCAGCAATGATGGCAGCTTCCTCCAGCAGTTTCTTAAGATGCAGAAGGAGAAATCAGGCACCGACTCAGGTATGTGTTGGACCTGTGGTGTCATTCTGCTCTATGGGCTCTGGAAGTACTCATGTTTTATTCCCCAGACCATAGGAAAATACTATCAAGGCCCAATTGGTTGCATATGACACCTAAAATGTAAATATTAATAATCAATCAAATTAAATTGGTTTTCTTCAGATGTATGGTATTGTATATACTGGTCTATGAATAAATCAATTTGTTTTTGCCAGTGGTACAGTAAATTGTCTCATGTCAACAGCAAGCGCAGTTATATGAAGATGAAAAATTATGCCATTGCAGCAGAAGTGTATTATCTATAATGACAAATCACATTTTTTGTCATCTGTGCTACTGTGTTTGTGTCTCAGTTGGTGGTATGTTGTCTTGTTTTATGAAATGTGATGACTGTGCTTTGTTTTTCATTTTTTTTATCCACTGTTGTTGGGTACAGGGCCCAGCAGCGAATCCAAAAGCCCGACTGCCCCTGGCCCAGGACAGTCCTCCGGAGTGATCCAGCCGCAGAAGAAGAGCATCCTGATTGGGAAGCGCCCTGGCCTGGGCATTAGCAGCATGCTTAGCCAGTTCAAGAATTACTCCCAGGCCAAGAAGGCCCCACCACGACCCCCGCGCCCCAGCATCTTCCTCTCACCTGACGATGAGGATGAGGAAACGGACGACTCGCACTTCCTGGAGGTCAAAGGTAACCACCACACCCATTGCCTTCACTCTAGTTTCAGTTGGAGCAAGTGTTTACGGTTGAGACGTGCCGAACGCGATGGCCACTAGCACGAGGTCGTTGTCCCTGAAAGGAATGCTGAGTTGGCTTGTGACGCAAGGCTATCCGTTGTATGAGCAGCTCAGTGGCGGCAAGAGCGATTCCAAACAAATTTAGTCATGTTCCGTGCGTCTTGACTGTAAAGGCTAATTTATATTTTGCACATCCATGAAACCCATCAGCCTGAGGGTGGGGCATGTAAAGAAAATTTTTTCATCAGCACGGTCAACTTGGACTGTTAACGTACCTCTGAGAGTTCGCGTTGACTGCACATTTACAAAACTGAGCCAATCCATTTGTCAACTGACTTAGCAGTTAGAGGCCAATCCAGTTGTCGTTTAGGTTGTGCCTAGAGACTTGTCTGCAAAAACAGTTAAAAAAAAAAAAGTGTGTCAATTGAATAGACTTTTCTGCAGGCTGATAGGTTTTGGAAACGTGCAAACCATAAACAATGCTTTAGGTGCCAAGTCAGTGGCAGGAATCTCAAATTGAAATACTGGAGGGCTACTGTTTCAGCCAGTTCATAATGTCTTCATGCACTGAAGATCTGAATTTAAAGGAGCTGCCTCATGATTACTAAGCATGCGCACAATGTTCATCCCAAGAATGTGACTCTGCTTGACTGATAGTCGTAATCTAATTCCATCCTTGCCAATCTGCCTTCTTTTTACATTGTATTAATATATTTTAGTTACTCTGGCATTATGCGTTTTATATTTAGGAGCCTTCATTGGAAATTTGAGCATTCAAAGAGCTATTTTAAGCTCAAGTCATGGGATACAAAAAATGTAAGCTGGTTGCCATCACTGGTAAAAATGGAAGATGAAAGATGCCTCCTAGATTTTCACTTGCAGTTGAGCAGATTTACTTCTTTCAAAATTGTGAGCATGCACAGCAATCTTGACACAGCTCCTTTAAGTTTTTGGTTCGTTAAATAAATCTGCGCACTTCGTTTGCATAGACTAAAGTGGCAGTCTTATCTAAGCTAGTTTGGACTTTGACCCTCCAGATTTGTAGAAGGTGACCCCAGCAAAAGGGCGAGTACAATACTACTTTTAGCCTGGTTTGCGCGTATCGGAGCTCATTAGGCGAGAGGTTGTTTTGTTGGATGCTCCAAGTATGATGGCTAATTAAAAACTAGCTGAAATATAAACAGTTTTACAATGCAGTCCAGTTCTGCAGTTTTGGAATGATGTGCTTTATGATTGCGTACAAACAAATCTCCTGGTGTGCTTACGGGAACGCATTTGTTACGGTAGATACTTCTGCGTCACAGTTTGCGGCCGTTGTAAATATTTGGGTGAGGTAAAAGCAGCTCCAGGGAGTTTTGTTGTGCTCATACAGTTTGTATATTATGGTTGGAAAAAGAAGGAAAATGATTATTTTTTCCCCCCACTCTATTCCCTCTTAAATCCTGCCCGCCTCTCAGTGTGTCCTCCTTGCGGGGGAGTAGCGGCGTGAGAGTGTGTGTGTGCGCGTGAGTACGCCTCGGTACTGATAGCCTGCTTAAAGTTTCCCCCCCAGAGGACCGGGAGGTCCGAACCATTCTGGACAAGATGGCCGTGTTCGTGGCAGAAGGGGGGCCAGAGCTGGAGCGGAAGGCCATGGAGGACTACAAGGACAACCCGCTTTTCTCGTGAGTCTCGGTGCCTGATCTGAAAAAAAAAAAAAGTCTTCAAAGCCATTCATTTCAGAAATCCAAAAATAAGACCTTTAAAAAGTGTTAATTTCTTAAATCTGGTATCCAAACGAAATAAAAATCAACCTCATCTTGTACGATGTCGCGCAGATCAGGACAGCAGAAACGATTCTCCCAAATGTTAAACGACAATCTGTCAGTAAAATTTTTTTTTTTTTCCAACCGAGTTCTGCACAGATGACATTCCTTCTTAGCATACCAGCCAATTACATTACTCCTGCAACAAATGTTGCAGACTCTGATTGTTCACTTTCAACGCGATCACACTCGCACAACCTCCTTCGGCGTTAACTTAAGAGCAAGCAGACAGTTCGAGCTGAGACACATTGCTTCATAGCCAGTTTCATAGCCATTATGTATGCAACCATGTATTACTTTTCTCTTTGATTATATGGCCATTTTGCTGGCTAGCTAATGCTTTTTAAAGTAAATCTTTGTTAATAATTCCCATATTTAGCGATGTCACTTGGTTTTTGCCATAACTTCACTAGCTAGCTCACTATAACTGCAATTGCTCTTGAGCTAGCCAGGTAGCAAGTTTGCTATAATGTTCCAAAAATCTGGAAGCACTATTCCGACACATGAAAGTGCCACAAAATATATCAAAGAAGTTCACGCCTAATACTGCTAGCTAAGTTGGCAAAGTCAGGGCAAAACAAAATCATATCTCTTAAATATGTTGATTATTTAAAAAGATTGTACGCAGTTAACGTTTGCTAGCTAGCGAGGTGGCAGTATAGTCTAATGAGTTATGTAACTTAACACGTGATTGCGCAGGCACATAGCAGTTTAATCAAAGACAGAATAGGATAGCCAGTATCTTTGGCATATGTCTATGCGTGTAATGTGGTCCAGTTACCATGACATAAGTTAATTAAGACGCCTCCCTAGTGCGTGCAAGCCGTCCGAAGAAACTGAGTGGCTGGTGACAATGAGAGACATCGTTTTTCACGCAACTACCTAACGTATGTTTACTGTTGCGATGAAAATACTGGAGTAGCCCTCCAGTATTTCAATTTGAGATTCCCGCCACTGAAATTTGTCAATAACCGAAAGTAATGCATCCAGCATGATTGCTAAAATTAAACATGTGATTAGGTCAGATGTAAAATAATTGTTTTTTTTTTATATATGTTCATACATGTTCATATGTGTTAATGTTTATGTTTATATGTTAAATAATGTATTTCATTAAACATTACAAAATTGTCCCGAAATCTTAGAAATTGTTTGTGCTGCTTGCTTTTCTCCTCGTGAAATTGGCCTGAAATTTTATTTTGAGTGGCATTGAAAAGTCTTCAAAAGTCTTAAATCTTTTCTGCCTAAAGCTGCAGGAATCGTGTTGATAATCTTGGGAAAAAAATGTTTTTGCAACATTGCTAGGACTTATTTTTGTGAAGGCTGGGCTTATACCGTGAAGTTTGAATGTATTTGGGCAGTGACACAGTTTCAATGTACTATTGCTCTTGTTTGTGAAGTATTCATTTTTCTGAATATTCAGGAATGCCTGTGATTCCCATTTGGTTTGTTTAAAGTGGATTTATATATCCTCCACATAATGTATGGACTATCTGTATGGAGTAAAAATCGCAGGAATAACAGCCCTTTAAAATTGTGCGACTGTTGAAATACAAATGGTCCTCACTGTCAATAACTCATCTTGCAGTGAACCTCCTGCGTGGTGTGGGTTTTGCTCTTCAGCGGCTTTTCGTTTTATATTTGCAGCTTTCTGTATGATAAAAATAGCAGAGATTATCTGTACTACAGAAGGAAAGTGGCTGAGATAAGGAAAGAAAACCCAAAACCGGAGCCGCCCTCGCGTCTCAATGGTAAGACAGAAGTTTGTGGTGTGTTTTTCTTCAAGCTCTTCCCCACCATTAATTCTACTTTCTCCATTTCCCTTACTCAAAATAGCTTGCAATTAGAGACTCCCAGCTGTCGGCTTCTCACTGTTAATCTGCAGTACATGTCACTATTGATAAGACCGGATGTTAAGTGGGATGCGGTGTCTCCAAAACAACATTGTTTTTTCATGGCACTATCAGTTCGTAGATGGAGGAGTTGACTTTTCAGGAAGCGTAAATCATATCATGTTAAAAATATTGTCATGTGAGCGTTATTGTGGCTATTTCATTTCCTGTTCTGTAGATATTTCCTGCCTCTGAAGTATGGGGGAAAGTAATGTTTTTGAAAATTCCATATTGTTTTAAATTGTCCCAGTCAAAGAGAAATTACCGCAGTTGGCGCTGGCCTTTTGAAAAATCTCTCTGAATGTTCTATAACTCCACAACTGTCAATTGGCAGTAATGATGGTGACATCAAAATTAGAATGTTCAGTTTTGAAGATTATACTTTAAAGTTTTGTTTGATCCTGAGAGGGATCAGGGAAGTTCAGGGAAACTTTAGATCCGATCATCTTTTTTCTTAACCCCACTCACCCTCCCCCATGCCTGTCCCTCTCTTATGCCCCTACTTGCTGTAGAGTCTAAGTTGCAGTTGAGTAGTTGTGTGCGTTGAACCCCAGTACTGATAGCCTGCTTAAAGTCTCCCCCCCAGTGGACGAGGAGACCCAGCGCGTGGCCGAGAAGCTGGCCAAGTTTGTGGCGGATGGAGGCCCCGAAGTGGAAGCCATTGCCGCCCAGCACAACCGAGACAACCCCGCGTTCAGGTGGGTGTTTCCGCTCCACTGCCTGGAGTTGATCTGTTCAGAACAGGGGCTGCCCAGTTGTGTTGCCACCTGAAGGTCAGACGTAGTGTTTCCAGATCCGACTGTTATGGTACTCTGGTGTGCTGACCAGGCAAAGCCAGGTGCGCCCTGAAAAATTTAGTGATGCGTGTTCAACTCATTTGGGGTTCCAGTGGTAAATTAGTGTAAATTTCTATCTCATGGCGCTGACTGAGTCGTGTTATTTTCAGGCCAGTGCAGGATCCAGTATGGCTTTCCTAGCCTCTGATTGGCTGATGCATTTTTGGATCAAATTTGCTACAAACGTTCGCCTCTAAGCCCTGACTAAGTGTTGTTATACATTGGATTAATTTAGAATCCAGTATGGTTGTCCTGGTATCTGACTGGTTGATGAATTTTTGACGTCTTCTCAATTTATTTTGGGTACATTTGGATCAAACTTTTTAACTCATTGTGCCTGGAGCCGCAGTTCCGAGAGCCAGGCACAAGACCAAAGCCTGGCACAAATTGGCACCAAGCAGACCCCGTCTCCTTCGGGTTATTTCAGGAGCCTCAGGGGCTGAGGCGTCACTGCTAACAACAGACAACATGGGTTTGGTTAAAGTGCTCTAAAGGTTATTTATGAATTTTATACAACTTCTTTTTCATGAAATCAGAAGAAGACATTCCAGCTTCATGATATATAAAAAAACAAGAAAAATTTGGTTGTTTAAGGCAAATACTTACCTTCAACACCTATGTTTCATTGGATCATTAAATCCATGACTGAGGAACAAACGCAATCCAGAGCACAAAAAATTCAAGGTGATATTTCAGAAAAAGGTAGGTATTGTGTATAGTATACACAACATACCTTTTCATGTGTTTATACGTGTCCATCAATGTCCATTCTCTCCAGAAACTACTACTATGTCCACACAAATTTCAGTCCGTGTCAAGTCTTTATATTCATGATTGTTGGAAAAAAAAAACAATTTAATATTCACAACAACTTAAAATAAAGTGGCTCTCAAACTTGGTCCTGGTGCACCCTGTGTGTGCTGGTTTTGTTCCAACGGCAATTATAGGATTTTAATAAGCTGTTAATTTGTCCTGATTAGATTTTTTATTTAAATTATTTTCATCTTAAGCCACATTTTAACATAAATATCCATGTGTGTCATGAGAAATAAAAAACCCTTTTAGCATATCATGTTTCTATTTCTATATTGTGAGCAAATCCAGTTAACAACACTTCTAAATAGATCAATTTGGACACCGAGAAAATCAGTCAGCTGGCTGCCATGGCAGCCATATTGAAAATGCTATATAGAGCTGTTAATTAGCGCTATTTTTGCACAAATTGAGCTGAAACTTGGTATATGGGTAGCTTTTGGCAATCAACGACATATAAAGAACTGAGGAGGGAATATCGGTCTCATTTCTTTGTTTGGGGCAGTGAATTTGGTCATGAACAAAATACTGCAATATTGGGTCAAATAGAAGTCTTACCTGACCATAAAGAAACAAAGTGCAGATTTACCAAAAAATGTACATCTTTAATTAAAACATTTAATCTAAAATGAAAGAATGAACAAAATGAAAATACAATAGTCAGCATAGTGAAATTGTCAGTTGCATTACCTCAATAGCTGCTTAACCTAACATGGCTCAAAAGAATCAATGAATCACTATCAGAAATGGTAGTGCTAGTTGGCTACATTCACACACCATGCACGTGGACTCCGTAGCGTAACCTGGCCAAATTTGGAAACCAAAACAAACGTCGTTGTCTAATCCTCATCCATAGTACCCACTGACGCTTCAGCCAAGTAACACTACGTGTGTCCACAGTAAATGAATTTCTGGGAATGAAAATCATTAATTTATGCACATGTCTGCAGTAGACAAACATTCTCCAAAGCCATGATTCGCATCGCATTTTATCGCTTGTCTCCTATCCCCACGTCAAACGTCCACTTACCTCCGTCATCTTTTACCTTCTTCACTCTGGGGAGATAATCCCTTCCAGAATGTCCCATTTTGCAGAATTTTATTCCCTTATGCCATGCCCCGCGGCTATGTTTGCCATCTACATCTGCTCCGAATTTGAAAATGAAACATCTCAGGCGATTGGTTCAAAAAGGGTCACTTTGTATGGGTTGCCCAATCACATAAGGGGCATCTCTCGCTTTTGGTTTCCCAGTCTCCACGTAGGCTCATTCCCATCTTTGCCGTGACAAAACACGGCTGGTGTTACCGTTCTGCATCAAACGGAGTGTCTACCAGTGGAGCATAACGATGGAGACAGAACCAATCTAGTTTCCGAGGCACGCGTTTCTTTCAAGCTTTGTTTTTGCGTGGTGCGCGCTTTCTTTCCTCACCTGAATTATTTTTTTGGTGCGCTATGGTGCGCTGGCGAAAGCGCGCCTTAAAACACAGTGACTGACTTTGGCCCTTTCCCACTGTCACTTTAGACAATAAAATATGTAAAAACTAATATTTGAGAGCTTATTGAAGGTTACAGGTGTCCAGGTGTGCTACAGTGCCCTGGGCACTATTTTCTTATATGAGAATGACTTCACTCCAAGTTAATAGTGCATTTGCTGCTGCTGCTGCTGATTAACTGTGTAATATCACTTAGCCCCAGCATGATTATGTTGGCATGTTGTACAGTAGAGTTTACTGCAATTGAAAAGAATTATTACAGTGTCAAACCAGGTGAATGATACAGGCCCCATGTGCCTTTTTATAAAAGGAGTCAATGTGTTAAGTGCTTCTCTTTAGCAGAAGTATCATCAGTGATGTCCTGTTATGCAACTTGCAGGTTAGCCATTCTTCAGTTTTGGGATCTTGGCCTTTTGTCTGAGGATATGGTGAAGTTGACTGCATGCATGTGACTTTTTGTCTTTATTTTGACCACTTTTGGCGCAGTGCAAACAGGATTTAATGTCTGGCCTTTTGTGAATTACAGAGCTTTAACCTTTCCTCAGAAGCGGGCTGAAATGTCGGCTATCTGCCACAAAACCTCACAGGCGACAAGGAACCCTGAAAACATCGTTTTTTTGCTCTTTAAGGTTTTTGTATGAGCCCAGTAGTGCTGCTCACCGCTTCTACAGAGACAAGGTTGAAGAGTTTCGACAGGGCGACCAGGGGCAGAGCCCCCCGCCGCAGCCAGCCAGAGATCCCGCAATGGCGCTAAAGAGGCCAGCCATCCCGCAGCCCGACCACCAGGTCAGCCTCGCAAATCTGGCTCCTCCACCTGAGCAAGCCGGCGATACCCCACCCACAGCCATCAAAAGGAAGAGGAAGAGCCGCTGGGGTGCCGAGGACGACAAAGTGGATCTGCCCATTCCCCCGATTATCATCCCGCCGGAGTCCGAGCCTGAGCCAGAGGGCCCTTCCCTCTCCGGTACACGCACCGAGCTGTACCTGTTTCTCTGACTTAGCCTGCATAACTGTGGTCCCAATCTGCCCTGCTCTCTGTCTTTATTTATCTTCAGCTTGGTTCACTGTTTCTCTGAGTTCCCTCCAGCATAACTGTGGCCGCAGTCTGCCCTGTTTTCTGTCTTTATTTATCTTCAACTCAGTTCACTCTTTCTGAGTTACCTCCTACGTGACTGTGTCCTCAGTTTGCCCTGTCCTCCCTCTCTATCATCTCAAACTCATTATTTCCTGTTTCTGAGTTACCTCCTACATGACTGTGTCCCCAACTTGCTGTATCATCTCTCTCTGTTGATCACAAACTCAGTTTCCTGTCCTTCTGAGTTTTTCTCTACATAACTGTGTCCTAAAAATGCCATGTGTTCTGTCTCCATGACTTCCTCAGTCCTCTGTCCCTCTCCGTTCCCTGCATTACTGTGTCCCCAGTCTGCCTTGTCCTCTGTCTGTCTCTCTCAAACTCGGCTCCCTTCTCTCAAAGTCACCTCCTGCATAACCGTGTCCCCAAAGTGCCTTGTTCTCTGTCTCAATCGTCTCAAACTTTGAGTCCCTCTGAGTTTCCTTCTGCCTTGCTGTGTCTGTAAACTGCCCTTTCCTTTTTTTTCACGGTTTGACCCAAGTTTGACCTTCGTTTCCTATCCATTTGTGTTTCCTCATGTATCTGTAATCCCAAACTGCTGTGGTTTCAAAGTCAGTTTCCTGTCCTTCCAAGTTACCTCCAGCGTATTTGTATCCTCAAACTACCCTATTCTGTCTTGTGTGATTTTGAAACCTGTTTCCTGTCCTCTGTGTCCCCAAACTGCCCTCTCTGCTTTCTCCTGTCATAACTCTGTACAGACAAGTTATATCGTCCACGAAACAGAACTGGCTAATTGTAACATTTCTATGGAAATTGCCAGGGCTACCAAATATTGAAGTCTGGTAGGGCAGCACAGCACTTGGCTCTGATAAATGTGCAATAGTAGAATGTTTATAATAGTAAAATGAATGGATGTGAGCTGTATCACAGTGATTTTATAATAAGTTCATATTTTCATGACATTTAGCAAAGTAGCCCTAAATAAATGTAGAGTTTGAATGGGATTTTTCACCTTTCTCCAGTATGCTCGGAAAGTTGGATGCTAACCCTGTTTCTGTATGGCATCGGCTGTGTGGCTTGGAATGCCAGGGGACGTCCGCGCAGTGCCGTGGGTTGCGTCTGTTGCCTCACAGCAAGTGGGTCAAGGGTTTGATTCTGATCTGGTAGTTTGCAAATTCATGTGGGTTTACGCTGGCTTCCTTCCCACGGACCAAAGGCATGCATGCCAGGCTAATTGGAGACTCTAAATTGCCCTTAGGCATGAGTAATATACGATTCCTAAACTGCATTGCTTTGAGTATGAAGACTCGAGTAATACAACCTTACGTAAGTGTTGAAAGGGTTGTCAAGCATACATAAATCTATCAGTTGGTGCACCGGTGTGCGGCCGTCTCCTGTTGATTCTTGCTGGTGTGTCTTTTTCAGCTCAAGAGCTGAGGGGCCTGGGGTATAAGAAGGGTAAACCGGTGGGGCTGGTGGGGGTGACGGAGCTCTCCGAGGACCAGAAGAAGCAGCTCAAGGAGCAGCAGGAGGTACAGGGTGCCTGGTGCCACAAGCCTATGACTCTGGCGCCTTATCTCCATCCTGTTTGAATTGGGCTCAGTTAGCTGTGTAGACGAGTGAAGTGGCTAAAATGGGATCCTGTTGACATGAGAGTTGATGCAGTGTCTTTGAATTTATGGTAATAATCACTTTGTTAGATGGACAGAATGATTGAATATAGAATGCGGATAGCGGATATCACGGATAGCAAATGATGGCAAAATCCGGATATACATTGGAATCACGAATCTCTGCACTTGCAGTAAGACCAAATTACTCAAGCCTATTTTAAATGCATACTATTTTGTTCATCCATATTAAATTATATATATATAATTATATATTATGTACTCACCCATGTCTATTAGTTTATTTGTCTGGACAATATATCTCAAATTTCTCAATCAATTTCAGTAGTATTTTTTGGAAGGGTGGACCCTGGCCTTACGAATAATCCATTAGATTTTGGAAGTGATTTGGATCACCATCTGGATCCAGGAATTTTTTTTGAAAGGATTCTTCACCAGTGCAAGATTGGAATAATTTCCTCGGTGGTCTGCACTCTCTGAGTGCTGCTTGGATTCAGATTGAAATAATCACTTATTCATAAACCAACAATTGTGCTAGTGTTTGGTTCTCAGAATTGATTTGTACACTAATCGTGCAAGTCCACTGTACCAGCCATCTTTCAAATAGAAGATATGGGACTAGCAATTTTGTCCTTTTCATTCAGTCCTGTTGAAAATCCAGATATTTTCCATTTATCGGTGTTTGATCCAGACAACCCAAAAAACAAAAATTTTTAAGGAAAATTAAATTTCTCCTCCGTGTAGGTGAAAGTGGGTATGTAAATGGGTTGTGTGTGTGTGTGTTCCCTGCAGATGCAGGAGATGTTCGACATGATCATGAAGCACAAGCAGGCGATGCAGGAGATGCAGGTGATGTGGGAGAAGGCGGTGCGGGACCATCAGCACGAGTACGACAGCGACGAGGAGGTGGATCAGGATGGCACCTGGGAGCACCGGCTCCGGCAGATGGAGATGGAGAAGACTCGGGGTGAGCCATGCCCCCTCCCCCCCTTGTGTCCACCCCTGGGTTCTGCAAAAATAACCCTGACCACGTCTGGATCTCAATTCATCTCACTTCAGTTTTATTTGTTCAGTGCTTTTTGCAGAGGAACTGACACTGTGCAATGAAAGACACTAACAAAGACACTATACAATGTAATGTAACCAAAATCCTCAACTTTGCTTGCACCAGAAGTATTTGGACCGTGTCACTATTTTACTTATTATGCCTCCGTGCACTGCTGCAGTGGATTTGAAATGAATCAGTCAAGATGCGATTGAAGTGTTAGCTTTAATTGCTGCCATTTTCATGACTATAAATGAGGAGGTTTTAACTCAAGGTGCATACCACTGGTGACACTTAATAACGAAAGGGTATAATTTGAATTCACCAGAAAACATTGAAAAAAGCCTGAATAGCAAGCGTCATGATGTTCTTATTGCCTGGAATTGCTTTTTGGCACAATACTTCAGCTTGATGGTGCAGCCAATTGATGAGATGAGCTGGGTCTTGGATGCAGGAAGCTTTGTGCATGACTTTTCCTTTCCAAACCCTGATTCTCCTCCAAAATCTCGCAAAATAAATGGGAAGTCCTCCCATCTACTTTGTTCAAGATGCCTAAATTTCCTGACCAGCACTGTTTCTCATTCAGGAAGTAGCCTATTACTTATTGATGAAATCGGGAAGTGCTTCCTGGGTGGAAAGAATGCATGGCTGCTCTTCTACTCTTTGGCTCATGTACTTTCTACGTTTGTGCCTGTGGCTGGAGATGCTGAGGGCGAGTAAATGTGCTTAATTTGATTTGTCTGCTAACAGAATGGGCGGAGCAGCTGACTGAGATGGGGAAGGGGAAACACTTCATCGGGGACTTCCTGCCACCCGACGAGCTGGAGAAGTTCATGGAGACCTTCAAGGCTTTGAAAGTAAATGTGTGGTGATTGCAGTCCAGTCACTACTTGGGATAGATTCAGTAACTATTTGTGGAGGGAAAGAAGGATAAGACTGGGCCAACCATTGTGTATGTGCACAATCATGGACACAGACGCAGATACACCTGAGCAGTGGTTCCCTAACCTGTTCTCGGCCACTTGACAGATCCAGGTATTTGTCATATTCCACCTTAAGCACACCTCATGTAATGAATCATGAGCTTCATTAGCTGCTTCAGGTGTGCGTGAGCTTAGAACGGAACAGATACTTATATCTGGGTGGTGTGCCCCAAGGGTATGTCTGAGATCCATCGCTCTTTGGAACTCCTGTCGGCAGCGCCGAGGAATTGTCTCCTTGACCTATCACCCTGTGCTCCACCTCATGTCGCTCTCAAGTAATCTGTGAGCAGATTTTGGTATCCACGCAAATCTCAACAGCTTAGGTGCTCTTATTTTATTACAGCTAAATGTGTTTACAGAATTTCACATGTTCGATCCCATCAGTGCGTTTGTCTTTGTCCTGAAGAGCCTATTTATTGCATTGCTTCTACAGGAAGGGCGCGACCCGGACTATTCAGAGTACAAGGAGTTCAAGCTGACGGTGGAGAACCTCGGCTTTCAGATGCTTATGAAGATGGGCTGGAAAGAGGGGGAGGGGCTTGGCTCTGAAGGACAGGGAATCAAGAACCCTGTAAACAGGTAGATGCAGTCGCACAAGCCTGTCCAACTGTGCTCATAGCCACGCATGTATCAACACACGAACACCAGACTTCTGCTCGCTCTCATACATACTCTTATCTGTCTTATTGGATGAGAGATGACTATTGTGTTGTTTTGCCATTATCTCTGATAACTGCCTAAGGTGGTACACAACAAATACTGGGATATTGGTGGTTTGTGCCACAAGGATATGATTGGACGTGATCTGTGATCTTCGGTCATTAATTTGTCTTGCATTTAGGCTGGAAAATACTAATAGCAAGCATGAAATACTCTGATGCCCCGC
Organism: Gymnothorax reevesii; assembly: GCA_029721435.1. Classification (NCBI taxonomy): domain Eukaryota; kingdom Metazoa; phylum Chordata; class Actinopteri; order Anguilliformes; family Muraenidae; genus Gymnothorax; species Gymnothorax reevesii. The sequence goes on from CM056575.1 coordinate 31,407,799, forward strand.
CATGGGATAGCTGATATCCTGAACAAAATACAGGAAAGAGTAGAAAGCATTTTCAAAAAATGGAGGACAGAGGGAAGTATGAAGATGCACATCTGTGCAATACGATGTATCTATTTATTACAATTTGTGGAAAAATGTTGAACAGTTTTGTAGTTCTGGCCTGGAGAAGAAACAAGGCTGATGGGCGAGACGTGCGTACGGACAGGCAGAGGCGCAGCCCTCATTTCTCTATCCCCCCTTCCACTTCGTGGTAGGGGATAGAAAAAACATTTAATTTAAGACCGGCTCTTGAACCAATAAAAGTTTTGGTGAAATTAAACAACTTGAGTGGAAGTAAAACTCATAAAATGCTGAAAATGCTGCAGTCGTGTCTGGCTGGGCTGTTTTGATTTGCTTTAATTATTGAGAATCTGCCAAGCTCTGAATATTTTGACCTTAACAGTTCAGGAAGTTATTAGTTAAGTGGTTTGTGGCACTGTGGAGAGGAGCTTTTCTTGCTTCATACCCAAAGGGCCTGTGTTTTGTACATTATGTTATTTCCTTCAGTTTATGAGCAGGGAGTAAATAATAACAAAAGGTCTCAAGTGCGTCATATAAACAAACATTCCCGACAGGCAAAATGAGGTCTTTCAGAGGAGTGACTGTACGCCTGTTTATTTACACAGTGCTGCAGTAACAGGGAATGAATTTAGTTTCTATGTGTTCTGACATTTTAGGAAAATGTGACATTCTACTTCAATGCAAATTAGAACCAACTGAATGAAATCGACTGAAATGAGTGGTTTTCTTTTTTTTTTTTTTTTCTTTTTTTGATTTCCCGGACGTAATTATTCATCGGAAGGAGTGGGTTGTAGCACTGGCTGTAAAAGCAAATTGATCCTGTTGCAAATTGTCAGTGGTATAATCTGTATAATATATTTACTTTGGAGGGGTTACGTTTAGTTTTTCAAATTTGCGCTGATGATGTTCCTTTTCTTCAGAGTCCATGAAAATCCTTCTCTTATAGCTGTTGCACTAATCCGGCACAGTCATATTTTTGTAACTTATTGAAAACTGCCCGACGTCATCAATCAGACATATTGACAGACACTTTGTAATTATACAGATCTTATGAGGTAAACTGTCTGATAAAATTAAAGGCATTGAGCCCAGTGTTGCTTTTTTTGTGACAGACAGTGCCATCTAGTGGTTAAGTACACTAGATTAGATATTGTGAAGAACGGAGAGTGAACTGGAATGAAAATTGGTTGGCACAAATACTCTTGGGTTGGATGAAGGGTTGGGGTCAATTCCTGTATTAGAATTTGAAATGGAATTGATAAATGAGGGATTTATTTGAAATGGGAATGCATTATTTCGAATTGAAGCAGAATGGGAATTGATAAAATGGAATTGACTCCAACATTACTTGCCTGCGATGCGCTGTGAATGTCACCGTTGATTTTTAATTTGTTTTAAATGCCATCGCTTCCTACCTCCATGTGAATGTCAATAGATTGCCCGATCTAGCTGTCTGTCCTTTAGAAGAACATTCTCATTCTGATGACTTTAAGTCTTAATGGAGTGAGTCTCCTAGTTCACTGCGAGCCTTGTCTCCCCAGCTGGAAAGCTCATTTGTGTAATATTACTCTTATGTGGCTCAGCAAGCACCATTAACCAAGCTGCAAGCTTAATTTTTGCAGTTGTGCCTCATTATGACACACAGCAAATACCATTTTCCAAGCTGCAAGCTTAATGTGCGCAGTTGTGCTGCGTTATGGCACCTAGAAAATGCCCGTGCTGCACCTTCTATTGTGTTGTCGTGCCTCATCGTGGCACGTAGTGAACACCATTTCCCATACTGCACTTATTTTTGTATTGTTGTGCTTCATTTTGGCACTTAGCAAACACCATTTCCCGTACAGCAAAGTTCATTTTTGCAGTTTTGCCTCATCATACCACTTAACAAATACCAGTTCCGTAGCTGCCAGCTTCATTTGCACAGTTTTGCCTGGATTTGTCACATATGTTTGCCACGGAAGTAGCAGTAAAACTAGTTGGTTGTGTGCCTAACCTGATGTTGCATCTGTGTGCATGTGCATTTTTGTGTGTGTTTGGCCGTGTGTTTTTCTCTGTGTGTTTGTGTGTGTTTTTGTGTGTGTGTGTGTGTGTGTGTGTGTGTGTGTGTGTGTATTTGTTTCTGTGCGAGGGCGAGCGCGCTTGTGTTTTGCGTTTGTGTGTGTTTTGTTTATGTTTGTGTGTGGATTTATGTATGTATGTGTGCGTGTGCTTGTTTTTTTTTTGTTTGTTTGTTTGTGTGCTTCACAGGGGCACTACGGCGGTGGACGGTGCAGGGTTTGGAGTTGACCGCCCTGCGGAGCTTTCCAGCCACGATGATGAGTATGATGCTTTCCGCAAGAGAATGATGCTGGCTTACCGCTTCAGACCAAACCCCTTGGTAAGTTGGTTACAGGCCAATCTGCACAGCTCCAGACTATTTCGACTGATATTTTCAGTGAGCAATTGTCTATTCCTTTGTAAAAAGTTAGTCAGTCTGTGGATAATGACAAATTAGATGGTCATTTAGCACTTACATTTGAGTTGGGGCGAGTTGGGCCCATATAAACATATTCTTGCAGCTTACCTGGTTAATGTCCAATCTTGTGAGGTTTCAAAGAATAAAGAACAAATGACAATAAAAAATAATTTTCATTTTCTATGCACATCAAAATGCATGTACCTTACATCATCATTGCTTTGATTGAAGGCTCTCTTTGTACCAGAACTGGCAATTTTAGCAATAATAAGTTTTGTATTACATTTCTTCTATTTCAGAATAATCCAAGGAGACCATATTACTGAGCAACATGGCTTGAATGTATTCAATGATTCATTCTCTCTTTTTGAATCGTTTGACATCCTCATCAAAAGTGAAGAAAGTCGAGTCAACTGAAGACTTCTTTGAGCGAGGAGCGTTCTGGCTACTCTGTGCTTTCACATCCCAGAATAAAATTATTTGGGCGTGTTTTCTCAAAAACACAATAATGTATAATCATGGGTGATGAGGCTGAAACCTTCGCCATTGAGTAAAAAACTAGTAATACCTCCTATACGCCAAATACCCAATATTTATAGCGGTTAGAGCTCTTCTGACTTGGATTGGTGAATTTCACAATGCTCACTCCTAAGGCCTGTTTTTGATGATTGTGACTGCAATCTGAACTCTGAATACAATTCTCGTTTCACGATTGTCTGTCCAATTGCCGCTACTTGGCCGCTCTTTGGCTGAATGGTTTGTTTCTTCATTTTAATTTTTAAAAAAAATTCATCCTTTTATGTGGATTTAAGAGCTGGTGCAGTATCATTATTGTTAACAGTATCCAGGGCTTGTGACTACCAAACCGCATATACATAAACGGACACAAAATTTGTTTACTTTAGTGTCCTGTGTCAAGTGTAACGGTATTCTTGTGTCAAGCTTAGGTTTTGAATACATAAGAGCATAGATCAAGAAGTTCTTTCCTGTTAACAATAAATTCTCATGTGTAAAATGTTCTTCAGGCTGAAATCTTATCTTTTTTCCCTGTTCAAACACAGTCTGCACAAAAAATGTATTCAAGCTCTTGTACCTAATTAATATTCTTCAATTGTGAAAACACTTCTTGCAACCTCTAACTGGGGGGGATGGGATGGTATGGAAAATGTATGCAAAAATAGAAAGCAGCGATTTCTGAATTTACTGTAATAATGTGCTGTTGTACTGTTTTCAATGTAATACTGGTCCAAGATGATTTACAAACCACTGCTTTCAGATTCAATTTTAATTTGAGATACCGTCCCGATTTTTTTAGGATTTGTGGCTGTAAATCTTTGCACTCATGGGGTTCAGCAAATATCAATGCCTCTGGACAGATCAGTGCATTATAAGTACAATAGTGGCTTAAGTGTGCTTTTCCTCTCTCTCATTAATTACTGCTCGAAATTAAAATGTAGCTGCCTGATTAGAATCGGCGAGTAGACTTAAGCTGATGACAGTTAATGGAAAAAAGAAAGCAGTGTATGCCTCATGTTGACCTCTGGCTGGCTATAAATGCTTTTAGCTTGCAGAAAGATTTCTATAGAATCAGCTAGTGGAAGAAAAAAAAACTCATAATATTTCCTTTTGTTTTCTTGCTGCCAAAATGCTGTCAGCGCATTAATAAGAGCGGAGTACGCCACTTCAGTTAGGCCCACAGCTTGTTATTCCCTGGAGTTTTCTTGTTTTAAATATAACCCAAATTCTCCTGCTAAGCGAAGAGGTCAAGGAAACTGTGTGAGGGAGATGAATGAGTTGGGGGTGGAGGCTCTGGCCTCGCTAATGTGCACAGTCACGTGTGGATCACTAATCCTCAAACGGAGTATCCGTACATTACAAGCTAAGAGCATGTGAACTCCATAGCCGATCAGCGACGTGGTTGCATATGCTAGAGTGTATATGTTATGCAATCTGTGAGACTGGAGTTTACAATTTCCTGTGTTCAGCCTAATTTTAAAGAATTACTATGTTGCTGTTCTAGTCCCTTAGCTCATTTCAGCTTTATTCTAGTGCATTAATGCTGGGTCTTCGGCACCCACGGTCACACTGGTCCCACAAAGCCAAATGTGTTTGCCTCCCATTACAACCCTGTAACAGGATCAGCGTAGGATTCTCAGAGACGGATTTCAAATAATGAAAGGTAGGCCCTGCTGAGCTATGTTCTGTCATTACTTGTGAACTAACTGGAACACAAACATTTCCATTTTTTTACTCCCAAAAAATCAAGCTGAAGTCATCAAAAGTAGTAATGTATGTGTGCAGGGCAGTGGGATTAAACCATTATGGTTAACGAAAGCTAGCTTGGCAGGAAATTAAGAAAATTGGGTGAAAATAGCTGCAGAGTAAAATCCTCAGTGGAGGCGGAGTGTATGTTGGGGAATTAACAGACCGGTGACAAAGGAAAAATCCACACGCACTGTCTCAATAAGGTGGAAGGCCACCAGGAGCTGCCAGAACAGCTTTTATGCTACTTTTAATAGATTCTATGAGTCTCTGGAACCCTTCAAGGACAAACATTTTCCTGAAAGACATCCCTCATCTGGTGTTTTGTTTATGGTTGTGAAGAGCACTGTCTGACATCATTCTGAAAACCTCCCATCGATGTTGATGCACTCAGACCTTACTATCACAGCATAAGTTCGAATAATTTTTTCACTCCTCTGACCATTTAATTACCCCTCATACCTTGTGAATGGGGCATTACCATCTTGGATGTAACCAAACCTATCAGAGCAGAGGTGTTTCATTGCAGGATAAAGACAATTACTCAGAACAACAGCATTGATTTGCAGTGACCAATCCCTCTAAGAGTAGATCAAAGTTGTGCCAGAAAAATGCTCCCTTAAGCAATATAACGGACCTCCTGGACCCCTCTCTTTTGCATATGCACTTACTCCTGAAGAACGTGGTAAAGAATGACTCTTGTGCCAAATCACTCTTCTATAACTGTCGACCAGTGCCGATGTTCTTGGCATCTGATCTCTGAATGTGTATTTGCTATTGTAATGAGAGGTTTCAGCATTGCAACCCTGCAATTATATCCCTTCTTACAGTGGTCAATGGTTTATTCCTGCTGTCACAGCCTGATTGCATTGACATTCTCATTTGCCTGAGGAGAAGTTGATCTACTGTTTTTCCTTTTGTACTACTACACCATGACCATTGCAATCACACTGCCCTTTTGACCGCAGTTCCCAACATTACTGATGTTATTCGAAGGACTTAAAAGCAAAATCTCTTGGTGTTCCCACTGAAATACCAGTCAGTTGAGCAGTTCTTGTGAATGAAGCTCCTGCCATCCATGCCTTGAAAGCGAACCGACTTTGAGTTGCTGTATTCTTTTCCACTTGTCATCTTGATCTACAAAAGGTCTAATGGGCTTGCTCAAGATTTACTTTTTTATTTTAACATGCACTACTCCTGAGTAGAATGAGGTTTTCCCTTTAATTTGTCATCTATCAGCATATATTATGCATGCATGCCTGTGGGGTAAACAAAAGGTTATGTTTTCTTGCCAAGTTGGTTTCAAAGTATTGCATTTCCCTGCAAACCGCAAAAAAGGAGAAGTGCCTTTTGGATTCGTCAAATAAGATTAGTGGCGCAGAACGGCAATACTTCATCCTGGCCGGTAATTTACAGGAGAAAAAACTAGAAGTTCGAAAAATGCTTCTACTTTGCCAACATAAAATAGATTTGAATGACCCCAGTCTTTGCCAATGATTTATTTGCATTTTGTAGCCCCGCCTCTGAAATAGTTGAAGGGTACTGACAGGTCAAGAGCCAATGAAAGTAGGCTGCTGCAGTTGCAATGTTAACGCACTGACGTAGGGGTTGGTTTTCGAGGCGGGGTTGGTGTAAGAGGGGGAGGTAAACAAGATGGCGGCAGCCTAACGCCAGCTGCAATAGTAAACCTTGATCAAGCGTTATCACTGACTCAGAGTGGGAGAACGACTCAGGTATACTATTCACGTTCATATACGATGTATATTTGTGGCACTCGGAAATAAATTTCTGATTGCCCTCGGAAATATAGATGAACGTCTCCGTTACTAACGCATTTCGCGTTGGTTTACCGTAGTAGTCTTGTTAGCAATATATGCAGTTAGCATTTATGTATTGACTGTTTGAACAGGTAGCCTGACTAGCTAGCTAGCAAGCTAGCTGTATATTCGAACTTGTCTTAACTTAGCTGCTCGTGTTACCTTAGCTAACCCTCGCGCTAGCTGGCTTACAAATCAATGTTAAACGCAGTCATCCCAGGTGACTGACGTTTGCCTGTCGATTCACCCTGTAGTGGCAAGGTTGCAATCTTAAATAATGTTAGGTTTGCAAATAATTAGCAAGAACGGGGGACAATTAGCTAGCTTGCTAGTGGTTCTGAATTTGTTGGCAGCGTTCGTCTTTGGCTGGGTGACTAGGTCTTCGCACTAGCGACGTAACTGGCTGGCTTGTTAGCCAGCTAGATCAACTCACATCAGCGAATTTGCCAGTGTTTTGAAATGTGTACTGGACGTTGCTGACTACCCGGTATTGTGGAATAATTTAGGCATGTAGCAGGAAAGCTACTTGTGTCTAGTTACGTACTTGGAGTGTATTTCGAACAATTTAGGCTAATTCTAAATAATATAAGAGACGAGAATGCGACCACCGGCTTTTATCTCCAGCCAAAGAGCCGGCTTGCCGTCATAAGACTGTCAGTATTCTATGCTCACTTAGTTACCTGCCTTTTATGAGTATTAAGCAATGTGCTTTGCCATTGAGAATCGCGCCATTCTGTGATCTGCATCATGTTGACCAGTTATGTTACCTGTGGTTATAAATCACACCATCGTAGTTGTGAAGAGGGATGATACTTGGTTGCTGACTTCAGCCTTTACTTACAGATCTTCGGAAGAAAGACGGATGCAATGAAGCAGATGAAGGGCTCGAGGGAATGAATACGTGGACTCCGGTTTCGTGTTTGACATGAAGAATTGACATACGTTTTCATATTGAATGGTTTTGTTGTTCAGTAATGCAAAAGAAATGGTTTTGTTTCCGATGCAAATGAAAGCCAAAATTAGATTCTGCAGAAAAGTAACCCATAGAAGCAAGTCAAACATGATATACTGTATAAGTATAATGTCCTCCTAATATGGACAAAATTCAGCAGAAATGCATCATGTTTTGAGTTGGTTCGGTTTTTAACCCAAAATTTTTACCAATCGGAAGCTATTTCACATTCATGATTTCCCAAGCAGCATGCCGTAAAAGTAACTATGGAATATAGGCTTAAACTGAGCATTGCTCTACGATTCAACTGAATTCCCCATACACTTGTAGAAGGGACATTTTGGGGATTGTATCTTGCCCACCGCCCCTCCTGCCGCCTTCTTTACCTGGCGTAAACAAGCCATTCTCGAAGGGATGAGCCCTTTCACAGGACTCCTGGAAGGTTTCATGGCACTAAAACATAGTATATGAATCCTTTTATGAAGTACCCTCTCCTCCGTTGAGTGCTCGCAATTCGAAAGTGAGTGGAGTCCATCAATCATCTGCTTATGTGTTTTGACTCCTGAGTCGATCGATGCTGTTGGATCTTCCAACTGCTTTCTATCACTCCAACTTGGGCACTGACCTCAAATAGGCGATTTTAAGCTGCACTTGGATCCAGGAGGAGCAAAAATGAGTGCAGGCGAATTGCAGCATCTGGATTACCTGGCTGAGAATGAACTCATTGGCATGGACACTTTCATCCATCGCATCGACTCAACGGAGGTCATTTACCAGCCACGTCGGAAGAGAGCCAAGCTCATTGGCAAGTATCTGATGGGGGACCTCTTGGGTGAGGGTTCCTATGGCAAGGTTAAAGAGATGTTGGACTCTGAGACTCTCTGTAGAAGGGCTGTCAAGATCCTCAAAAAGAAGAAATTGAGGAGGATTCCCAATGGAGAGGCCAATGTCAAAAAGTAAGTGAAGATCTCGGTAAGGTGTACGTGCTTGCATGCATATGTTGTTTTCAGTACATTACAAACTTCAGCACTGCTTTAATGTATAGTTGTGTAGTTTCACTGATCTAGTTATTTTTTCCTCCATTTAAATGCTCAGCATTGCTGCTGTCATTATACTACAATTCAAGGAATCTCAGTGTGGGCGGGTGTGCGTGTATTCTTTGCATATCTCAAGCTATTTATTCGATCAACAAACTTGATGAGTGTTTTGCTGAGGACCCAGGAAAATCCAGTATCGAGTTTGAAGTTGTTTGGCTGAGCGGTTCTCGAGAAAGCTTTCTCGAGAAAGCACCAAAACGACTCAAGCAGGAAATACCTGAAAACGTGGAAGCATAGATAGTGCATTTTGAAAGATTATTTACGTTTTTGGTAATGATTGGATCCTTTCTTTAGAATGAACGTGGCATCATTCTGTAGGTATTTGTCTAGCTCTAAATGGGGCTTTCACATACTTTGTATGACGGGTGTACAACAGGTCTACGACAGCAATGTGGGGTAATTCATGAGATGCTCATGAGTATGTCCTACAAAATTCATGTACTCTACAATAGAAAAGGCTGTCATAGACCCTAATTGTAGAATTTTGAATGTGTTCAAAAATTTTTTTGGCATTGTTGGTGATTCAGTCAGGCCAATTTCGTAAGCCTGTCATGCAGTGCTCTAGAAGGATGTTTGACTGTGTTATGCTAGACCTACAAATTTCTTTTGGTTTTTTGGGTTATCTGAGGTCCTCATTATCTTGGAATTTCCGACGATAGACCTGCGGTCGTCCTATGTTAAACCCACGATAGTCCTACGAATGTTGCACCATTGTACGTCCTTTTTGCGACTGTCATGAGTTAATTGAACGATTACAATTCTATTCTACACAGTGTTCCCCCTGGGTTCTGAAAAATATTCTTCACTTTCTTTCTCGAGAAATAAAGTAGAAAAAATATTCATCACTTTATCATGATTGTCATTTTTTATTAGTCACTCATGGACTTTATAAAACTTTGAAAAGCCTTCAAAGCGAACAAAGTGCATGCAGCATGAACAAGGTCAAACCTCAAATATTTGCGTTACAACCGGTCGCTCCATTATACTTTCGACTGAATAAATGATTTTGGGTCCATTCAAGTCTAACCTTTTATAATGGGGACCCTGTGGACCATAAAAGCTAAATTCAAACCTCTTGAGCATTTAGCGTGGAATTTATTCAGAAGACTGGCAATTGAAATCCCTTTAAACCTTAAATTTCTTTATTTTTTCCTTCACATATTTATCAATGCAGCCATTTTTGGCATCCCAAAATTAAAAAGGGACACACCCTTTAAGGGCAGTAGAGAGACCTGATAAAAAAATGCTAAATTGGACTTTAGGTGAACTCAAAATTTTTTGCTGTTGGAATCCGAATTAGTGGAATTGTCAAATGTTTGTTTATAATGTTTAACTTTTGATATTTCCATGAACTGATTCCAAATTAAACTTTAGGTGAGTTCAATGTTTTGTGCACAGTTAATTGGAATCCTTAATGTAAATCTCAAATGTTTAGGGTTTCAAATGTTAAACATCTCAGATAATTATTAATTCTAATGCCAGCAACAGACAAGTCTCAGTACTGGCACCCTCATCCACTTCTCTCTAGGGAGTGCTTTCTGGTTACTGTACTGTCCGAAACCACCATGTGATGCTAAACTGGTAAACCAAACCCCCCTAAGTAGTAGCAAGCACCACAGGATTTACATAATTCAGTCAAACACACATATATAATAGGCAAAACATCTATATTATCATATAGTATCCTCTAGAGACATCCATTTTTGATAACCAAGACGCTGTTCCTGTCTAAAAATCAGGTCATAAGCTAATATTGAAACATTTTAATAGCGGTGTTCATTCACTTATATTTGGCTAAAACATGTCATGGTAAATGGTCAAGGATCATTTTTATCCACAAGACAAGGTTTTGAAAAATATTGAAGCAATTGGGCTTCAAGAAAAACCGTTCGGAACTTCGGATTCTTCTTTTTTTTTTTAATTTCTTCGCTGTTCATTTATATTCCGAGGGCAATTGGCGAACGCAAGGTAAACTGCACCGAAGATTGTGCATTTACTTTCAGCATTGTATAAATCCACTTCACCACAACCTTGAGCATAATTTACACTTTCCCTCTAGAAAGGTTGTTAGATGTAACTGAAGATTTTCGTGAAGAACCATAGCTTACTCGCCGTGCTTGCCTAACAATTTCATTATCACAATAGTGGAAGGGTCTTTCCGTCAGCGTTGTCGCATGGAAACGTTTCAGTCCTTGTACTTAATAATGGTACTTGCCCGATTACCATGCCGTCGGATAACAGCCAGATTGCTTCTAGAGCAATCAATGTTTGCATCTGGTTGGTTTTTCGAAAATCGGGGTGAACGTTCATATCTTGGTTCATAAGCCATCGCACAAAGCATTCACCCCAAGACCGAGTTTGAGAACTGTTGAGTTAGGCTTCAGCAAACTACCTTACTGGCTAACTATCGCACTGGCCAGAACATATTTTAACAGACAAGCAACCCAGCCATGTAGAAACGATTTGTTGTCAATACGAGATTTTGATCATTATTGATGATGAATCAGATATTGCATAGCACCGTCTTGTGCCTTTAACGCTAACTTGGAAGTAGGGCTGCTCGATTAATTGTATGCAATTAATTTAAGCGCAATAAAAGTAACTGCCACTATGAGGCAGACAGACGTGATTGCTTATTACTTTTTCTTTGACGCATACATAATGCGGTCATTTGAAATGCTTCCGGGAGGACAACTGCAATTTGAAGTCCGCTAATTCCCAGCGAGATTGGACAGCCTCCATCGCCTTGGCATAATTGGCTTACCTTAAATCAATTCCTGTGTACTTTGCCTGACTTGCAATCAAGTCATTTATTCAGCCAACTGACTGATCAAAACAAAAATGTGGCCTATAATGATTAAGAAGTGATAATGAGAAGCAGACAGACCTAACTAGGCTGCCGCGTTATATTGAAAGAATGTAAGTAATCTTAATGAATAACGGACCTCTGAATTCCACCTCTCACTGGGGAATTTTGTATGCATTTTGAAAGATATTTCTTAATGAAATTATTTTAAGATGGCCCTGGTTTTAAGTGCTTAAAAACAGTGGCGGGCGGTGGACGGAAAACCGAGGGGATGGAAAACAGATGAGATATCAATCATTGTTCTTGGTCATCATGTTAGTTTCCCTTATAATGAAAAGTTTAGGCGAGCGAATAATAAATTCTATGAAATGTTTAATTCACATGCCTTAATAGGCAACTCTTTACGAAAAAACCACTGTGGATTTTCCGCGTTAAATTCGTCACATCCAGTCGTCTAACCTGTGGTAATGATTGTTAAATTGAAAAAGCTTGAAATGCGCTCTTTTTGGTGTTCAATTGATGCGTTTGATTTCGTCTTAACGAAGACAATTGGCTACACCTGAGAGGGGAAGGTTAGAGTGTTCTTTACCAGAGAAATTGACTGAAAACAGAAAACAGAAGACTAATAAGCAGTTTTAAGACATGTTAATCGCCCTCCTTGTTCTCTGTCCACCACCCGCCACTGCTTAAAAATATCGGCAACGTGAAGTGGAGAACATTTTATGAAGCCTAATTGGCTAATTGAGGGAGTCAACTGTTTGATTGCTAATTGAGCAAAATGATAAGGGGATGACAATTGTTGGTTAGGGGACGAAGACTTTGCAGACCTTCACTTTGCGTTGTTCAGCATGTAATTTACCTCAATGTGTTTTCCAAGTCTTCGCTGAATTTATCTATTGCGTGCAATGCAATGCTTAAAAACCAAGACCCATATTAAAATGATTTTATTTTTAAGAAATCTTTTTAATGTTATGTAAAAATTATACGAGAGGTGAAATTCATAGGTCTGCTGTTAATTCAGATTATTAACATTCTTTCAATCTAACACGGCAGCCTGATTCGGTCTGTCTGTTTCTCATGACCTCTTCTTAATCATTATTGGCCACATTTTTGGTTTTGATTGGTGAGTTGGCTGAATAAATGGCTTGATTGCAAGGTAGGAAAAGTACAGGGGAATTGATTTAAGGTGAGCTAATTGTGCCAAGGCGATAGAGGCTGTCCAACCTCGCTGGTAATTAGCGGACTTCAAATCACAGTTTTCTTTCCGGAAGCTCTTCAAACGACCGCATTAGGTATGTGTCATAGAAAAGATAATAAGCAAGCTCGTCTGTGTGCCTCATAGTGGCAGTTACTTTTATTGCGCTTAAAATAATTGCGATTCGATTAATTGAGCAGCCCTACTTGGAAGTATCATGTTTTGCATAACGTTAGCTCAGAAATCGCCAGTCATACTGTGGTAGAAAACATGGGAATAAATGACATGATTGTATATATCAAGCGATTGTTAAGTCGAAGACTAATCAATCAAATATATGCCATGCAAAGGTGCGCTCATATCTGCTCATATCAATCACGTTTACGTAACTAGGGACTCATATAGAAATTCACACACCTTGTTTTCCTAGTTCATTATGCGGGGATGATTGTGCTTCAGCTTCCACCGTTTTACAGGTAAAAATACAAGTATTTGCCACTAACGTGTCTTTGTCCCCTGCCACAAGATGTGAAATCATGTCAAAATGAGCAGCCTCTCGGTGTGATCTTGAGAGTGACGCGAAGGTCACCAAAATCGACTGGTGCCAGGGTATCATCCTAATACATGTTGACATGAAATTTGAAGGAAATCCGTCAATTCGTTCTTGAGATATCTCGCTGACAAGGATTCGGGACGTACAGACGGACGGTCATGGATACTATGTCCCGCCGCTTTGCGCGTTCCACGCGACAGGGGACAAAAATCCGCAAATATGCACCCCTTCACATGACTGACTGCCTGATAGCATCATCCAGCTTTTCAACTCCATGGAGACCTGTCAGCCAGTAAGACGTATTTTCCCATAAAACCCCTCTCTGATTGGTCTTTCTTGGCTCTTCATTGAAGATAAAACGGTATGAAAGTGCTGTCCTGTTTTACGGACATTCAGTAATGTAGTAAACTGCCCAAAGTGAAGAACTATTTATTTATTTTATTTATTTATGCATTCATATAAACTATATGGTGCTTAAGAAAACATCTTTGGGGCTACAGCCTCGAATGCTCTGGGCAGACAAAGCCACTATTTGCCATTGAATTTTTATTCGTCATTACACAAATACATTCGCCACTGTGATGACTGCTCATAATTTTCTCCTCGTCACCGATGAATAATTTTCGTCAATGACAAAAATGACGAGCGGCAGCGGGAACCCTGATTCTACATCAGTTGCACAGCTGTCTTGAAAATTTTCAAGACATATTTTCCTACGACAGTAGTACGACACATCATTAAGTGACCGCTACTTCGCAACCTTCAAATCCTCCTCTCCCAAACGTTCCTTCTGTTGAGGACCCACTAAAATCGTACAACATAAAAAAATCACAAGATGTGAAATCCCCGTATTACTCCATATGAGTTCTGGCATTCCGTTAACCTCTTTGTTAAAGAAACTAGTTTCAATTAAGGCCTTGAGCCAACTTTGCATGTGGGTTGGGCAGGCCTTTTAAAGCCAATTCCTCCTCCAGGAAAAATGGATCCAACAAAAGCTTTATGTGTACTGATTAAGCGAGCTGGGACACTTTACAGTTTAATTTTAGACGTCTTCTCTCTCTCTCTCTCTCTCTCTCTCTCTCTCTCTCTCTCTCTCTCTCTCTCTCTCTCTCTCTCTCTCTCTCTCTCTCTCTCTCTCTGCCTTTGCAAATGGTTTGATGGTTGTTTTGTAGGCTCTGTTTTGTCTTTTTGAAAATCCAGGTCAGGACTCTTTGTGCTGTTGAGATGACAGTGGGTGTTAAAGAAGAAACCCTAAGGACGTCAAAGGCTTACAGTCTGCTTCAGTTTTACCAGTATTGGTATCATTTTATTTCCTAGAAGCAAACTGGATGTGATTTTTGTTTTTTTTTTTTTTTGATTTTTCTTGGAAGTTATTGTTAATGGTCTAGTGTACAGTCAGTGGAAAGATGAATTATCCTACTCCAGTTGTGTTTTCTGTAATTGTGCACAGAGTTCAAAAATGGGTAATAAGATGTATTATACAGGGTGTTTATTGTCAGCATTGATAGTGTTGTAACTCATCTCATTACACGTTGAGCCCAACCGTTTACTGTTTTACATTGGCTTAAAACTGTTACCGAGTTGGCAATCGTTTTACCGAGAAGTCATCCTCCGTTGCATTAAGGTAGAATTGACTATTTCTTTCATTTTTTTTTTGTTTTTTTTTGTGTGTGAGCTGTTGATGGTGTTTCCGCATGCTTAAAGCTTTGAGAGAAATTTATTTTGAAGTTTTTTTCTCACTAAAACATTTACAAGTTCCAGGTCTGTATTATCAATTTTTATTTTACAAAAGTACATCCAGCCATTTTTTACTGAAGGATTGACTCTTCCAGAAGTCTCTGCTGTGCTGTGTGATGGATTCATTACCATTTCTTCCAATACTAGTGCAACCTAAGATCAGCGTGAAGATGGGGATTCTCATTTGTTTGTTGAAATGACAAAGATGGATTTTATTTCTTGTTCATCAGATTTTGTCATGACATTGGCCCTCATTTAGCAAACTTGCGTAGGATCTGATGTAGATTCTGGTGTAAATATCATCGTTCACCAGATGTCGCGTCTGATTTACTAAAAGTGTGTACGTCGCAGATTTCGGTGTAGAACTGCCATGGCGTTGATAAATCTGGCGGCAGAAACCATCGTAATCTACATGACACGCCCCTAAAAATTCATGCTCCGGGAGGCATAGTCCTGCCCACTTTACGACATGGACTCTCGAAAGACGGCAAAGAAGAGAGAACTTAACTGAGGAGGAAATATCGTCGGCCTGCTGATAAACCTCGTATCTACAGTTTGATGAGAAACAAAAACTCGTATGTCCACGATAATAGCATAAACATCGCAAAATACAAAATTTCATTGATTGGATACATTCTTGGAGGAAAAATAGTCATCCTACCCGAACACAGCTCAACTGCATTCTTACATGCAAAATTAAATTTTTTGCTCTCCTGTAAAGTTTATCATTTCGAAGATACAAGGTTTTATCAGCAGGCCGACGATAGATGGAGAAAAACAAAATAATTTTATTTGGAAGTCTTAAGAGTGGCAAAAAGGGAGCCGAGTTGGCTGCAGTTTGTAAAACTATTGCTGCTGCAGTAGTAAACACCGTTGGGGTGGAAAACCGGAGTGCAGCAGAGGTTTTATTTAATTCATTAATTAATCGAAGTGACTATTCGCACTTAATTTTTGTGCTTGGACGCACTTAAATGACCAAAATTCTTGTTAGACGCGTTTATTATTGTGGCCAAGACGCACATTTCTCCATTGCCCGCACTTATTCCAAAGCTAAAATTTTTTCTTGGCCAAACTTATTTTAAGCGGTACTTTCTAAGCGGCACTGGGATGGTCATCAACTTGCGCACTTACAAGTGTGGTCAAGAAAAAAATTTAGCATTGGCCACACGTAAAAGTGCGAATAACATCGGCCTTAATAAATTCAATTTATAGATCCACGATATTTCATGTTATATTGCCTACATAATTGAAAATCCAAATGCTTTACATGTAGGTTAAAAAAGTGGTCCGATTTTAAGATTGCCTCCTAAAAACCGGTTGCAACAGCGCAGGGAGCGGTGGAGGCCAACCAGACTCGAACCTCCAGCTGTCACAGCACTGATGGGCTCCCCTCCATCGTGGGGATGCGAGCCGGTGGGGACATGGATGAGTCCTCCCTCCCCCCCCCCCCGCCTCCATCAGAGCACCATGAGGGTAATTGGTAAAATACAGTGTGCAGAGATCACTTTTCACTGTACTTTTATCAGTATTACTCCATGACATGTTATTGGGTGCCACGCAAAACGAGCAGCCACTCGTCACTTTCCCGGATGAGATCTATGTGCCGAAAGTTCCTCTCACTTCGGACAGAAGCTTATTCCCCTAACAATGGAAGATCTGCCATTGTCAAAATGTGATCATGGTCGAAGTGTCCGTAGGCATCTATATACTGAGCAACTAAAGAAACGCAAGCTAGCTAGTTAGTTAATGTAGGCTACTGTTATGGTTACTCAGTCGAAGGGACCGCAAAATAAAAATAAGTTTGATGAAACGAGTGTAAATGTGCACATGCTAGTAATAAATTTGATTTTCTAAAATAATTATGCGCAAAATTATTTTCCAGTCTGCCTTTAATTAGGCTAACTTTTGTTTCATTTGTTGTTCAGTATATATCTGACTGGATGAGCATCTGACATACACAGCATATCTGCCAAGCTGCGCATTGCGTTTAATGAATTTGATTGTAACAGTCAGCCGTCTGGCCTGACAAGCAAGTTGTTTCCAAATAGGAGTAACTAATTTCTCAACACAGGTGCAATTTATTTATTTATTAAATAAATTTATTAAATAAATAAATAAAGACATCTATGTAGAGAAATTAATTACACTTATATTTGGAAACAACCTGCTTTTATTCATTTATTTATTTATTCATTAATTTGGTCTATTTTTAAATTTTACTAATAAGAACAACAACCGCATGACATCCGCATAGCTGCATATGGTTTATTACTCATTTTGACAGCTGCACTCATTCCTGCATGTTCGCTGTTATCAGATTTGCGTACACCTGGTCAGAGCTGGCGTGAGATTTTTGCGGACCGTTCGCTCACGTTCAGATTGATAAATGCCGATTCTTGCGGGAAATTTGACGTACACATTTTTTTTGGTGTACGCAAGTTTGATAAATGAGGGCCATTGTCATTGTCTTTCTCCATCTAGGATACGTTTTGTAATGGTTCAGTTAAAGGATTTTCACTCTTACCTTTTTCGACTTGTTTGAACTGCAATGATGTCCAACAGCACCCCCCTAAAGTACTTCCGCAAGATAATTGGTCCTCTCCGCTTAGGCCTGGACTACAGGTATCTGGATATTTTTTTTAAGGATATTTTCTTCCTCGTTTAAAAAAAAAAAAAAAAAAAAAATATCCACACCGCAGAAATATCTCTGTCCACACGAAGAGGCAAAACTGAAAACGATCGCCTCTGAAGCCTGCAGTGCCATTCCCCGGCCGATAAGTGGTGATTAGAAAATGTAAAATACCAAAGAAGAAGAACGTTTTGCGCACATTCGAATGGCTTGTCGCTAGGTGCTTGACGTCATCGCTTCAACACCAGATCCGTTTAACCTCGCTACACGGATCCACTGAATCGGATATATTTTTATTTCTCCACTTTTTTTTAGGTCACTTGAGCCGAAGACGTGACTTATTGCGATCCCCTTTTGTCGTGCGTCGTCCGTCGTCCGTAAACTTTTCCTTGTGAACAAAATAACTTAAGTATTTATGAACCAATTTTGATGAGACTTTGTATACAGGCTTATATCCATAAGATCTTGGACGAGTTCGAAAACCAGATTGATTCGATCATATTTGATTGCCCTTCGTTGTATTATTATCATAAGCAAACTTGTGAACACAATAATTTTACTAAATATTGGTCAATTTTCATTAAACTTTGCATGCTGGCTTATATCTAGAAGATCTCAAAGAAGTTTGAAAACCAGACCGATTCAATCAAATTTGATGGAGTTATTGCCCTTTGTTATATTGTCATCATAAGCCACATTGTGAACACAACAACTTAAGTAAGGGTCATTTAAGGATGTGTCATGTTTGGGTTTTGGAGGAAACTGGAGTATACCCGGAGAAAACCAACAACCTGTGGTTGGTACTTGGCAACTGCCTGTACAGTTTTAGGGGAAAATGCCCCGCGGGATGCGGTTTTACCTCAGAAGTAGAAAAGTAACTTGACATATGTTAATGAAGGTATTATTCCTTCCTTTCACTGAAGCGTTTTTTGTTTTAACGCAAAATGAAGTTTTTATGAGCATATTCACAGACTGCACA
The DNA here is from genome assembly GCA_029721435.1 of Gymnothorax reevesii. Taxonomy (NCBI): domain Eukaryota; kingdom Metazoa; phylum Chordata; class Actinopteri; order Anguilliformes; family Muraenidae; genus Gymnothorax; species Gymnothorax reevesii. Next base: position 31,426,341 of record CM056575.1, read on the forward strand.
GACCAAACCTATGTATTGTCAACTTTGTTAGTGCAAGCCTATTGTCTTGCATTTACTTATTTATACCTAGATATGCTGGAAACCAGTTATCTTTAAAGATGGAAGTGTCTTGCGGTGCTTTATAAAAATTGTGAATTTCATGACCCCCTGGTTCCATGTTTGCCCCTGGGGAGGGGGTCAAGTTTACTATAGTTTATATAGGAAAATTATACTTTTGGGTATATTCTGTTTAATTTCTACTGGAAATCATTCACACTTGATTGAAATTACAACAATGAGATGATATTTTTGACACTTTCCCTTACCCAGGGGCTAAGGGGCAGGGCCCAAGGATCAAAATGGCTTGAGAAATCTTCTTTGCTTAAAGAAAATAGCCACAAGTTATATACATACAATTTAGAATACTCTATTGCCTATGATACTGGTTTCCATTAATCTGATCCCTGGGGTCAAAATTAGGGCCACGCCTAATGGCCAAGGTTTAACATTGGATATACTATACTCAGGTGACCGTCAAGGCCCATGGGCCTCTTGTTATCCGTTTAAAAACATATCCGTTTATGTGGGTGAAATCGCCGTGTTCGTGTGGTTGAGAGGCCCAATCGAACAGAAAAATATGCGTTTAGAAATATATCGTTATTGTGTAGTCCAGGCCTTAATTGGTAATAATTCCCCGTAATTTCCATGATAAAAGCCAAAACGGAGGCCACTATTGTTTTGAATTCAAGCCATGCAAGACTGCTTTTCAGCCTGTGAAAGCACGGGATTTTTGACGTCAGCGCAGCGGCTGAGAGAGTGAACAAAGCATCCTGGCTGATCAGTGACATGCATTGTGCCGGCTATGGACAATGATGGAGTCACAAAACAAATGGAGTCACAAAACATTGAGAAAGTTGAAGGATATAATATTCTTCTCCCCATCAATTTTTAATTGTGTCTTTGTTCAGGGGTGTACTTGATCGGAAGAATATTCCACAGCAGCAGTTCCTTGCCTAAATGGGCACGAAGCAAGCTTGCACACACTTTATATAATTTTGGCGTATTAATTCTCTAGAGCAGCAACTGACGATTTGACAGCTTTTTCACTTATTTACAGGTGCAACGGTTCTCTCCGCCCACTTGTTTAACATCAGTGACAGTTAACACACTGAACTTGGCGGCTCGCAGGCCACTTATATACAGGCACGTACAGAGGTGTGTGGCATGTGATGTCACACGCTTCATCGTATCACTCATTAAATGTACAGTAGACAAGGACATCATGTAAATTAACACTTTACAGTCTTAAAGAAAGACTAAAGCCGCTTTCACACTGGACGCGAAACTAATTATTTTTTTTTTGGACGCGAAACTAACAGACTGTCGTGCGAAGAATTTGTTTCAAGTCCTGCGTGAAAGCAGCTTTACTGCACATTAAAAATAATACCCACTGAAATTATGTAAACAAATGCTGAAAGTTGGACAAAGTTTTGGTTGATTGCAACGGATTGGTGTGTTTCCAATCACAAAGGCTTTGGGACCAAAAATTTCATGGAATAAATGTACCTATCAGGCTTTAAGTAAATGAACATTTCGAGACCGCCGTGCTGAGGTCGCGATCTAGCGGCCGCAAATTATATGAGACGGGCGCTACGGAAAATGATGGCTGCCCAATGGTCTCAATTAAATTAGATTTTTTTGTCAATTGGCCAACTGAGCTATATGAATGCAGTTTAATTAGGATGAGATAAACAAATTTAAATAACAGGAGGGCAGAAATATCCTGATGATAATCCTCCTTTAATTTTTCTTTCCTTGCACCAGACATATCTTGCTCTGTTAAGTTAATTTTTTGTTTTGTTAAATTTTCCTGAATATATACTGCTCACAAAAAGTAGGGGATAATGAAAAGAAAAGACAAGAAAAGACAAGATATTTATTTTATTTTCAAATCTATGTTATTTACTTGGCGAGCAAATAAGTTCATGACGCTTTATCATCATTTAAGTTACTGAGAATTTTTTCTGGAGGTAAAAAATGTCACATGGGGTGGTACCCCAAAAGTCACACAGTGATCAGTAATGAGCTGGGCCGCCATTAGCATCCAAACGAGCATCACACTCGCGCAGCATGCTCCCAATGAGACGACCAATGCCAGCTTTGCCAGGAATTCTCTGCCACTCCTCCTGGAGTGCCGCACCCGGCTGTACTAAGTCCAGGGTGGGTGCTGCCGTTGTACACATCGTACTAGCATATCCCATGTGTGTTCTCTGGAGGAGAGGTCAGGGGACATTGCAGGCAAGGTTTGGATTTGGTGCCTGTGGAGATGGTCAAGGACGACGCATGCACGATGACCTATGGCATTGTCATCTTGGTTGATGAATCCAGCTCCATGACGGCATTCGAACATGTTGACCAGACGAAAATCCAAGTTGGATCGAAACGTTGTCCTTTTTTTAATCAATAAAGTTCTCTTTGGTTGCTTGGAGTAAGTGTGCAGGCGTCTCCTCCTTTTGTCATTGACACGTTTTATTTGATAGCCTTGCACCTGTGTGCACGATGCAATGCGATGTGCGTGTAACTCTCTTTGAATTATTACTCATGACCGTTGGGCATTGATGCTGTTGACACTACATTCCCCTTGTCTGCCAATGACGATCTGAGAGGGGTAACAGGATGTATGGCTGCCGGGATCGCAGATTGTCAGCTTGCAGACGGTTTCGTATGGTCTGCGTTGAGATGAGGTTTCCTCCAGCCTGCAGATGCCCTTGTTGCAGCTGTGTCACATTCAGTCGCCTATCACGCAAGGCTCTATTGCCAATCTGGTGGTCATCTCGCCTGGTTGTGTATCTTGGACGCCCTCTTCAAGGTCTGTTCTGGACTCTGCTGGTGGCAACATAGCGTGCCCGCAATCAGCTCATGACGGACTGCGAAACACGCAGTTGTCTGGCTGTGTAAGCCTGGGTTTTTCCGGACTGTAGCATCCCTATGAGTGGGCATGCTTGTATGTGCAGAAAAAGCATATGCATGACAGCATTAGCATCCTGAAGGCACGTTGTTACTTTTCACATGCACCCCATTTCTGCAAATTTTGAACCTTGCAGTTTATGGGATACATATTGAAAAGTGCCAATGGCTAACCACAAACATGGTCAAAAATCTCATGAACATCTGCAGTGCTTCACAAATTTATTTGACCACCTGTCATAAAAAAGAGAAAGCAAAAATATTTTAGAAATTTGTCAGAAACTTGTTAAAATGTAAAAATTGTGTTTTCTGTCTGGCAAATAACAAACCAGAATGACTAAATAAGTCTTTATTCGCACACATCAAAAAAGTTCATATTTTGTATGGCCTCTATTGGCTTTGATGATGGCTTTCATTCTTGCATTCAACCACTAAAACTGATTTTTATTTTCAAGAATGCACGTAAATGGCTTATTTGGCATCTTAATCAAAAAATTATAATGTGCTTATCTATTTTTTCTGCTTTTTTGTAAAATTCTGAATTTGAAAATTTGTGGATAACAATAATTATAGTTCAGCATTAAAAATATAATTTCAATGAGAGAGCATGCGTATACTGGTGGATTAACCATTAGGGAAACCTAAAAAATGATTTTGGTAATTACCAGTACTGTTTATTGAGGGCAGCTGTGGCATAAACCTTACATTGGGTGGTGGTCTAATAAATTTGTTAAGCTCTGTAAATTCAGGTGCTTTCCACAGTTGTTTGAATTTGAATATCCCTTCCTTTTTGTGAGGAGTATACTATAATATTTTGGTTGTACAAAAGGAGGGCTTTCTTTATTTTCAATAATGTATTCTTAGGGAAATTCATCTTAATTTTGAGAATGGTTTGGCTCTGTAATGGGGTAAAATGATGCTCAGGGATATGCATTACGACTATCATTTGGGTGGTTGTGATCTTTCAATTTAAATAGTAGAAACTTATGTTCATAAAGACTTCATTCTCGACCTGTAAACGGTGGGCTTTTCCATATGATGAGCAGTTCACTCGCAAATGGTGATGTTAGTCTTCAATCTGTGAAGGTTAATGATGAGCTGTTCATTTTTGAAAATGTCTTCTTGTCCGTGTTTGAACAGTGCGCGGAAATGAATGGCAATTTAGAAAGGGCGGTTGGTCTTTTTGGCATTGAGGCAAGCTGTCAACAGCGATTCTCCGCATATATTAAATTAAACATTGGTTTGTCTGCCTGCACGGTATTCTCAGTTTGAAATTATGCATTTTGCTTGGAGAGTCCTTTCCATATTGTGAAGTGGACGGCCTTAATCTTCCGGGTAGAAAAAACGCAGTTGTTCAACCCCCGTTTTCTCCAACAACTTACTTATCCCACCTGTATCGGTGGTGCTGGAGGGATGAGTCATGTGTTTTGAAGGCTTATCTGAAGGTAAATTGATTTATCATCAGATAACTCGCCTGTGTTGGGCCCTCAAAGGATCATACTGACAATGCGATTGAGGCCAGTTTCTTGTCGATTCCTGCTGACGGAGAACGTTGCCACGGTATTGCTGCCACATTATGGCACGTGAGTTTGGTGGGCGAGCTAATTATCCCTGGTTACTTTGGCACAGTTTTTTGGAGAGTATCAATTATTTAATGTGAGGCATTCCTTTTCGCATAATATATGTAGGCCAGGTGACCTGCCTCTGAATTGGTATCTGATGGGTTTTCTGAAATTATTCACCATCTCTGGCTGCTTCTCTACCCTAGAGAGACCATCTACTGCCGACCAGATTTCCCAGTGTTGCGGTAATTTGTCGCATTACCTCAAAGAATGCTTTTGCTTGTTCTGTTCTGGTGTGTTGGCATCCAAGGGCCATTTCTATTTCTATCCCCGCTGATACAGGGAGGTCTTTGCCGTTCCCAAACCAGTTGAGCACCCCGCAGTTATGACAAATGCATCTCATTAAATCAGTGCATGCCTCGAGACGGGCGCAATTGCGCTGGCGCCCCAGTGGCAGAGCTAGAACTGGGAATCGGGGTGGCACAGATATGTCCCTTCATGACAACAGTTAGTCCTGGCTAGTTCTCAATCATTTTCCTTTATTGACGCGTTTTCCAATTGTAATCGGTAGCTGAAGACATGGTTTATCTCCAAATGCGATCTAACAGCGATGAAATCATTAGTGTTATTTTCAGTACAGTGGCGAAATATTGGCGGAATACTTAGAATTGGGGTGCCCAAAACATCCATTTAAAACAATTATTAGTTCTGATTTGTTTTCAGTCATTTTTATAATTTGCAAAAGGTTCACTCAGAGAGCACTCCACACTTGGCAGGTGTAGCTTGTTCTCCCCGATTAGGTAAGAGGACAGTCATTCATCTGGGCGCGCATTTGCTGTATTTAAATCATCGTTATTCAAAATTGCAACCTGTCGACTCTCACGCAAATAGCTTGAGCCTCACGCTTTTTATAGCTCATTTAACTGCCGAGTGTCACTTTTTTTAATCAACCCACGCAATACTGAGAGTGAAAGGCGATATTTCATTAGAACGCGAACCAGTTCAATCAATGCAATGCATTGGCCTATTAATAAGAACATTTTTTCTACTGAATTTAGCCCATGATTTAATCGCTGTTAGATGGCATATGGAGAGATACCATGTCATCAGTTGCCAATTACGCTAATTGGAAAACGCATCAATAAAGGAAAATGATTGAGAACTAGCCAGGACTAACTGTTGTCATAAAGGGATGTGTCAGTGCCACCCCCAATTCCCGGTTCTAGCTCCACCACTGGGTCTCATGCCATGTGCTGTTAAATCAATTGTACACACAGTACCGTACAAGTTTCATTGGGGGACTTGATGCTACATTGTTTGAAGGCACAGAATTTCTCCACATAGAAACAGGCAAGCCACTGTGCTTGGTCTTTGGACTGTTGTAATGTGTCACATTGCAAAAACATCCAGGAAGACGGAAGATGGATGGTGAATTGATAGGCAGATTGTTTGGCCACTGCTGCAAACTGAGGGGCAGTATGCAAACATGCTCAGTAGCCAGTGTACAATGAAAGCTCTGCTGTGGATCAAAATTAGTCTTCCAGTCAGCAGCTCGACTCCACTCTTTCCCCCTCTCTTTTTAAAAAATTTTTATTTTCTTATTTATTTCTTGATGGGGGGATTGATCTGTTGCCATTTCCCAAAAATAAGATGGTTGTTAGTTTAGTGACAGTGGCTGGTTTAGTCTCTGTGAAGGCCAAAGTCTCCTAAATGGGGAAAAATAGATTTTTCTGGAAATTTCTGGTCTCTTACTATAGGCATTATGCCTAACTGCTGCCCAGTCAAGATGGGATGCGCTCAGTTTATTTGTAGTGCCTGTAGCTTACAACTAAATATATTTCTGTATGAATGAAGTTTTTAATATCTTTGTGCTTGTAGTAAAATATTAGCAAAAGGGTAATTCCGTGCCAAATCACCAGAAGGCTCCCGACTGACCATCTCAGATTTGCTTCATAATTTTTGTTTTGATGCCCTTGTTACTAATAATTATTGTGCAAAATTTTAGGTCCATATCTCCACTAGTTTTGGAGATATTAAGCCAGGGGTGGGCAATCCCGGTCCTGGAGGGCCGGTGTGTATGCAGGTTTTTATTTCTATCAATTACCCTAACTAGTTGAGTTAATTGATTGCACACACAAATATACATTTTCACAATGATTCTGTCAAAAGAAAATGTTTTATGAAGGGAAACAAGAACGGTCATTGGTGGTCATTCATGATAATTTAAAGAAATGCGCCTGAAAAGTCAGATTTCATAAATGGTTTGGTTAATTTAAATAATCAACTATTTGAAAGCCAGAAGTTGGTGTGAAAACCGGGGACAGATACGGCCCCCGTGAAGCTTGTCACGTCTATATTTTCAATGCTTATAGCTAAAATCTGACAAGGTCTACCTGAAAACAAATTAGATCAGTGAACAGAGCTAGGTCTAATTGATGTATGTACCAACTATGAAGTTGGTGCTCTGAAGAAAACAATTTTATTCAAGCTATAGTAGGTTTTCCGACATGTCTCAAACAAAGCTCTCCTCCTGCGTACAGAGCCTTATTATATCAAAGAATCGTGTGAATATTTGAACCATTTAGTGTGGACAGTTCAAAAATTATTATCATCAAACTATGGATGTTTGATTGTAGTACTTGTTTTTATGCAAAATATGGAGCCTCGTCCCCTTTTTGTAGGCTTAATATCTCCAAAAATAATGGAGATTTTGGCCCAAACTTTTGCCCAGCAGTTATTAGTAACAAGGACATTAAAATAAAAAAAATGTACAAAATCTGAGATGGTCAGTCTGGAACTTTCTCTGAAATCTGGTGATTTGGCACGGAATTACCCAAAATATTCTTGCATCATAATGTAGTGATTGTTTTGTTAGAATTGATCAGTTTCAGCCTTAGTGAAGGTAAACACAGACGCCTTGATTTCTCACATCTGTAATTTCCTGCTCTAGCCTCAGGTGTGTTTTATTATTATCATCATTATTTCATTGGTCTGTTTTCGACATCTTGTTGCATTTGTTTTTCTGTAAAGTAACCCTTTACCCCCCAGTAGTGCCATATGGCACTCTTGCCTGACTGGTATTTTTTCCCAATAGTTCCATATGGCACTCATTTTGTTATGTTTCTTTTAACAATCACGAATAACAACAGACAGCCCGAAATTTAGTTTGAATTTCAACAAAGGCCATAGGGAGAAATGGCAGTGAGAATTGGGCACTTGTGGAGGTGAAAGGGTAAAAAAAAAAAAAAAATGCAATACGTGTTGAAGGCCTGGGACTGAATCGTCGGATAAATGATTAATATTGAGCAAGTTCAAGGCAGTGTGTGGTAGGACTGAACAATACATTGATATTGTAATGTTGCGATATGAACATATCTATAATATATTTGAGGTTGATGTCTATCTGTCTGTGTGCATGTACACGTTTTTCTCCTACATTTCTCAACCGATTATCACCAAATTTGGTGTGAATATCCACTTGGACACCAGGAAGGACTTGACATCGCCCGATTTTTGAAAAACTGTCATGCACGCAAAAAAATGGCAATTTCACTCCGGGTAGAGGGTAGCAGCTAGTGGAATATATATCGCTAAAAACAAAGATATGGACGATATCAAGATTCATGCTCTCACCCTGCCCCTGATGTCATGTCTACCCAATATGGACAGGTAAAGCTAGCCCCTCCAGGAGAAGACTTTGGGAATTGACAAATTGGGCGTCATTGCCCGATGTGAGTCTCTACCCAGTCTGAGTCATGCATACGCCCATCGCCACCAGATCAATGTCAAGCGTAGGCGAGTCATGCATGTTCATCAGCATAAACGGTTTCGGTTCAGATAACGCCTCAGTTTCCCCAGTATGTTTCTGAACGGGTCACTGGATACTTTAGAAAATGTATCGTGCAGAGCTACCTTACTCATCTTGTTCTATAGAGTACTAAAAGTGATGTCATGCTGGTGTTGGAAGTAAAATTTCCCAATCCTTTTACCCATAGACTGTTTTCTCAGTTCACTTTTGAGTCACTTCCCATTGTTTTCAACCCTCCATCTTTTTCAAGATTTTGCATCATATTTCTATAACCAGAAGCAGTTGCATTGATCAAGCGCTTGGAGCCACATGCTGTAAGTAACAGCAAATAATGTAAGTGAAGCTAACGAGGTACAGGAGGCTAGCAGGACCGCTAACGATAGTTAGCACTAACAACTGGCCTCAAACGCAGGCTTTGTAAAATATCTGAAGATAAAGCCTGCATCGGTTGCGACTGTCCGCGACTCGCAAGCTATGTTTCCATCCACTTGTCAATCGAATTATCTGAAGTTTGCCAAAAATATTAATGCGAATAAATCTGGTGAAAATACGTTTCCATCTAACGGCATTAAAGTGAATAAAAAGTAGTGCATAATGACGCCACATGCTTTTATGCGATCAAATTGGTGTATCGAGTACATTTCTGACATAAGCTGTTTCCATTCATTTTTTCTGCGCTTAAACGCAGTACCTTGAAGTGAACAAAAGTAGTTTGTTAGCCAACTATTTTAGCTGGTTGGAAAAATGGATTGCGTTTACCAACAAATGACGATAATTGCACAAGTTGTAGTCCGTATGAGCGAAGTAAGGACCCTGTTTTGGACTTTGAACGATCAGTAGAACTCTAGGGGAGTCCAAGATCAAAATATAACCTTGGAAATGTAGCTCAATAGGTCCCCTTTTAAATCTTCAGTGAAAACACACCGTTTTTTGTTGGAAATACAGCCTTCTGTTAGCCCTACAATTTGTAAAATTGTCTCGACCCACTGGACTATGAGAACCATATAGAATCAACCCAACTATGTGAACTATGCAGACTCTACCTGTGAATTGGCAACAGTACCATTGAAAAAAATTAAGGGGAAAACACTAATTCCCACTTCAAATTTCAGCCATTTACTTTCTCACTACCACAGGTTTATGTTTATCTTCAATTTGAAAGACAAATGCAAAAGTCTTGCACTTGAATAGCATAAAAGTTGACGCAGACTCACTAGTTTTGATGTACAGCTTAAATGTCATCACATGGCTATTTTATATTGATCAATCATGGTACCAGGTTTGCTTGTTAACTGACGTAATCAACAAACTCATCATGTTTCACATCACAGCAGCTAAAGTGGTAATAAATGAGGAGTCAAAGGAAGGAACCACTGTCTGACTGAAAGTAACTCTATTGTGTGACCTGAGCATAGGTTGTCTTGTGGATGTGACATGTTGTCAGTTAACATATTTCATTCGCTCATGGTGTCTGTCTTCACACGCATGTGAACTGTAGTCTACAAAAATAGAGGTGGTAAAATATTCTAAAATGGCATGTGCGCGACTTGCATTCGATTGAAAATAAAGGCGTTATGCTTGTGTGTTTGCCGCCGTTTTTGTGTGGGAGAGTTTCCATTAAGTTACAAAGACTTTCCAGTAACCGAGAGTTTACTGTAATTGCTGTTTTCAATGAGTGCTGCACAGTGTGAATATCATTTTTCATGCATTGTGTCAAAGCAGAGTTTGCACTTGTGTTATTGGTTGACTTTAATCCTATGTTAAAAAATCTAACCAGTAGTTAGTTATCCTATATTCACGAGCCAGTAAGTGATTCTCCAGTATAATTACTGTAGAACAGGAACCATTCAGTTGGCAGTTGAAATTAGAATTGAAATTGGTCATGCGCATTAAACAAGTTTACCAACTATACTGAGTACAAATGAAAATGCACCACTTGAAAAAAGTCAATATTTAAGTTCAAATGAACTTCAATATAATTTTTTATGCAACAACAACACTACAGTGACGTCACCCGACATGCCAGGTGCAAGAAATGCGAGAATTTCAAGTTAACTGTAACGCTAGGCAATTTTTTGCAAAAACGCAACATCTTGCACGCACACCATGGGAAAAATGAATTTCACTCTGAATTTGTGCACACATTGCCTTTAAAAGCACGTGAATCCGAATAAAATTTCACTTCTTCACTGACACTTGTGAAACTTCGACACTATGCCGCGACTTACTGCCCCTGAACGGGAACGTGCCATTGGCATGCTTCAAATTGGCGCCAGCACCAGGGAAATTGCCAGACGACTACACTGCGCACACACAACGATTGCAGGACTCCATCAAAGGTTTCTGCAAACGGGGAGCACTCGGGACCGTCCTCGACCGGGTCAACAACGTGTGACAACGGCACGTCAGGACCGTCAGATCGTACGGGATCATGTCCGAGACCGAACACTACCAGCGACAAGAACGGCTGCTCAAGTCCAAGGACGACGTGGATGCATTCACCCCAACACCGTACGGAACCGTCTGCGAGCTGCAAGCTTGCGTGCACGATGTCCTTATTTCGGCCCCGTATTGACGGATGGTAACTGAAACCAGCGTCTACAGTGGGCAAACAGGCACCAGAATTGGCGACTACGACAATGGCACGGTGTTATCTTTTCTGACGAGTCACGATTTCACTTAAGGAACGCAGATGGCCGTATACGTGTTTGGCGGAGACGTGGTGAACGTTATAACGCCGATTGTGTCATTCAAACGGACCGTTGGGGTGGTGGCAGCGTTATGGTGTGGGGTGGAATAAGCTACCGTCACAGAACTCCTCTCCATATCTGCAGAGGAAGGGTGAACGGCGTCTAGTACTGGGACCAGGTGCTGCAGAACCATGTTGTGCCTTTCTTCAACCAACACCACGATGTCCACACTTTCCAACAGGACAACGCTAGGGCACACATTGCAAGGGTGTCCATGCAGTACCTTGCACAGCAGAACATCCCCGTGCTTCAGTGGCCAGCTCTGCCACCCGACCTCTCTCCTATCGAGCACTGATGGGATGAAATTGGACGACGTCTTTCACGTCGACGCCAGATGGACAACATCCAAGAACTTGAGGTTGCCCTTGTTCAGGAGTGGAATGCTATCCCTCAGAACACTATCCAGAGACTGATCAACTCCATGCGACGACGATGCACTGCATGTGTCAATGCAAATGGCGGTCACACCGTGATTGACTTTCCTGTTTGACCCCTACACCAGTTAAACCTCTCTCGCGCATTAACATTATCGTGAATGAAATTGAATGATGTTTACATGTCTTCTTAAATCATTCATTATCTCAAATGCATCATACGTATATACTTCAGATATCAATCTGTGGAGCTATTCCAGATTTCGTGAGTGGTGCGTTTTCATTTGTACTCAGTATATATACAATGAGCTCCATAATTCTTTGAATGGTGATGTTTTTAAATTTGTTTTTTTTTTATGCCCCCGTAAACAAAAATTCGGGGGCATATAGTTTTTCACCTGTCCGTCTGTCCGTCCGTCTGTCTGTCTGCACTTTGCCATGGCTATAACTTTTGATCGGCTCATGTTAGGACTTTGATACTTGACACATGCATTGCTTGTGAGAAGGCATTTCAGATGGGGTCATGACTTTTGACCTTGTGACCTTGACCTTGGAGCATGAGGTTTGGTGACAAAAACTTTAACATGGGCCATAACTTTTCATTAGCTAGTAATAGGCATTTGATACCTGGCATTTGTATTCCTTAGGATAAGGCCTTTCTGATGAGGTAATGAATGTTGACCTTGTGACCTTGAACTTTAACCTTTGACTCATGATAGGCCTTTAATGGTTAGCATGTGCATGTTATGCACGGGGGCATCAGTGTTTCACAAACACATCTTGTTTATTGTAGTTCTGCACTTTAGGATACAGGCACTACTAGCTTTAATTTGTGGATGAACCATTTAGAAATGAATGCAGCTTTTGTACATGGTGTTCCCCCTACCCCCTTTGGCACATAGTATATAATAAAGTACTGACATTTAATATCTGAGCGGTCATCACATGCAAAGGATATGCAATCAAAATCTGTGAGGCATAGACATCACCGTACGCTGAGTATCTTCCCTGATGACGCTCTGCCAGGCCTGTACTGCTGCCATCTTCACTTATTGCTTGTTTCAAGGACTCATTGCTATGAGGCTTCCCTTCAGCATGTAAAATGTTCATTCAGTTGTATTCAGGTTTGATTATTGACTGGGCCAACAGAACCAAAACAACAAAAAAAAGCATCAGTGTCCATTGAATTTTGGTGCTTAGTGTAAGTGTCCAAAATAACATAAATTTCTTTTTATTCCAGCGATTAAAGCAGGTTAAATTGATACTAAATGGTTAATTTAGTTGGCTCCTGGAAGAATGAAGCTATTGTGCGGAGCAGCCCTTGACCAAATGTTCACAGAGTGTAGCTGATAAAATATGCAAGACACCTCGTCTGTGTCGAACCCAAGAATAGCACGCCTGCTGTTAATCTCTGTGTGAATGGAGTTTTGAGTTAGTCACACTACACTTCCCTCTCCAAACGAGCACTACTGGGAAATGAGAAACTAGGAAGGAAATGAGAAACTAGGAATGCAGGGCAGCTGGTATTATCGGCTGGCTGGACTCCTGTGTGTCCAGAATGGCGTCTAGAAGTGATTTAGCAGGCTTAGTTATGTTTTGCAGGTTGGATCAAAGCTTCAGTTGGTTTTGTTAAAAAATGATTGCATTTCTATTCATTAAAATGCCATTTCGGTGGGGGTGGGGGTGTGTCAAGGTTTTTTAAATTTGGTTTTGCAGTTGACATTTTATGCTGCTGTCGTTCCGGCTTGTTTTACACACATTTGTATGTTGAAGTTTACAGAAGTCTTTGCCAAAAAAGTTGTCAATTATTTCCCACAGTGAGAAATGCATTGTGAAAATAAATGATTATGAATGAGATGAACAGTGCTGAGGCAGGATGCAAAGAGTGTTGCCAGCAGTGACCAAACCCCCCCCAACAGGAGCTTCTGCTCTTGAGGATGGACGTTCATGTCTCTGCCCCCCACCTCACAGACACACAGAATCACAGAGCATGGTTCATCATTGTTCATCACTCCATCCATAACTCCATAACTTTTTAACAGTTTGTCATTGAGAGTTTGTGATTGAGTTATGGCATGTGGGAAAGGGTCTCATGTTAGTTGTTGAAGCCTTGCCCGGGGTTTGGTTGTAGGACTCAGGAAGGGGTTATATATAAATTGTTGAAACCCTACATTTTCTGATTGGCCAATATTTGATTCTTCATATGTTTTCAATGGTTTGCCATAGAGAGATGGACGTTGGGTAGTTGGACTCCTGAGAGCACGGCATGTTAATTTCTGAAGCCTCATTCATTTGCTCTGTGAATCCTAACTATTGAACCATTTGTCCCAGAAAGTTGGGGACTGGGTTGTCAGACTCAACGCGGGATCAGATGTAAATGAACAGAACTTCGCCCCCTTGTCTGATTGGCTAATATTTTATCACTATTTAATTGTTTGTCATGTAGGGTTTAGCATTGCGTATTTGGTCACTGGTATAGGTCACATTTTATTCTACAAAGCCCTGCCGCCTTTCCTGATTGGCTTAGCTCTTATCCTTTGCAACAATTGATCCATGAATCATTGAGTAGGGGGTTGGGTAGTAGGACTCAAGAAAGTCAATTGACAAAGCCCTGCCCCCTTTTGTTATTGGCTTCGCTTTTAACCTTCATAACTATTGAACTGTTTGTCTTGGAGAGGGATTAGGTTGTTTTAAATGTTTGCATCATTCCTATGACAATTTGGCTTCGTCAAGCCAACTTAGTTTGTTGATAAACCTTACATTCTTGTTGGATTTGCCCGGATTGATCCTCAGGTGTTTGTAGTTGCATCACATGCCAAAGTACTCTGTGTAAAAATATTCCATAAATATTCCGGCATGTTTCTCACTGGATCAATGATAGAACTGATTTGCTGAAGTTGACCAGTACTTCTCGTCTCTGGACGGTCTTTTACCCATGTGATCTCTCAAAGCAAAAGATTGAAATGACATGTAATGGCTAACTGGCTGTGCACCTGGAGGCATGAGAGAGGACCTTTAATGTCTAAGAAATGGACTTTCTACCCTCTTATAATTCCTCCGAAGGTGTGTTTGCACAGATAGACATCACCCCATGGGAATTTGCTCTGCTCTGGCCTCCTTTCTGCTGCGTCTCTTAAGAGGCTGGGGAAACCAGAGTGGCGCCTCTGCTTACCAGAGAGAGCAGAGGTCGACATGCGTTATCATAATGCCCTGTATCGTCTGCCTCAACACAATATGGATATTTTAGATGCCTCCTGTTGTGCCAGGCTGGGGTTGGCTGTGGAACCGTGTGGTGGGCAGGTGGAAAGCCACAAAAAAAGATTGTCAGTAAATATTTGGCCACAGCTTGCCCATCGAAGTCTATATTGAAAACTCAAACAAAGAGCCTCGACGATGATTAAAAAGGCAAACCAAACCAAATAGGCAGACTTTGTAGTGGTGAAGCAATGTCTTCTAAGAAGGGAAACGAGAATCTTGATTTCCATCTCCTTGTCGTACTTCAGGGAAACGTCATTGAAAATATAGCCACCTCGGTGCTCACGTCTCCCCTTCCAGGCCTTGGCGCTGATCCACCATGGGGCCCCTGATTTTGGCGATGGGCCGCAGCTGAGTTGATTGAAAGTCACCTGCTTTTGGGCTGGCTGCTGCCGTCTGGTGGACGGCACCCGAAATTCCTCCCTTCCAGGCGCAACTCCACAAATTCTAGCTGACTGTGTCTCCAATGTGAACTCATTATAGCAGTCCTCTCCAAATCCAATTGGCTGTTGCGCAGAGAAAAAAAAAAAAAAAAATCAATAATCTCTTCAATGTCTAAGCGACAGTGCCGGTTTACCTCAGTTATACGTCATTGCGAAAGTTTGCTCTGCAATAGCTTCCTTCCCACTGTTACTTTAATCATATTCCTCCTGTTCAAATGCCACGGTATTGTGCTGAAACTCAAGGGCTTGTTTCGCAAACATAACCACTTGCAGCTGCTGAAGGGCATTTACCCAAATCCTTCCGTCTCCTCCAGGTATCTCTTGAGTACTTTGCGTGGGTTTATGGACCCCATAACCAGTTAAGCCGGCAGAACACATTTATGCACGCCTAAGTTTCTCATTAAGATTGTGATAAAAAAAACTTTCCGGGCTGTGTTCTTGTGCCACTCCCTGGCTATATTAAGTTAAAGCGAGTGCTTTTGGAATTCAGATTAAATCTCACTTTAATTGTCTGTGTGAGGGTAGTGCGAGCACCTTCCCCATTTGATGAAGTCCCAAGAAAAATAAAGCCTGGTTGTTCATCTTACAAAGTGGCATTAAGGAGCATTTTGGATTTAAAAAAATAATTGAATAAATAAAATAAATGGCAAGTCGTTTGATTCTATGTCACTGCCTTACTCTTTGGTGGTTGCAGCATGTAATTTTCTGGAAAGTTGCAACACATCCCGTGTTTCCACTTGTCATGCTTTGTCATGGAGCCTATTTGCAAACTCTGATTACGTGTGTCTTCTGTGCTTTCGGAAGAGGTGCTCAAAGACGTTGAGCCATAAAACTAGTGCAGGCCATTTCAGTCTGTGTTGTGCATCGTGTTGTAAGGGGTGGGTGTCTTTCCATATGCCCTCTGTCTAAAATCCAGTTTGCATTGTAGCAGACTGCCTGTATGGCTAAAATTGGTGTGCCTTGGTACAGTGCTGTTGGACTGCCGTACTTTAGCACTGCCCCTGCTTTTGTCCACTTTTGTTGATACTTTTGCCTTTTTTTGAAAATCCTTTTGTCAGGTCTTTGCATTATAGGCCCAAAATCCAGCGCTCAGGAAAATGTAGAATGCTCCGGCGTTGGATGCTAGCATGACTGAACTCTTTGGCCAAGCTAAAGAAAAAAGCGTTGCCGGATTATTTCAGATCAGTTACGTGTTGACCTCTCTTCCTTTAGTCGTAAAACCCGAACAGCCTCCTACGGGAGAAGTAGCGGAAGTGCTAATTCAGTGTCTGGACAGCAAATTACTAAAGTACCCTGCCTCCCCCCCTCAGCTCCTCCTCTATGCCGGTAAGAAGTAAGCTGCAGGCTCGACGGCTAACTCCCCTGGTAAATCTAAGCTGCTTGCATTTGTACATGTGCAGACTGCCGTGAGTTAAAACACGGGCAATGAAAGCAGATTAGTGTCGCCACTAATGCCAAGGTCTTCTCGGGTCGCTGAGAATTACAGTAAAGCTTTAAGTCGCAGGTGTGGAGGTTTTGAGTGCGTGAGCCATGCATGTGTGTGCAATAGTGAAGCATTACATTTCACTTAAAGTCTACCAATGTTCTTTATTTTGCTCTAAATTGTTATAAATAGCACTTTTGATTTTGGTGTTTTTCCACGACTAATCCATCCAGTACCAGTGTAAAATATGGGTTGTGTTGGTCTTCCACGACTGCCTTCTTTCCTCTGCTCCACTGGACCGCCAAAACACAAACTAGCTCACTCAATGTAATAATTAGTAGTTATGTGTTTGTGTGCGTGTGCAGATCTTTGAATGTTTGTGCCAGTTCCACTGATATGCTGTTGATGGTAGATGACACACATAAAATTGAATGGTGGATCTGCATTCAGATGATTTAATAAAGGAAAGCAAGAACGCGCATTCATAAGGTGAACGGTGTTATTTTTGTTTAAAAAGTAATGCGCCGCAGGAACGCGAATATCATTTCAGGTACGGTTATCCAGTCTTGTTGACGGACATTTTGTTGTCCAGATGGTTTTACAGATAATTTCACAGGATGTACCGCTGTGCTGAATTTTGTTCAGACTTGCTCGGTGATAATTTGATGTGGATATCTCGTGTACGTGCTCAGCGAGCTTTCCCTGGACAGGCTAATCTCTTAACGCTACTGCAGTGCCACGACTATCAAGGAAGCCAGGAGTCGGGGGGCCAACAGTTGTGCACTTTTATCGGGTCATCAGCCTGCCCGCCCGCCCGCCCGCTGTAATGGTCCCGCTTCAACTTGCTCCTGTGTGACCGCATATTTTAAATATTTTGGCCCTGTCAACATTTCCCTGTGCAACACAAGCTGGTGGAATGTGGAAAGGGGGTTATTTGCATAGCCATCCGCATTCCCTCTCAAAGATCTCTTCCTTATGTTTCTGTTGCTCCAAGTGCGTTAACAGTGTGTGATTTATGTGACATTAACTCTCTTCCAATGCATTATGATTAATTGGCTTCAGCTGGCCCATGTGTCATTGGGCCCTGTATGGTATTTGGCCTGTGTTTAATGTCATGCTGTCCATTATTAGCGAAAGCTACACCTGAGAGGTTCTAAAAGTAAGGAGACTAAATGTCAGGAGATGGCTTCCACGTTGTTTCACACTAGGAAAATTTGAAACGCTATAGATGGCCGGGACCTCAATATAAAATACTCCGTCTGCTAATCGCGCCCTCAGATTTTGCGCAACTACACAACCCTGATATTTCTGTCAGACTGTATAGTTTGGGAGCTTAGCAACGATGCAGTAGTCTTTTATAAATGGAGGATGTGGCCTTAATGCCAAAGACGAAGAAGGAATTTTCTCATCAGAATAAAAACTGTACTTTCATCCGCTTTAACACTAATAACACTCCATCGGTCTTTGATCCCTGTCATGCAGCTGGTCATGGGTGAATGAGCAGCAGGTGCTCAGATTCATACCTGTATTCGTAACTATGCTTGATCACCATACATTAGCACAGCACTCGCTGGTGCTGCTACTGGTGAATGTGATCGTGATCGCTAAAAGTAATGTTGCTATATAGAACTTTGGTTTTATGTCCAGTATATTAGTTTACATTAAGACTGAGCAAGCTTGGAAATGTTGTGTTAATTCATACTTTGGGGAAGATGGAAGATAATTTTCTTAACAGCCCCTGGCTGTCCGTTCACGTTCGCGATGGCTACAATAAAGATTAAGTGTACCTAAAAGCGGAATGTCATGATCTTTGTCATGACCCGTTCTTTGGTGCTGTAGATTGCACGTGCTAACAAGCCTCAGTGAGTGAAAAATGTTCTTTTTCTTTGGCATGAATGCCCTTCAGAACCAATTTTGTGAGTTGATGTTTACTGTCTAATGTCCGAATGCACCGTCTCCTTGTATTGAGAACGTCTCACTCTGGCTACACTACGCAATATTATTTATATTTTGTTTGAGAAAAATTAAAATTTTGTTTAGTAAAAGCTCTGGTTACTTTATGGACTAACTAGCTACTAGCCTAATTGGGGGTGCGTGTATGTGTGCTGAATTTTTCTTTTGTATGCTTATCAGCCTTTGCTCTCAGTTCTTCATATTAAGGCACTGACTGTTTAAACCATATTTATGCAGATAAAATGATGTGTATTGGCCTTTGAGTCAGTGGCACTGCCAGTGGACACTTGCAGTATTGTTTCTGTTGACTCGATTTCCTGTAGCCAAGCCTATTTCCTTGGGCGCGATTGCTGAGGTAGCTGGATAACTGCGCTTTTCTACACCCTAAAAATGCTTTTTATTTAGGTTGACTTTACAGATTAATGAAGGGTTCTGGATTTTCCTCAGTTTGATCCAACTATCTCTGTAATCCTGCTTTAAATCCCCCCCCCCACCCCCTTTCCCACTCTGCTCTCTCGATTTGAATGTGCATCCAAGGCTAAGATGTCAGTGCTTGTTTATAAATGCAAGATTCATCACCCTGGATCAAGGCTAATCATGCCCTGTTTGCTTAGCCCTGTAGTTGCTGTGGCCCTGACCGTAATGAGTCAGGTCCTGCTGTAGGCCACCTCTCCCAAGACTGCGTTTTTATAGAGGGGGAAACTGGATGGAAACGTTATGGGTGACTGTGAAAGACAGGGAGCCACATGGATGGCTAATTCCTGAAAATTTTCTGCAGACCTTGTTGATCCAGGTTAAAGTTGAGAAGCGGTTGGACTCCAGGTATTGGATCCAGGCCAGGCCACATCAGCTTGTGTTGCAACTCTGTTTTTGGTTTGTACTTAGCTAAGAATGCATGTTCCTGGGGAATTTCATGGTTTTGTTTTTTTAATTAAACCCTTATTGGACCAGGCACGTTGATTAAATATGAATAATACGTGCAATCCAAATGGACTAATTTAAGTGTTCAAAAGCATACCGCTAAGACTGGACTTTAACTGGGATGTCTGGCGCGTCAAGCTAGTTCTCTTGCGTTTCATACATTGGCTGCTGTTCAGCTCCTATACCTAGCGGCCGAACGTCTTCTCAGAATGTGTGTAAAAAGAAAAGAAAAACAATGTATTTGGGCCAGTAGCTCTTTTTGAAAAGCTCGCTCGGCCAGACAGGAATCATGTACGTCCTTTCCAAGACACGACATTTTGTACATTGTACTGAGACTCATGCTTTTGAGCCCTGGATCGTGCGTTTGTACTGTGAGCGAGAACCTGAGAGCGAACCCGTGTGAACATGAGGCAAACGTGCTGACTCCTCACTGGGCTGGTCGGGTCCTCGAACCCGGAACCGTCTCATTCCTGGGCGACAGTGCTAATCGTTGCACCACCGTGCTGCCCGAGCATCATCTGTAGCAGTGTGGCATCTGCACTCTCTGCGGAAATGTTAGCGATTCAGGGCTGCACAGTGACTGCAGGCGAACACAGCCTCGCTGCTGCAAGCGTCTGAAGCCCATTCTTCTAAATGCGCAGTGACAGCAGTTCCGTGCTTCTTCCTGCCCAAAGGGCGCTCTGGCAGAGCTGGGCAGTAATGGATTTGGGACAAAGTGGGCAGGAATGGAATTGTGTGAAAGATGAAGCTTGTTATTGCAGACTCCGCAAAATGGGGGGGGAACGGTGTATAAAAGGTCCTCGAAAGAGGGCAATTTCTGTCTCGCATGGTCACGAATTCAAAAAGAGCACAGAATCTGGGCCAGTCAGTCCTTCACCAGTTTGCACAATAGTCATTTTCTGTCGTTGTGATTCGCAGGTAGGTAATGCAAATGTGTTGAGCACAAGAAAACCAGTTTTATGAAGTGCAGCCTTTTTGGCTAGCTTTTGAATACTCAAATGAGCCTATTTGATTTCTCACTTTGAGTAGGTATTAAAGGCTTCTTCCAGTTACTTATTATCTTTGCTTCCCTCATTTTCTTTTTGCTCATGCTCCTAGCTCCACCCACTGGCTATTGAACGAATTAAAGTGGCTGAATGTAATGCCCTTGCTCCCGCTACAGTTACTTTGAGGGGTGGCCTTGCCTGTTGCACTCAGTCAGCATATGCATTATGAGCCGCAACTTTGGAGGTTTGAATCTGACTACCAATCTTTCTGTCATGTGTCTCTCTCCCTCTCTCTCTCTGTCTCTCTCCCTCCCTCCCTCCCTCCATCTCAATTCTACCTGTGTCACTACACAGTCCTGTTAAATGAAGCCTGAAAAGCCCAAAAAAATATATAAAAAAATGCAGTTTGCTCCGTGATTATTTGGATGTGGGCTGGGCGAATAGAGCTTGGTGGACTCTCGGGTCGATCTTTTAAATGTTACAGAAAAAAATGCTTCTGTGAAGGCTGGTCTAATTGATCCTTGCTCAGGATACCTTCGGTGAAACCTTCGGCTCCCTCCTTCGGACTTAGTTAACTGATTGAAATGTCTCTAGTGTTTTTGGACCTCAGTCAGTTTTTTAGTCGGGCTCAAGCTGTAAAACATGTGCATTGGGTATGAACTATTAATGCTTCTTGTGCCCTTGTAGTCTTTGTTGAGAAGCCACAGCTCTCTCTGTTGGTCAGTCACTAAATTGCATTTGTTGTATGCATTGTCATGTTGCGAGATTGTTTCAGTTGAAGTCTGGTTTTTGAGCCTCACCCTCTGACTTACCTGTTTCTTTTTTTTTTTTTTTTTTTTTTTTTTTCCCTTGCTTATTTTTCAGGGAAATCCAGCTTTTGCGAAGATTGCGACACAAGAATGTCATCCAGTTGGTGGACGTGTTGTATAATGAAGAAAAGCAAAAGATATATCCTTTTCGGGTGTGCACATGATTATACTGGTGTGGGAGTATTCCTAACTTCGCCTGCAGCACCCTTAAATACAATGCAGTTATATCCCTGCCCATCAGGTTTGCAGAAATAACTGTTGTTTTTTTATGTGTGGATGTAAAGATATGTGCATCGCTAATGCATCGGCAATATAGAACTGAGATATGTTGTACGCTTATTTGTGGAGCTTGGCAAATTGCTGAGGAATAATTTGACAATGTTATGTGTGTGAGCTGTCTGGTCGCATCTGTGAGGAATGTGCTCTTTGTGTGTAATATTAGGACAACATGAATGACTCATGATGACAGTGCTGGTTACAGGCAGACAATGCAGCTGCACTCCAGGACTGGCCCCTATTCTGTGCCTTTTATCTGCAGTTTTATGTATAGAAATTCTTCTAAATCTGTACTCAGAAGAATCTGTATTCGTCAACAAACAAACAAGCTGCAGTGATGATTTAAAACTGAACAAAGAAATCCTCAATTCACAGTAACTTCTTCGCTAGATTAAAACTAAGGTGACAAACCAATGAATAATATTAAAGTAAATGGCTAATATTCACCTAGTTGGATGGTACGATGTCCAAGGTAATACTACTACATGTCTCAATACGGTGATGGAATAGTCCCAAAGGAGACGTCCCAGGAAGTACAAGAATTTGTGTTCATTGATGTAATTGAGAAGGAAGGCTGTACGGCTGACGATGTAGAATGAGAAACACAGGCTTGACCAAATCCAAGATTTGCTGAGTAAATGTTGTATTGTTTCCGAGAACCGCTAAATCTAAGATTAGCTGCCTTATAAGAACTGCTTCTTAATTTTCAGACGGACAATGTTTTGTCAACCAAAGGGGACAGCCGGCAGGTTCGGGCCCCTGTCTCACCGAAAAGGGAAGAGGATGCCCTGTCTGCAAGCACTTCCTGTAGCCAGTGTGGTGAGGACTGGTCTCAACTGGGAGAAGTACAGGATTCCATCCATCTTTCTGACACCTGCTCCCAGCACACAGAAAGTGTGGTTCTGGGGTAGGTTGGAAGACCTCTGTAAAGCCGGTGGTCTGCTGAGTGCTACCACGCTGAGTGCCGAATAAGACTTTGACTGCAAGCATTTCAGCAAGTGCTATCAGTTGGACTTGCCACTTGCTGCCTTTTTTGTTCCGCTGTTCCAGCCATCGGTTGAGGAGCTCCACAGATGCTGGCCAGGTCTCCGAGCCTTTTCTTGCCACAGCAATGACAGTGGAGCTTTGGCTTCCTTGCGAAATGCTGGCAACTATGGACTGGGCTGAATGCCAGCTGTAGATCCATCCATTGCCTCTCTCGTTGTGTCTCCTGAGGAGGTCTTGCTTGAGGCCTGAGGCGTGCTGCCCCAGGTCCCAGTGACACATTACTGATGAGCTTTTAACAAAGTGTTCAGATGGAGCAGCACACATGAGCTACGTTGGAAACACTTATCCCACCTGACGTTGGTTCTGTCCCATTCCTTGCAGTCCTCCACTGTGGACGCGTCTGCCCAGAGTTTCAGTGATTCATCTCTGCAGGTGTCTGCCTTCATGGCCAGAAAGCTCGAGAGGCTGATTTCAACAGCCTGGGCTGGCCCAGTCTCTGCTTTCAAGGTCGAGCCGCAGGAGCCTCCGTACCCTCCCTGTGGATCCAGGGCTGCTTTTTGGGCCAGCAGGGCAACAAACCTTGAAAGCCAGGTGAACCAGGACCCACATACCTCCAAAAGCAGTGGCTTTTGTAACATGAGGCTACCAGCTCGCTCTGGTGGCTACCCAAGAAGTTGCAACCCTTTGAGCGGCTTGATTGTCGCCGCCGGGCTTCCATGCAGCCCTCAGCTGAGACTCGGAGGGGCTGGGGATTGGGGGTTCGCCCCCAGAAAGGCCAGGGAGGCAGGCCCTGAGGGTTTGGGGCTAACTATCGGACGCCTCTATCAGCAGCACCTCAGCTGCTTGGAAAGCTTTGCTACAGACCCCAGGATGGTGGCTATGCATTTTCAGGTCAATTTTAAGGCTGCATTTTTTCAGGTCCTGATCACTGGCGGTACCTGCGCTTTGCAGTCTGTTCAAGGTGCTCCAACTCGGCTTTTCTCTTGCCCCACGGGTCTTCACGAAGTGCGTGTAGGCAGCGCTCGCCCCAATGCAAGCCACCGGAATGCAAATTCTTCCGTACATGGAGGATCGGCTGATTTATGCTTCGAACAAAGAACGAGCAGAGCTGGGCACTGCAACCCTTCTAAGCCATGTGGCACGGTTGGGTCTTACAGTCAGTTGGGCAAAGAGCCGACTCCTGCGCGCTCAAAGGGTAGTGTTCAAACTAGTGTTCTGCCTTTTTTGCCAGACTGATGGGGGATGCTGATGTCCATGACATCAGTGGTGCTGCTGGGCCTCCTGTACTTGCAGTCCGGGTAACCAGCTGTTGTCTTCTGACTTTATGATTATGAAGAGAATGGACATTTCTGACTAAAGGTGTTCACTCTGCTCACATCACGAGATGGTTGTAACCAAAAAAAATGGACCACTTGCACTTGGAGTAGGAGAGAAGAACAGTCTAAATTTCTCTCTTTGAAATTGTATTAATTAATCTCATTTTCGAAGGTCAAATTTATTTTCAGTGCGGGTAGAATTCCCCAATCTGTTAAGTCAAAAATGGGTCGTTTGAAGAATTTTTGCTGAACCGACTTGGGAAAAACTGTGAACCTGTCGTGGGAGGTCTTCTGGTAATGACCCCTGGGGTAGCCTGAAATTAGAACATGTAGCCCTCATGGGTTGCTCAGCTTGCAAAATGTTGTCACAATTTTACTCAGCGTTTTGTCTGTGATGTAGCTTTCCCACTGCACGGCAGCAGCATTGCAAGAGGATTTTCTGATACCTAGGCATCAAATAGAGATGGTTCAGTTTGCTTAACCTAATTGATGGATTGACTGTGTATTTTATAGACCCCTTCCTTCTCTGTGGTCTCTTTGTTTATGCCGTCTATCCAACATCAGATGCAGGAGAAAGTAAATGGGAACGGGCATATCTAGCCTCCTGGTTCTCATTCTTGCCCTGTAATCAAGGCTGATTTAAAGCTTGCACGCTGGGCGAGGTAATTTGCTGGCCAGTCAGGGGTGCTAATTAGCAACATAGCTGTTGTGTCGCAAGAAAACTCAACAGCAGTATTGAAGGCCTTTCAGGCAGGATTTGTGTCCCCCCCAATTGAATGTCAAATTTCCATGCAGTTCAGCCTTAGTGCTTCAGTGCCCTGTACATCAAAACTTCTTAATCATGGCCTTTGTGAGCAGCAGGACTTCTGGTTTTAGTTTTTGAACCCTAAACATTGGCTGCCAGCTCAAACAGGAAGGCGCGAGGTGCGGCGGTGGGTGTGTGACGAATAGATTTTGATTCGCCGCCGAGTACCGAAGAAAACCAACGCGCTCCGCGGCTCTCCAAGGACAAAAGCCACTGCTCAGATTTTACGGTCAGCGGCTTGTTATTGAGGCTCCAGCACGGTGTGTCAGCCCGTGAAAATCTGTGGTGGCTGTCGAGGAGAAAGTTGTGATGATTTTTTAAGTTGTAGTTCTGCTCCCTGGCCACAGGGGGGGGCTCACGTCTTTCTGGATGTGGAAAATCCACTTCCAGATGTATTTTTGTCTCGACCCCCCCGTCCCTTCCCTCTGCCTTTGGTTCTAATCATCTCTGCCGGTCCCTCAGAACTCAGCTGAGCTGGACTACGTAAAACTAATTCCCTTTTATGTGTTTGACATTAGAGTGGCCTTAAAATTGATTGCTGTGTTGCGTGAAAAGATGATATTTGCAAAATGGGCCATGTGATTTTAAGGGCACTTGAACGTGAGTGACATCATCGGTGGAACATGAGGTTGGCTGAGCTCGCATTGCAGAGCTGTAAAGCCACGCATCATGAGTCCTGGGCAGTGACATTTAAATGTTAGACTGACGTTTCCTTATGTCTACTTGTGGACATGCTGTGTAGTGAGGTCAGAGTGCTTAGCTGTCCTTGGTTTTCATTGCCGCCATTTACATGGGCACGCAGGTATATGCAGTTGTACACTTGCTTGGCGTAAGCTGACAGCAGAGACAGCGCTGAGATAATTGTTTGGACGAGGGCGTGACTTGATCCTGAATTTGTTATTGACATTACCGCAAAGGTAGTTCAGTGTTAAACCGTTTGCTTTGCCATGCTCTCCGTTGACCTAGGGGTTAACGTGGGTCTGCAGCAGACTTGATTTCTCGGGGACGTCATCTCCCCTTTTACTTATAGGCGGGCTTGGTTATAATTATCGTCACCCATTCCTTTGTCCTTTGTATTGCACTTTCTCTTTCTCTCCCCGGGGAATATCCGCGTGGAACTGTCCCTGCTTAGGCAGCCGGGATTATGTTTGTCGCTGGCTTCACGGCGCAGTTTCTCGACGGCGACTTGGTCGCCCGGCTTGTTGCCTATGTCAGCATGCTAATTTGAATTGCCATTAGCTGCTGAACCAAACTCCTGACTGAGGGCAGAGCAGACGAGCTACAGGGAAGATTTGCAGTCATTGCTGCAGCTCTCTGCCCCACCTCTCTTTGCTTGCCGCTCACGCAGTCCACCTTCCGCCCCGCAACCAGCCCCCAGCCGCCCAGCGAATTGCTATTAGTTGCACGTACTCTGGGATCCCCCTTCGATGGAGCGGGAGGGACTCTGACGCAGTTAGCCAGCGAGGAGCACCCACCGCATCAGAGATCCGGCACTCTCATTTTCTCCCTCCCCCGTTTTCTCTTTTTTTTTTCAAAAACCCCTCAATTCTTTTCTCCTTCGGCTTATGCTTTTCTCAAGTGTTGTCTGCCCCCGCCACAAGGCACCTGATGCAATCAATCAGAGCCTTCGCCCGGCAACGTTTGAGTGTTTGTGCGTGAGCGTATTTGGTTCGCTCGTCCTTTGATGGTTCATTTTAAAGATCGTCAGTCGTTCTCAGTCCTCGCGTCTCCTCTGTTACCTTATCTACCCTTCTCCCCTCTTGAAGGCAAAATAGAAATTGGGGGGGAAGCCCTGTCTCCTCTTTAAACATTCCGCTCTGGCTCTGATCTGCCTGATTATCGCCGGTTAACCATGAGCTTTGCTAGCTGTTCAGCGTTATTGCCTGTTAACAGGTAGTTTAGTCATAATTATCCCAGACTCCATTCCTAACCCCCCAGCCAATCATGTGCATCTGTTTTTAATTCACTGTATTCCACTTTCAGAATTTGTTGTGTTTGGTTGGACTGCAATTATGAGCTAACGAGGCAATTTATTGCAGCGTATGGAGAAGTAAGATTATGCCGCTAGCAATCTTTGTTGATTAAAGCTCTTGGTATTCCCTTTGCAAAATGGAGGATTTTTGTCAGGCTGTGGAGGGAGGAGGGTATTTTATCTTTTTAGAATTGCTTTCCTTTGAAGTCATTGGTGCTCTCATCACCCGTGTCCGCATTGCTACAGTAACTTTTTTCTGCAATCACCAAGCAGACTTTCACCTCTCTGGGCACCCTGTCTTTTTTTTTTTTCAAATGGAGAATTCTGGATCATGTTCAGGTTTTCTTGTGCGTCATATAAGCAGAGCATTTTGTGATGTTTGTTTGGGACGGCTCATTGTATGCTAGCTGAGGTACTTCAATGGGGACTCTCACGGTTGCTTGCTCAAGCCACAGTATAGACCCAGTAAGATCACTGCAGCAGTTGGGCCCTTGAATAAGACCCTTAACCCCTCATGACTCTAAGGACGTACGGATGAAAAGGTCAGTTGAATGGCTGATTTCCGTGTGTAGAAGTGGGCTCTTAATGAAAGGTGCCATATTGTACACTTTAGATTTTTTTTTGAAAAAACATTAATTCTATTCCCGAAACAAAGTGTTGGGGAACATTGTTTTTGCCTTGGCAACCTTCGTGGACACAGATCCTATTCCAAAAATCATCCTATTCCACTTTATGAGCTGTGTGCGAATGACAGCTCGCACTGACCAATCAGTGGTCTGCAGCGCATTGACCTCACATTTTGACCTCACATCAGCTCTGCTCACTTGGAACCTCGGCCGAAGTCGTACTCAAAAAAGTACCCGGTACCAGGTATTATCCACAATGGAAATTCATAAAAAAACAAGTTGAGTTGAATACAGCCGTACTCTGCAGTGTGAAAGCACCGTATGAGAGGAGGTGCAGTATCCTCAGCTTTAGCCTCTGCTAAGCCAGATTCTGCGCTGTCGCCAACTCTGATGCGACACCAGGGCGCCCATCTTCATCAAGCGAATACCCCTGTGCCGCCAATTCTTTGCGTAGCACAATCTTAATTTTCTGTTTCGTTTTACTCTGCGGTACCAAAATATTACGGGTTTTAGCTGTCGGCAACCAATAATTTTTTTTCTGCATTGGCCGTGCTTCTCCTCAGTTGAAAAAATGGTAAATTTCTCCAAGTTAAATTTGCCCATTGATTAATTTGGACGCACCCTCAATTCTGTCATGAATCGGTTTAGATCAGGTGACAAGAGTTTGCGGGGCACATGGCAGATTTAAACACTCATCTCCTGAGCGCTCAATCCAGAAGTGAAGATTGAGACGGTGAATAGTGCTCCCAGCGGAAACAAGTATCCACCCTCCATAGCCTTCAAAAGTAGTCGAGGGAGAATTACAAAGCAAAATAACAGAAGTGTCCCAGTGGAAGGATCAGGAGATCCAGCGGGGTGCGCTGTAGCCAACCAGTTACAAAACCGTGTGCAGAGAGAGGGGCAGCCTCGAGAGGCGGTCAAATTCGCAAACTGAGGTCAAACACCGAAAATTTACTGGGCGACCAGACCAAAGTTTAAAGGCAGGAACCAGAGTCAAACGGGATGAAGCCAAGTGTCAACCACAAAAATCCAATTAAAGCCAGTAAAGGGCAAGGTAAAAAAACAAAGTGAAACCAGTCAAACACGAAGGGCAAAGAAATACTCAAGGTCCACGAGTGCGAAGTGTGAGGTCAAAGAGCTGGTCTCCAGCCGGGAATCGCTCGCGGTGACCTTAAAAGCGCAGCGCCCGCAAGTGGAAACACTCACTGAACAGGGCGCGAGTTCTCCTGAGACACCCAAACTCAGAGCAGAGATCTGTAACCACACGGGTACACCCTCGTAACACCTAAAATGGAGAGATGATGTCACAACAAAAATGCCTCCTTTTTGGCCAATAAAGTGGCATCTGCTGTAGTGCCGGCTTTGATATTTTGGCTTCCCTCAAAAGCTGCTGAATGTCACCCATGGCAGTTTAATCTGCTGAATGTTGCTCAGTATTGCTGGGAGCTCAAACTCCTGCAGCAGTCCTTATAGCCTGGGTCAGTCTCGCCACTGAAATGTACCCCATTACAGACAGCAGTATAATAGGGACACATTCATCCTGTATAGGATGGAGGGGTCCCTGTGTGTACAGGAGTGCCCTTGTATACAGGAGTGATACAGGAGTGCCCTTGTATACAGGAGTGGTACAGGAGTGCCCTTGTATACAGGAGTGCCTCTGCCATGCATTCAGAGACAGCAGACTGCGTTATGGATGAAATGGATCACACATTGGCCTTGCACTTTGCATGTTACTGGAGGATTTCATGAGAAGGCACACCAGAGGGCTAATAGATCAGACTGTGTAGAGCTTCCAGATTTGCACGTAAACCCCTGACTGCGTTATAGCCTGACATTGCTCCTATTGCTCCTGTGCATCTTGTGGTCACGTAGTTTTAATTTTTGAGGATTTGTACACAAGCAACGCTGCAAACGGACGCATAATATGCAAGGCAGCTATCATGCACACGCGAACGTGTTGTTAAAGTGAACATATTCCAGGCTTGATGTGGTTTTTCAAGTTAAGCATCAAGATTGTCCCACTGAGCAATGCAGTGGCCAGTATGTGATGCTGTATCATGTAATTAAGGTCATAATCCAGATGCCATTTTTACAAAATCCCGAGTGAGTAATTTTGAGATGGGGTGACTTTTATGAATGTAATGCACTCCTGTAGTTTTGAGTGATTGCGAGGAATACAGTTTGCATTTATTACCGTGTCAAACCAGGAAATGGCTGGAAATACCCATGGTATGTCGTGCTGTCGGGTGCTACAATCGTGTTGACTTGAGTGTACACGGTTGTACAAATAAACTGAATTCCCACGAATCACTGTCAAAACACTCATACTCTTTGTCTCTTGCAATGGCTGAGTCTAGTATCGGGCGTCAATAAGGCAGTGATGACAAACCAGTCACATGACTAAGTTATGGATCTTTGATTGTGAGTTTGGGGTTTGTCAAGCCAGTTCATGCGAAGCAAGCCTATCTAATGTTGAAGTTGTTTGGTCGTATACACCTCCTTTTTGCTGAGAGAGGATGCTCACTAGGGCTACTGCCATTGACTCCGGTGCAGGTCATCGAGTTTAAGGGCCTGCTCTGGGGCCCAACAGCTGGCACCGGTTTATTTACAGTGGAAAGAAACGCAGCGGGGCTTGAACCACTAACCTCCAGGATGCCAGTCAAGAATCTCAGCCACTAGGCTGCAGGCTACACTGCCACAACAATGTTGCAGTCGGTTCTGCCCTTTCCCCTCCGTGTCTCTTTCCCTTGACTGATACATACGTATATGGTAATGGAGTACTGTGTGTGCGGTATGCAGGAGATGCTGGACAGTGTCCCAGAGAAGAGGTTTCCCATGTTCCAGGCTCATGGGTGAGTGTGTGTTTATGGTCATCTCCATACTGATTGAAGTTGGTACAGTCACAGAGTTAGCTGCGTGACTTCTGCAAGTAAAGCCTGTTTGGGGAGCTTTTGCTCGGGGGCTTTCATCGATATACCCTTTGCTGTCAACTGTGACCAAGTTTTCATTACTTATCCTATGCAAAATTCGGAGCACCATTTATATTTAGATATGTTTTTTTTTGTGATTATCTTAAACATTTTCATTTTAAATCTGATAATCTTAAAGTGCAGTACAATTTTTTTCAATTTTTAATTGTGTAATACTGTTCAATATTTCATAGTCATAGGCTTTTTCACAGGTTTTTATTCTTGTGAAGTTTGCACTGCAGTTTTAAAATGACAATTATTGCAATTAAATTCTACCTCACAGTTCTGTTTCTCAAATTAGAATTGAACTGTTCAGTTTAGGGAATTGCTAAAAATGTGGCTTGTGTTTGAAATCAAAGCTCCCGTCAGATTTCATCCCTGAACCCGTATCCAAATAGCGATCTGTTTCCCTGTGTGTGTAAGACAGTCTCAGTTTCCCTCCTTTTTAATTTACTATTCAAAAATCATCTTTTTCTTCTTTAGGTACTTTTGTCAGCTGTTAGATGGATTAGAATATTTGCACAGCCAAGGAATAGTGCACAAAGACATTAAACCAGGGAATCTGCTACTGACAACGGATGGCACGCTAAAGATCTCCGATCTGGGCGTTGCAGAGGTGAGTCTGACTTCTGTGCCACCGTCCAGTGAGAGGTGAACATATCAATGTTAGTTGAGTCGAATGAATCACGCCAGCACCTTGGCAATACAGTCAGTTTTATTTGTGTGAGTGAGTTTACGTTCATCCGGTAAACATAGTGTTAACAAGAATGGAATCTCAGGGTGTCTCACCCTAGTGACCAGGACAACCTGGCCAAGATGAAACCACCTACAGTAGGTGTTCATCCCATCTAACCAGCTTGTTGCAAAGAAAATAATCTAGAGATGTCTCCCCCCACCCCACCCCGCAAAGATGTTCACAGGCAGTAAAAGGCACGTCTGCATACAATATTTAAAGAGTGTGCAAGGTTTAATGTAAATATCTTAAATGTTTCCGAGTTACGCCCAGAAACAGTGGGAATGCCGACGGGAACACAGACGGGAAACCGTACAAAAAAAATGTCTCCCCTATATGTAGAGACATTATAACTTACGGGTATTTCTTGCCATTGACACCGAGGATAAAGTCAAAGACACCACTTCAATTCAAAACACCAGATTTAATTATACAACAAAGTCATCTTAAATATACAGCTGTACTTGCATCCAAACATGAGTGCATTAGTGTATTTAGTTCACTGAAGGGAACTGCAAATGAAAGAAAATCACGGCATTATTGAAGCGTCAAATCAAAATAAATTCAGGGCTGTACTATAAGTGATCTTCGACAATACGCATGTGCCGAGTGGGGACGGTCTCGATTGGAACTATCCCAAAGAATACTGGGAACAGGCCAAGGATGTCTCAAATGCCGAATGCCTTCGACTCAATACAAACCTGAAGACAGTACTTTAATTTATTACAATCGGTGATGCCTCAACTTTAATTAGCTTGTTTAGAACAGAAATTCTTGACCGAAGCGATTTCCCTCAACTGGGGTTCCAAGCTTGGCCAGTCCTTCCTTGAGTTGCCGGCTCAGCACGAAGCAGTATCCGGGGCGATCTCTGTTGAGAATATAGCCCGGCCTGCAAAACATTTTATTCCCCACTCCGGTTCTGAGCTGAAATAAAACATACAACACATGACCAATCGCTTCTCATGTCAGAACTGCGCACACAAAAACTTAAAGTAACGAAGCTAGCACTAGGGAGCCTTTTGGCATGCATTAACACTTGGAATGACGAAACGTGCACTCGGAAGCCTTGGTGATGTATGGCTGGTATCGCACGAGTTTCGTAGCTAGCCTTGCGCTTTCAGAACAAAATCAACATAATTAAAATAACTTGTAGGGAATTGCCATCTACGTGATCAAGAGACGAGCAGTTTTGACGTGGCAAAAATGTTAGCTTTTACTCATAGTTCATATCAGCTGCAGTAGATGGAACATCATCTCGCTTAAAGATTGTCTGTATATCCCCGAACGGCGTTCTTGGGATATTATGTTTTTGGTCTGACCGCCGCCGCAGCCCCGCCCTACGTGTTAACGCGATAACTTCAGTAATATTTCAATTAGAAATTTCATGTTTTGCATATAGGTAAGTATCATATTGAGGAAGAACCGATTCGATTTTGGACAATTTACAATTTCTAGATTGGCCATCAGGTGCCAAAAACTGAAAAATCACTGTTTTTATCATATCTCTGGAAATATTTGTCCGATTGACCTCAAATCAAGTGCAAATGAAAGGTCATAACCTGAGGATGTGTCCCACGATGACATTATATACCTGTTTGGTTCAAAATTTTGACACAAGGTGGAGCTTTGACACAAATCACCATTTTTGCCATATCTTTTGAACCATTTGTCCAATTGACATGAAACTATGTGCAGCTGTGAGGTCATGACGTCACAACATGTTACATGATGACATCATACCTGTATGGTTCAATATTTTACCACCAGGTGGCGCTTTGTGATGGAAAATTATCATTTTGGCCATATCTTAAGAACCAGGTCTGGTTCTGATTGACCTGAAATTAAGTTCAAATGAAAGTCTATTCAAGGTCTATTCAAGGATTGGGGAATAAGAGGATTGGGGGCGTTCTGGGATATACCCCAAGCCGTCGCCTCCGACGGCATAAGCCTAGTTTCAAATGAATTATTAATGAGAATATTCACCCAATTCTAGTACTTGCACGAAAGATGTCTCCATTAGAATTGTATTTTATGTCCCGTGGACTCAGATTTCATGAGAGAACCAATAAGCAAATGATATGGGTCTTGCGCCACAAGTGGATCAGCTGGGAATGAAATCTGACGACTATTGAACTTCTAAGAGCGGAAAGCCGGCGACATGATTCTAAAATAAATAACCGGAGCCACAATTGCTAAAATATGTGCATGTATTTCCTTCAGGCTACTTTTACTCAAATGCCCGATTTCTGATAAACAAGTTTCAATCGCCGACACTCACACCGATGCAAATAAAAACTACTTGAAGGGGCTTCGAAAGAGGTATTGAATCTAACAAATCAGTACTAGGCAGAGCGTTTTGAAACACATAATAGTGAACAAAATACTCTTAGACATCTACGTTATCAGTATTAGCGCTGATCTACCTCAAAAACAACTCTTGTACAAGTGGACAATGCCCAGTTGTGCACACACGCTAGGAGACTTGGCTTTGTGGTGTCAATGTGTGGGGCACAGACGAGACAGAAGTTCACGGATTGGTCATATGTTAAAGAGTTTATATTTGAGCCCAATGTCGCGCACGGCCTGCCTCACTTCAGTTCACTCAAGAATTAAAGTCAAGTCGACTCGGGACAACCATTGTTATCAGCACAAATGCTCGCCCATCTCACATATAGGCAATTTAATGATGGAAACGGCCGAACCCGTCTCAAATCAGACTTGCCCCTCTCAGCGTCTCAGGTAAACATTGCCTGTCTCAAAGACGGGGAGACGAGCGGCTGGCTAACACTATGCCTGTAAAGAAAGTCACACTGGATTGGTGTGTGTGCTCAGGGAACATGTTTTGTATCAATACAATGTCAATGGCAGTGGTCAATGATCAATTGGTTTATGTGGCTTATGATTGACATGATCCTCTCCTGTTGTAAATCAGAGATCAGCTTTCTTTGTAGTTCATATCAGACTTGCTATGGCGAGGACTTTTTGGTTTGATAAAATTGATAGTGCACGTGTGTGAGCACGGTGCACTAATGTGATGTCATTTCCTGCCCCACCCCCCTACCCTCACCCCTAGGCGCTGCACCCGTTCGCAGAGGACGACACGTGCAGGACGAGTCAAGGCTCTCCGGC
This sequence comes from Gymnothorax reevesii, assembly GCA_029721435.1. NCBI lineage: Eukaryota > Metazoa > Chordata > Actinopteri > Anguilliformes > Muraenidae > Gymnothorax > Gymnothorax reevesii. Next base: position 31,460,384 of record CM056575.1, read on the forward strand.
GTTTCAGCCTCCCGAGATCGCCAACGGCCTGGACACGTTTTCAGGGTTCAAAGTGGACATCTGGTCCGCGGGCGTCACGCTGTGAGTTTGAACGCTAGCGCAGGCGCCACCACAACCCCAGCCTCCCTCTTCCTTTAGGACCAGTCATAATGACATCTGCTTTTTGGGTAACTCGTGAAAGTGTGCTCTCTCAGGGAACGCTTAAAACCCATGGCTCAATCTAACAGAGTTCCGTCAGTTTCTGTTTTCTCATGGGCGCCCTTTGAGCTCCTTTAACCTACTCTTAGTGTCTGAGTGCAAATACTTGATTGCACTATTCATAACTTAAAACTCTAATGCTGTTTTCGCATGACTGCGAGCAATGGAGTTTTTGACATCTAGAATTTTGAAAAAAAACTAAGCCAAAATGTCCCAAAAATTTCAAGGGCTTGGGGGATGTGTTGAATTTCCCCACAAAATCTGTTCTTGTTTCTGCTGGTTGTTCCTACTTAACAAAGCTTTTTATGTCCAGTGATGTCCTTATTACTGCACTGGTGACAGAAATGTCCGGACTTTCCCTTTGCAGGTATAACATTACTACGAGCTTGTATCCGTTCGAAGGGGACAACATCTATAAGCTATTTGAGAACATCGGCAAGGGAGACTACAGTGTTCCGGAAGACTGCGGCCCCCTTCTGACTGACCTGCTGAGAGGTAAATACTGCTCCATCACAGCCTGTCTGGAGCTACTTTGCTGTGATGCTGTGTGGCACACGGGAGCAGTCATTCATCCAAGTGGCTTTAGTGTGTGATGGGGACTCAAAAATTTGTTGGTTCAAGTCCCAGTCTGGGAAAGGGGATTTTGCCATTTTCTGCGCAACTTGGGGAAGCATTTAATATAAACGTAAAATTTAATGCGAAATATTAATATTTTCTGTTCCATTTTGTAACCGCTTGGTGCAGAAACCAAATCTGGCAATTTATGCATTGCTGTATTTAAGGCTTCATCATTCAAGATTTGAGCATCACAGAGAGTGGAGAAATAACTTAAACGAAACAAGACGCTTGTAGCAATTAGAATACTATCTATTTCAATTTATTTTCGTAATTTTAGGCCAGAATAAGGGCTGCAAACACAAACTCAATCTTGTAAATTTATCACTGAATTTGTAAAAAGAAAGAGCATTTGAGAATCAAAACATGTCTCGAGGTAAAACAGTATATTTCCGGGATCATAAACTCCTTGACCCCAAAGCTACAATTGGAGTGTGATATTCAAAATTACCAACTCTCCTGTGATCTGGAAAAACCTAGTACGTATGTCACTTTTGGTGGAAACTGAGTTTGACCTTAATTTGCTGTAATCTAGAGCAGTGAAAATCTTGAAACACTTGCTATTTGTGTTATTATACCCCCCGCAACGATGTTTTTATACCCCCTGCAACGAAGTTTATTATACCCCCCGCAACAAAGTTTTTATCCCCCCCGCAACAAAGTTAAGGGGGTATACTGGATTTACTTTGTCCGTCCGTGTGTGCGTGCGTGCGTCTGTGCGTCCGGACCTACATCTCATAACCTACTCATCCGATTTTTAAAATTTTTTCTCTTCTGTCAAAATCAAGTTTCTATTTTTTTTTTTTTTAAGGAAAGTCCAATATCTAAAGGTTTTTGTTCAATTATGAGACCCTTGCCACTGATAAACTCACTAGGTTTTTCCAGATCACCGATCACAGATCAAATGTCCATGAGTGAAATAAGAAGGCTATCCATGTGGCCCAACAAGCTCTCAAATTGGTGAAATTTTCGTCTGTCTGTCCAAGAATGGGAAACGGGCCCTGTACCCACGGGTAAAATGTGGGTTTTCTGTATGGCATTTTAGTGCATTTAGTGTTACAGCTGATTGTTTATGGTTTGACATCACTTCAGAACATGTAATGATAACATGACTATGTCTGTATTTTGTACAGTGAACTGATATTTACTGTATAGCTAGCACTGCATTACTAAATAGAGCTGTCATATCAAACCAGGCGAGTGATACACTTGTTTAAAATAGCTGGCCTCTTTTAGTATTTCACCAGCCATATTACTTTCTGAAATCCAGCGTGGTCTGATTGGTTATCAGAGTGCCTCCTAAATCAGAAAGACTCACCAGCTGTGATAAACATTTTGGTGTTTCTGCTCATTTCATGACCCAGGGTCAGTGTGTCTCACTGGGAATGTGTTACTTTGCATTACTAATGAAATCCCATTGATTTGGGAGCTGCAGCCTGGCCATGAATGGGTCAAAAACTGTATACAGTGGAGGCCCAGACACTATCTTTTGGCTCATGAACGCATGGCTCTAATCCCATGCATGAGATGTCTGCCACATCCACTCTCCACGCTGTTTGTTGCTCCCGGTTATGAGTTGGTGTGAATTTAAGCAGTCACACACCGACCGGTGTAACAAGTTTTCCTCTAATCGACTTGGCAAGGATCAGTCGATGAATGCGAGAGCTTGGGTGTTGGCGTTTCTTGGTGGGTGAGTGGGCGAAATTAGCCAGAAAGGTATCCAAGCACATTTCTACCGAGACGCTCCTCTCCTGGTCTCCTCAACTCCCACGCAACACATGAATCCCTCGCATTGAAGACTGTAACAGAATGTATGATTCTGACCTTTTGAAATAATGATGATAAATGTTTTTTTTTTTTTTTTTTTCCTAAATGAACTGCATTAATTTGTGTATTTGCTTGTGTGTCGCCTTATCTGCATTAGATATTTGATTTGTTTTATTTAAGTATCAACTGTTTAAAAAGGATAAAATAGTACAAACATTCCCTTCTTGAAGATGGGCTTGTATCAAAATTGAGTTCATTCTTATTGTGTGAAAACCTTGTTTTGCCATTTCTACAAAAATAGAACTATTATAAAGCTGTTTTTTTCACTCCGAGGACTGCAACCTTGTCCTTTCTAGAAAATGATTACCCCGCCTGCAAACGAAGCGTGGAAGGGGTTATGCGTTTCTGTCCATTTATTTATTACCCCTCCCTTTCTGGCAGGTTTTTGTTGCAACTTTACTTTTGCACACCTTATCCATTTAAGGCCCGTTGCACCTACAACAGGTAGATCTTTTTCAACCAATCAGCATAAAGTCCTTAAATGGATCAGGTGTGAAAGAGTAGTAAGAGAACAAAAGCCTGCAGGACGGGGGGTCCTTGAGGACTGAGTTGGGAACCACTGCTCTAGTTTATTCATTTTTCGGCATGTGTGTTTGTCTGTGGACAGCCTACAGGCTGCAGTTTTGGTCGGATCGTTTTCGTATTTCACAGAGGGGTGTGTAATGGTCCAAGGGAAAAGTGATTCGTTGTTGGTGCAGATCCGGATCAAACTGTGGATTCTGGATCACTTTGAAAATTTTGTTAACATTGGAGACAAATTTCCACATTTTCTTTATTATTATTTTTTTTTTAATTTAATTTTTTTTTAACCCGCCACCATCCTCCCACTCTAGAGGACAACTTTGTTGATTCAGTCAGTCATATAATTTTGTACGAGTCGTCCTACCATCACCCGACAAAACAAAACACGCAAAAAAAAAAAAATACACGACAACACAATTACATTCACAATGCTTTTCTACCTTAGCATTAGTAATTATTAGCTCATCTATTCCATCTTTGCTTATTCCCAACCTTCAGCCTCCCTTACTATATCCCATCTTTTGGCATAATTTACAAGTCCCGTCTCATGGGCCATCACACATTCCGAATTTTCTTTCATCACTCCATCAAAAACATTATGAATCACTCGAACATCAACACGCTATAGCCCTCCAGGGAGGGCAACGACCATGAGTAGTTTGATCCGGATTCGGATCTGACAGATGAAAAACCTCGAAAATATCGGCCATATTTGAAGGTTGGGGGCGGGGTATGTGGCCTCCGAACACACCCGCTAGTTTTAACTGTTGTCGTGTATCGGCGGGCATGAAAATTGGAATATCTCAATCGTACATCTTCCCATTTGTGTATTAATGCACTGCAGTTTGGAAATGCACCTCCACAATAATGTCAGTCAAATGAGCCTCAACTCTTAAAGAATGATGCCAAAAGGATTATTTTTTTGGGCATGTGTCGGATTGCGGAAGATTTTTTGTGCATTAATATCATGTTCGTCTATAAAGTCATATCTGGTTATGTATGCTCCTTTCCCTTCATTCATTACTGCCACTTTTGGACCAAAGGTGCGTTACATAGATGTTTCCTGGAATTTCTGGCATGAACGGCCAACACTGTCGGGTTTATACTTAGATTAAGTGGCTGCGTGATGCTCAACCATCATTAGACTTCTAGGTCTAGTGCCATGATGTACTTAGTTTTTTTTTCCCCCCCATTCAAAATTTACTAAGATTTCTGTGCGCAGGAAAAGCCCTGGTTTGGGCTAATGTAGGATTTCAGTAGTTGGAGGAGAAGGTCGGCAAAAGTCTTGGATAATGATGAAAGTTACCGGAACTCTTTGTTGTCCCCCGTCGCGTGGAACGCAGGACATGGTATTCACGACCGTCCGTCCGTACGTCCCGAATCCTTGTCAGCGACATATCTCAAGAACGAATGGACGGATTTTCTTCAAATTTGATGTCAACATGTATTAGTCTGATACCCCAGCGCCAGTTGATTTCGGTGACCTTCGCGCCATTCTCAAGGTCACACCGAGAAACTGTTCATTTTGACACGATTTCACATTTTGTGGCGGGGGACAAAGACACGTTAGTGTCAAATACTTGTTATATAAACCGATTACCATCTTTTGAAAGATGAAAGAACTTTGTTTGCTACCCAAGCTGTTGGCGGTACTGTCATTATAGCTTTGACTTAGAAATGATTTGCCCTGCTATACTGTAGATCTAATATCTCTGCTGTCCTGGTGCTGCAGAGATGATTTGTTGGGATGGGGTCCTTTTTTAATTTTCCCTTTGTACCCCGTAAGTGCTATAAAAGGACATTTCTCCCCTGGGCTCGTGATCAGGATCTTTAGATGCTGCTCAGCTGTCGGAGAGGTTGGCTGTTCGGTAAACTTCTACAGCAGCACGCTGTACCTACGGGCTCCAGGCTAATTACACACACACACGCACATATGTTGCACTTTCTCTTACACACACGCACGCACGCGCGAGCACATCCTTATGCTGCTATCCTTGTGAGGACATTACATTGATTTCCATCAATTTTTTTGTGCGTCTCCACAGCCTTCCCCTAATTTTTAAAATAAGCAGCGCATGCCTCAACCAAACCCTTTGCCTAACCATTACCTATTCCAAATTCAAACCTTAACTGATAAATCACAATTTGCCTTTGTATGTGTGAGGACTGGCGAAAATGTAGTAATGTCCCCAATCTGTCGGAAAAACATTTTCTGGTTCTCACTGTGCAGCAAGTACAATAACATGCACGTGCGCGCGCACACGCAAACACGCAGCGCACTCCTTTACAGTCGCATTCACATGCATACACGCACACACTCAGACACATGCACCTGCATGTCACACCCTGTCTTGCACGCAAATTCATACACGCTGACACACTCCTGTCTCTCACACACAGACACTCACCAGAGTCAGATGTATATACTTGGATGGGCACATTGCACTTTCTTTAGAGCTGGTATTGTGCAGTAAGTAGTGTTGGGTGTTACCACATACTTTAGCACATCTGACGGCTTTCTACCTCATCGTTGTAGAAAGAAGTGTTGGGGTGTAGAATCTTCTTGTTCTGAGGTTACATTACGGAATTGTCAATATACTGAAAATTTCCTATATTTCATCTGTTCTAGGAATGCTTGAATATGACCCTGCAAAGCGGTTCTCAATACAACACATAAGACAACACAAGTAAGTAAATCCTGTTTTCTTTTTTGCGTTAAACATTTAATAGAATGCGTGGCATTTACCTTTATCTCAAAGTCGAAATTGTAAAACTGAATATGGTCCAGACTGATTTTGTACAGCCTGACGTGCTTGCAGTATGTTTGACATTAAATGGCGTGTGAGAGCACAATGTAACCTGCTCCTGACTCGTCCCCACAACATTTCTCTGTCCTCCGAACAGCATCCTAACCTAACTAATCTGTGCAGGAGGAAAGAAACTGGTCAAAGAAATAATGTACGTGTGCATTTACTTGCTGAAAATAAATAATAATCGACTTCGTATATTTATGTTAAAGCTACCACTCTTGAGCAAGGGGAATGGGTTCTGATTAACGTGTACTGCAGCCGGTCGGGGTTGTGCAGGTGAGCAACATCTCTCAAGGAGGCAGAGATATGTGGACATGAAGCTAATTTTCTAGAAGCTGATTGGCGTCAACACTGTCTCGATCTCCGCCCAGAATTCAGACTTCAGGTGCAGTCGTCACAGCCCGGTTCCTGCAGTTTCTCCTGGCCATTTTTTTTTTGCCCTGTCAAGGCTTGACATTAACGCTTGTCCGGGACGAGTAGATTTTATGATCGGACAAGTGGAAGAGAAATTTGCGTGCCCCTCCGGACAAGTTAAAAATTGCTGAAAAAATACATTGTCTTTACTTTGTACCCCTGAATTCAATTCGCTAAATGATTTCATTAAGAATACCGATTTGAGACAAATACGTTTTTTCCCCACTACACGTCTAACCAGCGTCCAACTCGTATACTTCCATTGACCGATCAGGTACACAGGCACGGACACATATACAGTTGGAACCGCTTCCATCAGAGGAGCAGCGATGTTTATCAAAGCTCTGCAACCCGGGCAAGCTCCAAGAAAAACCCCAAGAAGGAGAACAGCAACTGTACTTGAGCCATACGAATCGAAAAAGGAGAGAAAATTTGTAGAGAGCTGGAGGGAGGAATTTGACTGGGTGCAGTACAAGGGAGATGACACATCCCAACTTGGCTGGCAAGTCAGTGAAGCCAGCTGTCAGCGTTAGCAACACTGTATTCACAGATCATGGCGCAGAGACTACCCGTTTAATTTCAGCTTATATTAACTTTAAAAAAAAAAAAAAAACTTGACCCCACACACACACACACACACACACACAGCAGGGCTTTACAATGCTACATTTATGTCGCACGTGCGACGTGAAACTTTGTCTATGCGATGAATGAAAAAACTGTAATTGCACCGGTGCGATGAGAGACAGGGAGTGAGTAAGATGTGAATCAATGCCACCTTGCTGCAGTATCAATAGTTGGGCTGCTTGTTTAATTTATTGTTGTAGCATATTTTTAGTTTGTGTCGCGAGTATATTTAGAGTTTCATATTGTTTGTATTTAGTCACATCGCCAGTGCTTTGTCTGTTTCTGACCTAATTCGCGAGTTGACGGAGACATTCGCGGGTTTATTAAACGTTTCCAAGGTAACAGCGTAAGATTGTGGTTAATGTAGTACTTTCTACGGGAGCAGATATTGTTTTACAATCTCCTAGCCCGTGGTCAGTCTGACCGCACTGTTTATGACATTATAGCTGATAATCACAATCCTAGTCACTGAGTATCATTGAGATTATACCTCCGGAACATCACTGCCTCGGTATATTAGTCTGGAAATTGATAGTTGTATCGTTAGGTTAAGTCATTTAAATTTTCAATGACTCATGCAGAGGCAGCAACCCAAACATACCAATTTTTACTATGTCGTTTGGCCTACAGTCACCTGTGGACTAATAATTGGTTGGAAAAAAGTATTTAATTTATATCCCCGAACGGCGTTTCGGGGATATTATGTTTTCGCCGCGCCGCCTTATGTGTTAACGCGATAACTTCAGTTTTTTTTTTTTTTCAATTAGAAATTTCATGTTTTGCAGTAAGTAAGTATCATAAAGAGGAAGAACTGATATGATTTTGGACAATTTACAATTTCTAGATTGGCTACCAGGGGCCAAAAACTGAAAAATCACAGTTTTTATCATATCTCTGGAAATATTTGTCCGATTGACCTCAAATCAAGTGTAAATGAAAGGTCATGACCCGAGGATTTGTCCCACGATGACATTATACCTGTTTGGTTCAACATTTTGACACAAGGTGGAGCTTTGTCACATAAAATTCACCATTTTTGCCATATCTTTGGAACCATTTGTCCAATTGACATGAAACTATGTGCAACTGCAAGGTCATGACCTCACAACATGCCACATGATGATATCATACCTGTATTCAATATTTTGCCACCAGGTGGCGTTTTGTGATGCAAAATTACCATTTTGGTCATATCTTCAGAACCATTTGTCCGATTGACCTGAAATTAAGTTCAAATGAAAGTCTATTCAAGGTCTATTCAAGGATTGGGGAATTGGAGGATTGGGGGCGTTCTGGGATATACCCCAAGCCGTCACCTCCGACGGCATAAGCCTGGTTTATTTTGTGATGTTAATAACGTCATGTTGAGTAATAACTTGCATTCAAAATGTCATTTAATTGTAAATAGGCAAACAGACAGGCCAAAAACAATATGCCCCCAAATCTTTGATTCTGAGGGCATAAAAAGTACATTCTTGTCAATTATACTTGAACATGTGACTTATGAGTCAGGTGAAAGGTAAAGGACAAGGTTCACTAACCATCAAAATTGGCCCTGTCTAAAAACTAATAATCATAGGTGTCATTTATTGACATAATAGCCAAAATAAAAAAAAATGAATGTTATAAGCCTTACATTAGTCAATATAATGTAATTATATACAATGTATAATGTTGCCATGGCAACGGAACAGGAAATTGCACCATGTCATTATTTGGCATATTTTCAATCCCAAGTGCAAAAGAGTTCAATATATTGACTTATAAACCATGTATATCAATTATTATATAAATAATTAACAATTCAACATTATCAAGATGAGTGGTCCATTGTTGCCATGGCAACGGGAGAGGAAATTGTTCAATTCAAAATGTCATTATTTGGCATATTTTCAATCCGAAGAGCAAAAGAGTTCAATTTATTGTCTTATAATTTATGTATATCAATTATTATATAAATAATTAACTATTCAACATTATCAAGTGAGTGGTCCTTTGTTGCCATGGCAACGAGAGATATAAATAATAAATATAAATAAATAAATGTTAAATAGTAAACAGAAATGTTTAATGAAACAGTTAAGTAAGTTAGAAAAAAATACTGATATTAGGTCCAGAAAAAAATAGGTTAAATTCCTATCACGTCCCAAATAGAAATAGGGTGGGTGGGTAGGTAGGTAGGAACATTATTTTATTATTAAAAAATATTTTAATGCAGTACTTCTTAATAAAATTTTAAACCTCAATAAAGCCAGTCTATAGGCCCTATACTCAAATCTCTACAGTAATCTCAAAAATTATTTTTTTTGTCCAAAAAGTGTGCAACGACAGTAGGCAAGATACCTTTAGCAATCAAAAACGCCAATAAAATGTTTAGGGTAGGGGGAAAACAGGGACTGTCGGGTAATAGGAATCACGGGTATTTTTTTCTATGCCTTATCTCACTTTTACTGGAGCAAAATTATATTTTTCTTTTATATTTCTGAATGAATTATGCTACCCATTAATTATATTAAAAACAAATTCAGTTCACAAACTTCAAAGTTGCATAATATGATGCGTGCTCAAGGGCCGAGCTGATTGAGGGGCGAAATGTCTGGCATCAGATAGCCTATAGGCCTATCTTATTTTTCAAAGAGTTATTTATTGGTTCTACATCTCTACCATAACTCAGAATATCCGTATATGAACAGATTTTTATAGATTTTGCATAGATAAAACTTACCTTTCCTCGTGTACCTGTGGTTCACCTGGAGCATTACCTCATCGGATCATTGTCGAAAGACCAAACTGGGTCATCGCGCCGAAAAGCCTGACGCCACTGATTATCTGGCTGGTACATTGAGTAATTAGGCCTAACACTCAACGACACTAAACTATTTACTCGATATTTACATATCAGACATATTAGAGAAGAATCATCATTCAAAATATTACGCGTCAACTAAGCAGGAAATGCGAACAGCTGTACATCAAAGAACGCCGCTTACGCAAGAGGTGCAATTGAAAAGTTGGATTTCAATATGGAATACGATTCGTGCCTCGTGTTGAATCCTTAGCGAAAAACACACAATCCACACATTTGTTCTATTACACATAAAAATACTTACAGTTGTATGAAATAACGTTACATTTTAAGTTATTTTAAAAAAATATCACGAAATTCAATTTTATTTCCGTTTGTAAATGCCAATCCCACATTTATATATTTTGCGTAACTAAGCGCGTCACTAATGTAAACTACTCATTTTCGAAATTAAACTCGGGCGGCAGGCCTCGCCCACAATACAACCTACACAAATAAGTAAAGAATTTATAATAGATTTGATTGATATATAAATTATTTTGGGTGAAGTATGCCGCCCATGCGAAAAACTGATTTGAACGTCGTCTTTTTCGCTCGAAATCTCTTGAAGTGAAGTCATTGCCTAGTTGAAGCATCCGTAAAATCAATTTCGGGTCTTGGTAACCAACGGCAAGTATATTGTTGGACAGCATATATCTCTAACGATTGATTCGACAAATGAAAATTGTTCAAGGTTGTGTTTGGTAATTCACGAAAATACAGGGCCAGTTATGTGGGTTAGTGAACCTAGTTCTTTATTTGTCTCAAGGACAAGTGCCTCAAAAAGTTAATGTCAAGCCCTGCCTGTGTTGACTCCTGTATAAGTTGACGCTTATACATTGGTGGCTGAAGGAATGTAAAATTGGGTTGGCATATCTGCTACCAATAGCCTAGCGTGTTCTGCACTCTGTCCATGGATGCTGAGAGCCTCTTATAATGACTGCAGTTTCATTTCTATGTGGTTTTGGGAGTTTCTGGAGGAATGAGTGGAGTGTAGTTGGTAGCGGATGAGATGTTTCTCCTCTCTTTAGGTTGAGATAATTGCATCCCTAGCGACTGTCTGCTAACATATTGGGGTTTGTGAAAAATGATAAATGCAAAAACTCAGTGAATGGTATACTGGAGGAAAAGAATTAAGTTTTTCATATCTTTGTTGAGTACAGTGTGTTTGTGCATTTTCAGTGCCGTAGGCAGACCTGCTCAGCAAACTGGATAATGATGTCATTGATTTTTGCGGCATGGAGCATATTTTTTCTTGATGATAGTTGGACTGGATTCTTGTAGTGTCTGTAGCAACCAGCGGTGGCACATTCGTTGTATCTCCAGACAACCAGTCGGGGATTCTGTGGATCAGTGATTGCCGTGCCACCTCCGGAATCGCGTCTGTAGAGATTCGCTTGCAAGCGCTCCTCTACAGGCCACAAATATCACCCAATTCATTTCATATTCGGAGTGGGCCTTGTGTGTGGCAGGTTAACGAAGGCTAACAATTTTGGTAGTGATAGCTTTAGGGTGACCGGGGATTCAAATCAACCAGTGGGCAACCAAGTGTAGTTTTTAATTTTTTTTTTTTTTTTTATCATTTCGAGAAATTCTCCTGACCTGCTTCCAATTTCCTGCACATATTTCCAGGAACAACTGCTCCTCAGAGCATATGGCATAAAATGTGAAATCCAAGCGCACTGAAATGACCAATGATATGTTGAGCAACAGCTTAAAACTTTGAAGTTTCCGCATCATACCTCCATGTACCAAGTGCAAACCTAGCTACTCAAACTAATGTGATTTTCTTTTTTTTTTCTTCCTTTTTTTAGGTATTATTATTACTATCATTATTTGTTTTTGTTTTTTCTTATTTTATTTATTCCTGGTACACATATGAATGAAAACCTACATCATCTTGGTTCTTTATGGCACAAGACTGGGCACCATGAGCTTAGACATTTGAAAATACTTTTGAGGGGTCTGTGCAGTCACCGTCTATATGTCGTGACTGTCTGACTGTGGGGGTGAAGCCGGTATTTATCCTTGGAGCTGGTTTGCTGGGACCAAAGGGTGTTAAAAAAAAAAAAAAAAAAAGGCCCAGGAGTCATTTCAAGCCTGTCTGTTCATTTCACATTTCCTCCAGTTGCTGAGCTGAATACAGTCGGTATGAGTCAAACCACACAAAGTGCTGCTAATATCTTTCCTCTTGTTCTGCTTTTTTGTTATGAATTAATTTTTTTTTTTTTTGGCCAGTGTTCTAGAACTCTTTACCGCACTTGCGGGCTGATGATCCCATGAAATATGCCGGCTGCTGTTGCCATGGCAGCGGCTGAATGAAGCGTGTCTGTCTGCCCGATGTGTGGGTCTGCTGCTTGCGGATGAGGGAGAAAAAGGGAGCAGGATGGAGGGGGAATGTGGGAGAGTTATGGATATGGAATGGGAGGGGTTTAGGACGGGGGAAATCTTTTTTTTTTTTTGGCTCTGTCTGTTCCCCCCCTTCCCCTCTCCCTCTCTCTCTCGCTCGCGCCATCTCTCTTTCTCTGTGGGCGGCTCAACCGCTTTGAAATTGTATTTCTCATCTCTTTGTGGGAGCCACTGAACAGAAGAATAAAATGAAATTACGGGAATGAAAATCTCACGCAGCGTGGTGCGCCCCCGCACGAATGTTTTATTCTCATAGTCAGCTATTTCTAAGGCATAAAGAACTAATATTGATATCTACCGAAATGTTTCCATTTGCTGAAAGCCCCAAAAGACTTGAAATTAATTTACCCAGCCCCGATGTGAATAGGAGCCTGCAGTCCATCAAGGCGTGTGACGTATTGTGGTAACAATGTTACCTGGAGTTGGCATTTGTAAATTAGATTGACATCCTTGAGTCATGATGCCATTATACTTGTTCTATATGCTGTGTAATGCAAGTGCTTTCAATTAGCCATTCTTGCTAATTGCGACGTGAGCCTACCGACTTTTCAGACAAGCTGTGCTGAAAGATTGACACAGGAAATGCGGTTCCAAATCGGACACTCGAGCATGTTGGAAATGCGTCATGCTTTATAAAAGCGAAGAATGCAGTAGTATGTTTCCCCTGGCTTTGCTTTTCAAAATTATTGATATGCTGTCCTGAGCTGTAGTCTAAAGGTCTTTTCAGGCCAAGAATGAAACAAAAAAACGAAACGAAAAAACCAATCGGAAATGCGGAATGCTCAGTGCTGGTGAAATAGGAAAGTTTCGGTGTGCATGGGCTTTAAGGCATAAATGGGAGAGAATTTCACTTAAAAAATGAGTTTTGTTTTTCCATCTCATTTTTGATGTTAAAAGCCCTAAAGAATGTGAATTTGGCTCTTTGAGAGCCAAGTTTCTATTTTAAACTACTGGCCTTGCGTGGATTATGTGTTGTCCGTAGTAATATAAGCATAAATGGCAGTTAGAGTTGTCAAATATGTATAATAATACATATTTATTGAGAGCACGCTTGTGCTTGCATCTGGACTGATTTAAATGATTTGTTTCTTTTATAGGCTTCTTGTCAATGTAAACATTTCACTTAAAACAGTTTTTGAGATTAATTTCCTTAGATTTTGTACTGATAGGTGTATTTACTTCTCTATTCGCCCAAGTCTGATTGTTTTCCTGTTTGTCCAGACGATATCTCTCAAATATCTCAATCAATTTCTGTGATATTTTGTGGAAGTGTGGGTCATGGCCCAAGGAACGATCCCTTAGATTTTGATGTTGATTTGGATCGCCATTTGCATCCGGAAATTTTTCAAAGGACTGTTCACCATCTTGGAAAAAATTCCAATCAGCTTAAAATCCATCAAATGGTAGTAAAGTTCAATGCAACGGAACTAAGCCGATAGTTAAAATATGGTTGTCCCTGCGGATTTATGCATCACAGATTATTGGGACATTGGCCCACGTGGAGGTCTGCATTCCGAGTGCCTCACAAATTAATATTATTAATATTGGGCATTATGCGTTCCACCTTCGAAACTGTAAATGGTAATTTAAAATCACTTACATTTAACATCAGCTAATTGATATCATGACACTAACTTGTTCACTCGAGCTCCAAGTGTTAAGCAATTTAAAATGTCGAATATTACTTAAAAAATGCATTGGTTAAACAGCTAGTGATCTGAGTTCATGAGTAGTAGATTTGACATTAAGGTTGAAATGAAAACCAGCAGAACCAGCCAGCCCTGCTGTATATGGTTTTAATATAGCTACCTAGTTTTTATAGCTGTTGATGGTTAGGTGCAGAGCGGCAGTTTGAATTTGAGTCCGACACTAGAGGCAATGCAAAGTTCTCCTGTGTTCCCTGCGTGCTCTCACCCCATGGTGTTCAAATTTGGCTATTATAGTGAAACATTCTAGGAGCATTTTATCTGCATTAGCCCCTTAGCCCTCCTGTACTCCAGCCCCCCCCCCCCCCCCCTTCTTCACATTTCTGTTGGGCATTTCTTAAAGCAGGATGGTGTAGTTGGATTAGTTGGAAAAGTCTTGACCCAATATTTTAACTTCAGTCCACGTTCCAGATTTGGGAGGGTTCAGATGTTGGTCTCGTGATCTAGCCAAGCATCTAATGTTGCTTAGTGATTCAGTACCTCACTTCACTGCCTCACTAACATTAGAGGTGAAATTGCGCAAAGAAAAAAAAAAAAGGCTGCATAAATATTTAAACTTGCAAAAGGGCAGCCAGGTCTTTAAAATTAATTACGCGGCTCTCTTCACAAATATTAACATTAAGGGGATTTACAATGGGTAGAGGCACCATGCTGGAATTAATGCTATTTTAATGGCTTTGCTCCTCAGGTGCGGCATAGCTGTGCTTCCTGTGTCTCATTGCCCTTTACATGTTTGAAGTGTAAGCAAACCCTAGTGATGCGTCCCTAGAACGCCCTTCCCTCATCCCTTCAACTAGTGTTTTAAGACGCCAGTGTCCGTAAATTCCGACAATTTATTACTAAATCTGCAATTGAATTTCCAAGTGTCTTGCTTCTCCGGAATTATTTTCCACAGTCTCTGTGACACTAATTGTTACTTATAAAGCTTAAATAGGCTCATGCACACCAGGGGAAATTGCCTTTATTTGTGTTCTGCGCAAAGGGGTTAAAACAGCAACTAGCTTTTCAGTTCCATAATGCTTAATGACTGGAGTTCTTCTATGTGAAGAAGAGTTTTCATAAACACACTGCGTGACCACAATGGAAATGCTCATGTGGTTGTTTCTTCATCTTTTTAGTTTTCCACTACAGGCAATGACACTAATGGTTGCCCGCATATCCCGGGCAAGTAGAAATATTGAGATTGTTTTCTTGTTGCCCGAACGGGCAAGTGGATTTTTGAGGGATTATTGTTAACATAAAGGCTATTTATTTAAGTGTTTTTGAGACTGGGAAACAACCTTATTTTCCTGCTAATTCACATAAAAGAGATTTGCAATCGAGCATCACGCTGCGGCCGGCTTCTCGCTCCCTAGCTCTCTCATCCTTCCGCCTTAGTGCAGCCTGCGTGTGCACCAACAGCAGGGATTGACACCAACGGTTGCCTGTGGCAAGTTAAAAATATTTTCGCGCAGGTGAAACTGCCTATACAGTTTGTGTTGGACTGTCACTGTTCTCATGTCCATGGTGTCTGTAGTGGCTTTGCTGTGTGCACTGTTATGATGTGTTGTAGGTTTACATGAATTTTTTTCTGGTGGGGTGGGGAGTGGCTATCATGATGCCATTAGTAAGCAAGATTTGCATCTAAGAGACATTGTTGGCTATGTTAAAATGAAAGGTAATTCAAATTTGACTCATTATGGTTCAATGGACCTTTTTTCCCGGGCAAGTGAACTTGACTGTCGGGCAAGTAAGGGCAAGTGCTTCTGAGACCTTAGTGTCAATACCTGCACTAACATCCTAGCCTGACTCTGCCAGCCTACATACTTCCGCTCAGTTTCATTTCGCTTCACCATTTCGTCTGATCACAAAGAGCTCTGCCTAGCTCAGCTCGGCAGCGAAGACCCTGGCTGCCCTTGACAACCAACGAACAGAAGGCGTGGCTGAGGGCCATGACGTAACCGCAGCACCGAGTTTGAAATTGTAGTCTCCGAAATCAATGAAAGCACTGAAGGTGCTGATGCCTCGGTGCTTAAAGCAGTGACAAGTATATCCCGAAATCAGGTACGCTAATGCAGTTGAAACTTTTAGCAAATCTAATAAGCGAATATGAACTTTGTACTCAAATGAACGCCAATAACTGCAATTAATTTAAGGTGTCTAAATGAACGACAAATGACATCTGGTTATGCTACATCGTTAAGAGGTGCTCAAATAATTTACTTTCACTTCAATACGAATTTAACAGGTTGTTATCTGACAATCAACATAAACTAAAGCTGGGTACAGAAAATGACGCGAACAACAAAGTTCATTAGGGGTCAGTTAATGCGACAAATTTCCCAAAAATGCAGGCTGATAAACTTGCCTGCAAGCGTGTTCCAATGAAAATGAATGGCGGTCAGTGCTGGTACTATACATTGTTTGGAACAATTGCTTTCCCCATGACACGCATTACTTCCGCATTCCTTGATTCCTATTGGAGTCTATGGAAGTGTCAAATAGGGCTATAAGTGGAAAACAAAGCTCTATCTCAAAAATCTTGCAAATTTAAATCCTAGATATCTTGGCATTTAACCCATGGAGCCATATTCTAGGACTTGATTTTAACTGGCGTAGCGGCTATCCCGGTAACAGACAGAATGAATGACAGACACATAAACGAACTACCATATGCCCCGCTTGCGCACATGCACACCGAGGCATAACAATGGCAATGGACATAGATACACAGGAGGCCATTCGCTCTGCTGTAGAGAATATCCCCGGTATCAGCTTGGATACGTTGGTTTACTTCACGTAATCTACGGAAGTCGTTGACAGCCATATTCCATCTGGGATTTCACCAAATAGATTTCGCTGCATTCCTGGTAGCCTATTGTCATCTCCAAATGTTAGTGATTGGTTTACAGGTACACCAATGCTTTTAAACTTCAGACAAGCGCCCACCCACCAGGAAGTAAACACTTGTCAATCACAACTGCCCAGACTCTGTGTACAAAGCAAAGCGAAGTAGCAGAGTCTGGTATTACCAGGCTACTAAGATCCAGGGTGACTTGAATAAATGGAGATCATCAGTGTTGGACTCATGGAATGAATGCATGGTATCACATAAAAGGCAGAACACCCATGTTTGATTAGTTATTGTCACACTGGCTAAGCAAATTGTTTTTTTTTTTTTTTTTTTGACACACCATTGAAATACACTGAACAAAAATATAAACACCCAAGGCCAAATTCTTGAGTTAATAACAAAAAACTGTAACTGGGATTCGTCTGTGAATAGCACTCTTCTCCAGCGTGCCGAGGGCCATCGAACGTGTGCGTTTGCCCATGCGAGTCGGTTCTGATGTCGGACAGCGGTGAGATCCAGACCAGGGTGAGGATGCCCAGCGTGCAAGTTGGCTTCTCGAAAGCGGTTACGGACTGTCTGTGGTGTGAAGCGTCTGTTGTGCAGACCAATGGTCTCATCCGCTGTGCGTGTCGCTGATCTGAGCCGATCCTGCAGGTGGACGAGCCGGATGTAGCGATCTTGTGCTGGTGTGGTCACACGTGGATGAGGTCGATTTGCAGTACTGCCCGTCTGTCGGAAACAAACTCTCCACCGGCCTGTCGTCCGATAGTTAACATTCAGCTGTACAGCGACCGCTCTGGTGGACATCCCTGCATCCAGCATGCCAATGGCACGTTGCCGCATGACCTGAGACAGCTGAGGCGTGATGACTTTTGACAAAATTTGACATTTTGGGGTGGCCTTTTATTGTCCCCAGTATAAGGAGTGTCTGGGTCCTGCTCATTCTGTCTGATCGCCGTCTGAAAATGCCACACCCTTGTACTGAGTGAAATCACTGCATCACTGAGCAAATGCTCGCTGACAGAGAGATGGATTAAAAAATGGTACACAAATCAAGAGAAATATCCCTATTGTACAAGTAAAAGTCAGCATATGCTCACTTAGAGTTGTTGACTCCATGTGGCATCTATATTTGACATGGGGCGTTTATATTTTTGTTCAGTGTAGTTTAAGGAATTTCAGTGTGCAGTACAGCTTGACACATTTTGAGTCATGTCTGAATA
The DNA here is from genome assembly GCA_029721435.1 of Gymnothorax reevesii. Classification (NCBI taxonomy): domain Eukaryota; kingdom Metazoa; phylum Chordata; class Actinopteri; order Anguilliformes; family Muraenidae; genus Gymnothorax; species Gymnothorax reevesii. The sequence continues at coordinate 31,478,413 of CM056575.1, forward strand.
TCAAGCAGCAGTCACTGTCTCTCACACTCACACACGCATACATACACACACACACGCATTGACTGACATACTCACACAGTCATGACCTCATGCAGCTATGCTCGCATTTGCACAGAAACATAAACACCCACATACACACACACGTGTGTGTGTGTGTGCACACATACATAAATACGCGCGCACACATACTGCAGTCACTGCAGCATTAGCAGAATATCCATTTGCAGTGTTTCCCACTGTGGTAAAAGAACCTGGATGTTGCTTTTGTGAGATCTGAGAATACACAGCCCCCACCCCCACCCCAAACACACACCCACGCATTCCCCAGTAGGAACAGGGACTCCCTCTGCGATCCTGCATTCACTGTATTTTCCCTGTCCTTCACGATTTGCTGCAGAGTTAAAGGTCAAAGTTCAAACGTCCCACCCCCGCACTACGCCACTATTGTCATTAGCAAAGCTGTGGGCAGATGGGCCAGAAGTGCCTTCTGTGGTCATGTGATACAAGCTTCTCTGTAGTGAGGCTTGGTGATGCTAATCACTATGTTGATCTTTCCATTTTAAAGGGTAGGCCTTTTATGCATATCTTATGTTGAAAATAGGACTGCTCCCACTAGGGAGCCTTTGTTCCCGGATGGAAATTTGAAATGCCGATCATTTCAGTAAATTTGATGGCGATTACACCATAGCCCGTCATCCGGAAGCCAAGCTGTTGGGGTGGCTTTTCTGGAGATCAGATGATCGCTAGTGAGTTTCAGAAATGTCATTTTCCTGAGAGGTGCAAAATGGACTGAAAGAATGGACTTCTTTTCTATGCCATTTTCTATTCTATTCTATTTTCAGAGTATGAAAATCTGGGAGGGGGGTGGTATGTATTGTTGCAAATTCATACCTGCAGAATGGCTGTTACCAAGCTAACTTGAATGAAGTTGTTATTTTCCAAGTAAAGCCTGCAAGACTATTTCTCTTTCATATTCTTTCCATAAGTGCAGTGCCCAGTTCAAAGCTCTTCATATTTTCGATTAGCCTGCCAGGCGTGCTCTTTATATTGTATTTCGTAAAAATAATAATGGCGAGAAAAACTTTTGCAAACCGGTAAGTAGACAGGCGTCTAGGAGAAATGCCGTCTAGGGACTTAAGTAACAAAAAAAAACTCCCGCACACGGTCTTCTCACTTGCAATTGATTTATTAGTCAACGTTTCGGTCAACCGACCTTCCTCAGGACAACAAACCTAAAAATAATAAAAATTATAATTTTTAGATTGTATTTCAATCGTGTTTAAAATTTCTTACTGCCTATGTTCTCCCTGTGGTGGAATATTGAGCGAATCGGTGTGAATCAACATTTGCTTCTCTCTTCTCTGGAAAATGTGAATGCACGCATTGATAGAGCAATCAATCATACATTTTTCCCCCTCATTATACCATGGAAGGAGATTTGCTGATATTGACTTATTGCTTGGAGCATTATTGATATTCTCAATGGCATCAGATTGAGAATATTTACCTGCATTCATTGTTCGAAGGGAGTCTATCAAAGAAAATGTACAGCAGATTTGGGAATGAACCTCTCGAGAATTCTCATTTGCGGCCAGCGTTTAGGATATGGAACTGAACCTTGGAGGAGGCTTTCCTGATGACAGCGATGCGGGTGGGATTTGAGTGTTTGAGTTTTGGCATCATAACTTCATCAGGAGTTTTTTATTCAGTGAAAAAAAGATGGGATAGTTGCTTGAGGTAGATCAGTGAAATGCTCTGCACGGCACGGCTTAAAACTGTTCCACCTACTTTTTTTAACAGATGATAAAAACAAGGCTTTTTAGTGTTTATCTGGCACAATGGATGACTATTGGTTGAAACGGAGTGGATGAGAAGCAGATTTGGTGTGTGTCTGTAAGTAGATGCATAGTTGATGGGGATAACCTGAGGTAGAAGGAGCATATCAATTGATGACTTGGGATTAGAAGTCTGTGTCTGGTTGTTCTGTGTCTGGTTGATGCGGAGTAGCTGGGTAATTTGAGGTAGAAGTAAATTGATGACTTGGGAGTAGAAGTGAATTTGATCTGTGTCAGTGGAGGGTGAGTTGAAGATTGACTTCCAAGACGCAAATTTGGTGGATGAATATATATAGCAGCAGAGTCGATGAGTCACTTACGATAGAAAGCCTGTGAATGAATGACTTGGGGGTCAAAGATTTTCAGCACATTGGGGCTGTGTTTTTATTAGATGCAAAGAGACGATCGCTAGCCCTGCGAGTTAGTCTGCACATAAAATACCACATCATGGAGTGAAGATCCCAGAAAGATTGCCTTCACAGGTAAGACGCATCATCTCGCATGGTTCTTACTTTGAAAGGTATGAGGTTAATGATGTCACTGACATGGAGAAGGACTAACACAGAGTATTCAGTAGTGTGCGCTGATGATTGTGCACCACTACTTTTGTCTAAATGGGCTCCTACTATATTACCTCCATCATTTATTGGTGAAACTTTATTGAATAATACTATTTTAGGCGATGAGTACAAAAAAAAATCTTTCCCACAAGCATATTGAGGAAAAAATATAGATCATGAAAAATGTATGCAGCAATTTTTATAACTATTGAAAGTTGTTGCTATTTTTATTTATTTTATTTTGACTCTTGCATTGCCCAAATGCAAGATTGAAAGTTCATTCCATAATTATTGATGCTAAGATACAACCCCAATTCCGAAATAGTTGGGACAAAGTGTAAATTGTGAATAAATCAAAACGCAATGACTTTCAAATCACACCAGACAGTATTTTATTCAGATTAGAACAGAGATGGCATGGCAAATGTTGAAACTGAGAAATCTTATAATTTTATCCACAAAATGAGCTGATTTCAAATTTTATGACTGCTACAGTTCTCAAAGTTGGGACAGCGGCCTGTTTACCATGGTGTAGCATCCGCTCATTTTTAACACAGAGCGGAGGCGTCTGGGCATTGAGGAGATAAGTTTCTTGAGTTTAGCCATTGGCATTTGATCCCACTCTTGTTTGATGCTGGTTTTCAGCATTCATGGTGCTTTTAAAAAACATGCATATGTCCCACACTATATACACTAATGCATCCGCATACCATCAGAGATTCTGGCTTTTGAACTGAACGCTGTTAACAGGAGGGGTGGTCTTTCTCCTCTTTAGCCTGGAGGACACAACGCCAATGATTTCCAACAAGAATATCAAATTTGGACTCGTCTGACCACAGGACACTTTGCCACTTCGCTACAGTCCATTTTAAATGAGCCATGGCCCACAGAACATGGCGGAGCTCCTGAATCATGCTCAACAATGGCTTCCTTTTTGCATTATCGAGTTTTAGGTGGCATCTGTGGATGGCACGGCGGACTGTGTCTACAGACAGTGGTTTCTTGAAGTATGCCTGGGCCCATTTAGTAATGTCAATTACAGAATCATGCCGGTTAGTGATACAGTGGCATCTGAGGGCTCGAAGATCACGGGCATCCAGGAAGGGTCTTCGGCCTTGTCCCTTATGCACAGATATTTTTCCAGTTTCTCTGGGTCTTTTGATGATGTTCAGCACTGTTGATGATGAGACCTTCAAAGCCTTTGCAATTTCACATGGAGGAACATTGTTTTTAAAGTATTTCACATTTTTTTTGCGCAAACCTTCACAGATTGGAAAGCCTCTGGCCATCTTCTGAGAGACTCAGCCTCTCTTAGTCATCCCTTTAATAGCCACTCATGTTGCACACCTGATGCCAGTTAACGTAATTACTTGCAAAATGTTCTTTCAGTTCATTCGCTTATATATTAATTGCTTTTTCATCCCTTTTTTTTTTGCCTGTGTCCCATCTTTCTTGAGACCTGTTGCATGCAGAAAATGTGAAATAAGCTCATTTTGTAGATAAAAATTTAAAATGCCTCAGTTTCAACCTTTGAAATGTCATGTTCTATTGTAAATAACATATTGGCTCATGTGAGCTGAAAGTCATTGCATTTTGATTTTATTCACACTTTTATTACACTTCGTCCCAACTATTACCGAATTGGGGTTGTATTTGTTTAAACTGCTTTGAGGCAACATTATTCTGCAAAATTACCTCTGATGGCCAGTTGTTCCAGTTCATAAGGTGACATGAGCTTTGAGCAGTGTCACAGTGTTAAACACGATGGCACAATGGAAGGAGCTCTGAGATTGTTCGTAGCTGCATTGTGGCCTTGCGTGATGCTGAGGACACAACCTTCTGCCACAGCACTGTAAGAAACGCCATCAAGCATTCCAAAGAGACCAGTTGGTTGAAAACTAGTGGCAAAAAAAGATGCAAAAACAGAAGTTCAGTGCCAGTAGTGTTTATTATCTGTGTATGACAAGTAATAAAAATCTGAGGTTGACTGCAAAACTACTAGTATTGATATTAATTGCGCCAGAAGTGAAGCAATGAAAGAATCAAGATTCACTATTTCCGGACACCCGTTTTAAAATGGTCTCATTGGTCGTGTTGCTGCCAAGAGCTGGCAGCATAAAAAAAGACTTGAGTTTGTCAAGAAATTCAAGGATTGGACATCAGTGGACTGGGACCAAGTCCTTTTAACTGATGAATAAAAATTTGGAATTTTCTTAGTCAAATGCAGAACTTGTGTGCGCCGCAGAGTTGGAGTGTTTCAAAAATGACTGCTTAACCTCTTCAGTAAAACATGTATGTGGTAATATTATGGTTTGGGGATCCGTCTGCTTGAAAGCAGCTGGTGATCTCATAAAAATCGACTGAATTATGGATCAAAATAAATGCCAATGAATCCTTGTGAGGCACGCATTGCCATCTCGAAAGAGACTGATTGGTTGGGGATTTTATTTTCAACAAGATAATGACACTCTTCTAAGTTGTGCAGGAATTATCTCCGTTGGAAAGAAACATCTGGTGACCTAAGTTATCACTTGGCCTACTCAAACTCCAGACCTTAATCCGATTGAGAAAATCTGTTGTAACTTCGAAAGAATCCCTTTGGACTGAACTTCAAACCATATGGAATGGTTTAGCAAGTGAGGAAATGAAAAATATGTGAAAACTATGCCTGAGCGATTAAATGATGCAATCAAAGCAAAGAGTGGTTACACTAGATATTGACTTTTTCTCTCAAAAAGACATTACTATTTTTGTTTTCACTATATATTGTTCAGTTTACTCATTTTGTTCTATATGATTGAATATGACATGAAATGAATAAATAATATATAGTACTTGAATAGTACTTTATTTCCGATTTATCTTTATTTTTAGAAGTGCAGTCTTTACTGCGCACTACTGTAGTTGACTTTTCTCATTAGACTATGAATTTCTCTGTGAACTAAGGTGAATTGTGTTGCTTTGTTTGAATTTCTCTCCATAGAATAATGTGCATAGTCTATTTCTCGAGAGACTATTTGCAATTTTGGTCATATTTACCGGTGAAAGCTTTGTACTCTACGGCTCATTACTGAAGACTTGTGTAGGTGTGTTACATTACACCATAAACGTTATTTCACTCATTATTATGAAAGTGAACTGCTCAGAATATTTGCCTTGTTATTCCCTTTTTGCTAAACCACTAAGATTCTTGTATTATGTAACCACGGCTGAAGTTCTGACAACCGGGAATGAAGTGAGCCAGGTGGTGCATTTTGAGTTTGTGGGTGAAGAGGACAGCCGTTACAATTTTTAACGTTTCGTCCTGTGCCCACTTCCTGGATGAGTTAATTAGACACACTGTATGATGAAGATGGATGGCAACTGGCCTGTTGAATATTCAATGGGGGGGGGTGTTTCAGGAGGGGGCCAGCTGTTTTCGCCAGGCGCTCATTAGCAGCTGGTGCTTTGAAACGCCGTTGTGCTTCCTCCTTGCCAAGGCCCCTGGGATGCCTCAGGAGAACCGGACGTGGGATGTGTGCGCTGACCTGACTGTAGACTGTAACGTACAGAAAGCCTGCTCTCTGTTCTTTGCTCCTCTGCATTGGTGTGTGGCGCATTTCAATCCCCAGTGGCATTGCTCCCCATGCATTCTCCCCCTCCAACCCCTCGCTGCCCTATTACATCATATGCACTAGGTATGTCATCGTCTGGAATCCATTCATTCTTTCCCTTTTTGTCAGATTATTCTTTACATGCTGATTTTTAAGTCTTTTTTTTTTCTCTCCTTATTTTGACTCCCGGTGTTGTGACCTGTTTGACCACCCTCAGTAATTAAAATGGACTTGGTATCATTTGTATCCAATTAGCATTTACTTTGCTTGCCAGCTGATGGGCTCCCCTGCTACAGCCTGGTTCCCCATGAGATTTTTGGGGCTTGGCCATCTGCTCTGCAAAGCATCTTCGCGGTAGTCCTTCGGCAAAAAGCGCAAAACAAATAAAATGGAATTTCGTTGGACTTTTTTTTTTTTTTTAAACTGTTGTGCTTGCGTAACAAACTCCCTCACCAACCTCTTTGTTGAGAAAAATATTGGCTCTATTGATGAAAGAAATTCCTTGATGAAATATTTGCAGAAATTCATTACATATTATATTGCCATTTTTATGACACAACTGTTAGCTATCTGCTCAAAGCAATTTTTACACTGCTCTTTGTCCTTAACTTATTGGCATTTATACACCGTTCCAAACTGTGACTTGACTTTTTTTCAATGCGTTTCTGCCATGACCACTTCCTAGGCTCCTATGCACGTGATTATGTAGGGATTCGGTTCACTATTGGTTAGGGTTAGACCATTATTTGGAGTGTCTATGAATGGATCTTGTTGGAACCATTGAAATTACTGAAGAACCGTTGTCTCATTTATGTGGCGTGGTTTTCTCAAAAATTGCATTAACAAAAAAATAAGGACGCCTCCTGTGTATTGCAACATTACCATTTAAACACCATTCATGGTCAGTAGCTTACAGCCATTTCACATGTCTAAGTGGTATCAGTGCTAAAAAAGGTTATTTGCCAGGAGATTCATGCTCTGAACAGTTATGACAGTTAAGATGTGGTTTCCTAGTGCATGTCTCTCCTCATTTCCTTTGGAATCTAGTATTTGGACGGACTTTGATGGATTTGTGCATGAAAAGGACGCAGTGTGTGCCAGTTTCCTTGGGACATGGCGTAAGCTTTTGTCAGAATTCCTCTCAAACCTTGCTCCTGACCTGCTTGTAACTCATAATGTTTTCCCATTTGCTGCGAGATAAAAGATTGCTAACGTGATGGGAACTGTCCATCATAACCTGACAGATGAATAGGTCCTGCGAGGGTCTGATCAATTCTTATTCCTGTTCTGATGTCTATCTCCACACACACAAATGAAAACCGAGAGGGCGGAACACGTGAGAGATACAATCTGTGTTGTTGTCCACCATGCGTTCTGCACCCATGGCTTGTCAGTTTCAGAAAGAGCATCACATCTGTTGCGACAGCTCGGATTTTACAGACCGAAATTCAGCTGAAGACAAAATGAACATTCTGGACTTGGGAAGCAAGGCCCAACTGATTGTTAAAATCTGCCAGGTTGGCACATAGAACAACAGTGCTATGCGGAGACTACTGGCAGAATCGGACTGCTTTCATCTGAAATTTTTGAACCTCTTCACAATTCTTACAATTGTACTAATTGCATTGTTCTTTTCTGTACTGTTCTCACCTTGAAACCCTGAAATATGTTTAATCTCACCTTTGGTTCTCAAGCTGTCGGTCACAAAGTTTCTGCATATTTCTTATAAATATATTTGTGTTATGTTTTCCATTGCACATAAACCAAGCAATGTTATACTAAATAATACAATAGGCTGAAAATCAATAGAAATCCTTCAGGAAAATGTATTGGTGTTTCGTGATTGTTTTCTGTCATTTCAATCTCTGGATCGAAACACCGAAATACTCATGAAATCTGCCATCTGCACTGATTTCTAATGTCCTTTAATTATTCAGAGGCAAGATTTAAAAAAAAAATAAAATAAAAATTTTAAAAAAGCCCTTGCTGAAGACCCAAAGTGTCTGCTTTACCGTGCGAATCCTGACACTCAACAGCTGAACACACCAGCGTCTTTGAATAAGTTTTCTCACCAATACAATAAATGCTCTACTATATACCCTGAAAAACACGATTTTAATGTTTAAAATTGCTGAAAAAAAATCTTTTTGACAATACTGCAGAAATAAGTCAGTGTGAGTGTGGCACATGTAAACAGCTGGTAGTCAGTTGTGTCCATCCATCGCATGAGGCTCAGCAAGAAGCATACAGTTCACCGTTCTGTGTAATGCTTCAGTAGCGGAACATGGTCACGTATGAAAAGTTAGACTGGTGAATGTGTGTGGTTTTCTGAAATGATGTATGTAACCTACTGCAAATGCATGGTAATCTCATGATGCAATTTAGGCTGACCATATCAGCCAAAACATAAATTAGTTTGCTAAATATGCTAGCAGTGTGTTTTGATCAAATCTTGTGTGAACTTTCCAAATCCCAGTTCTATAAAAGGAGCTACGTCCTTATTATAGTTACAGTAATACCTGCAATAATGTAAGTATCCGCTCGATATAATGAATACGAAAGACAACTCTCTCTCCAGTCATGCATAGTTTGTGGAAAAGAAACAAATATTGACAGAAAAAAACAACATAGATTAATCTCCCATTGCTAGAAAACTCCAACAAAAAGGGAGGGGGAGCATTCCCCAGTTTAAGCCCTAAAAGGATTGGTAATTCGGTACAAATTGAGTTAAAATATGGTTATTTCCAGTCATTTGTCACGTGACCGCCAAAGCGATTCTCGCCCTCTTAATGGCTAAACCTTTTCGAGGGATGGAAAGATGGTGACCTTCTTTTTTCGTTTTTTCTTTTTTTTTGTCTCATTCTCGTTGTTTGAAGTGTTGTACAAATTTACAAAGAAACTGGGGAAAAATAATATCTGGACCACATCTGGGTAGTTCTGTCATTTAGCATTGGGTTTTCTGCGAAGGTTGTCTTTCACTTCAAATATAAAACTATTCACCCGAGGAAAATGTAGATCTTCCCTTGCCAGGGTGAATTGTTGTGAGGCACGAGGAAATCATATTTTTGAGATGTTGTTAAATGATGCACAGTGAGCCTGTTGACCTTTACAGTGCTGTGTGAACTTGGTGTGTTTTTGACATGAGGCCTGTGGCTGCTTTGGTATAGCTTTGGGATCAACTCCCTGACCCCCCCCTTCTTTGTGTCATCAGTTGGGTGCGGAAGAAACACCCCCCTTCGGAGGCCCCTGTCCCCATCCCCCCTAGCCCCGACACCAGAGACCAGTGGCGCAGCATGACCGTCATGCCTTACCTGGAGGACCTGCACGGCTACGCCGAGGACGATGACGACGAGCTCTTCGATGGGGAGGATGACATCATCTACACTCAGGACTTCACTGTGCCAGGTGAGAGCGTGGGGTGTGACCCCATGTGGACCACACGGTCGGCTATTCTGGGGATTGTGCAACCAGAGATATAGAGGCTTCAGAGAGGGTTCAATGACGAGCAACAAAATTGATCGACTATGTATTTTTTAGTGTGCTGTCTGTGGACGGGAAAATTGAGATTTCTGTAGCTGATTTGCTACGACTTGCTGGGCTCTGCCAGTGTGTTTTTATTAGGGAGCATACGTGCTCTGAAATGGAAAATTTTGGAACTTTTTTTTTTTTTTAATCCCAGTTCATTGATGTGGTCTGAGAATATGTTTTTTTTTATGTTTGTGCACACACACTTCCAGTGGTGAATGCACCTGAAATGGCAGCACGGTAGACCTGCTGACGAGCCTGAATTAGTTTTCGGCAGAAATAAAGCCCCTCATTTTGTTGAATGGCCTCTCTGGCAGCGGACCGTGATTGGGGTTAACACGCTGTCAGAATAAATACACCTCCTCCTGCGAGGGATATTTTTGTTGCTATTCCTTTGTGGAGAGTGCAGAGTGATCCTGCTGTTTTAAGACTTGGTTCTTTGTAGAGACTTGCACTTTCTCGGGCGCTTTTAAATTTGGTTCAGACATGAAAGTGATGAGCCATATTTAAACTTGAAAAGGGATGTAAAAATAGATCCCCACTCCCCCTTGAGCCCTAACAGAGATTCATGGCTGCGTGTATTCTCATTGTAAGCACTCGAGGAGAATTGGCATGGAAGAAGTCTTTTCTCCCTTGAGTTTGCGCCGATTAGCAGCGATGATTATTCAATGGGTCGTAATGTGTGCTGTTTGTCAGACGGTGATGAGCAAGGTGTGATTCAAGAGGCGATGCTTACCCCCCGCCTCCTCCATCCCCGCAGGCTTAATTCCTTCAGCTGCTGTTTGGATGGCCATTTCTCTGTGCTTCTTATCTCCTGAATTGGGTGTGGGATCGGGGGAGTGTGCGGTACGTCACAGTGCTGCGTTGCTTTGATGGGCCTTTTCCTGGCTGTCGGAAAAAAGCTCCAGTTCTTGAGTCTTCAGCCAAATTCCCTGCGCGGTAGTCTGTGATAACTTGGTTGCTGATAAAGGCTGGCTTTGCCAGATTGAGTTGTGGTAGAGTGTGATTGGCTGAACCTACGACAGACTGAGGACATGCCGGGCGACGGTTTATTGCCGTGGCATTACTTGAACAGGAATGACTCTCATTACTAGCTTGCGACGAATCCAACTTCTGGCTTTGCTGAGGTATCTCATGTTAACGCTGTCCCATTAGGAAGTATTTGCAGCAGACTTTGCGTTTTACTAAGGCCTTATCTTTCGCTATGTGCAAGGATTTATAAGGCTAATTAATCACAGTTGGCCTGAAAGCAATGATGTGCAATATTTCAGCTACTATTGAGATGTCAGAGCAAAAAAAAAAATGCTGAATTGCTTCACGCTGCAATTCAAAGAGATAACGGAATAACAGTTTATTATAACTGCCTTCTATTTAAACTTGGAAATGTGAAACCAATCTTTTCCTTTGTCCAAGTCTTTTTTTCTTATGCTGTGCCTACTGTTTAGTGATTTTTATATCAAACTAAACGAACTCTTTTCATCTGCAAATGGAGAGGAAATCCAATGAAGCTCTAGATTTGTATCAGTCGAAAACACCGTTTTGCAGATAAATGTTTTGTGAGTACGATTGCAGTTTCTAGTGCAATAAGGTGTGACACAAAATTCCTTGGATTCCTACTGAATAGGTGCCGCACATTTGAATGGAAATTTGCTTACGTTGAAGGTTATATGCTGGTCCATTTTGGCTGCAGCTGTATGGGGTTTCATACTTAATCTGAAAAACATGGCCAAAATATCGTTGCCTGGTGCACAAAACTGTTAAGTACATTTTTTTTGATGTAACTAGTTAGTTGGATGCAGATCATATTTTTCACATTGTTTCAAGGTTTTACATTCCTTTTTCTCAAAACTTAAACAAAGCACTTAATCTTTTGTGTTCCAAACCGTCAATTTGTAATCATGTGCTTGTCAATGCATAAAATGTGACTGAATAGTGCAAAATGCCAGCAAAAGGTGTATGGTTCAGCATGCACAGTACATTACATTTTTGTGATTTTTAAAAGACACTTATCCAGAGAAACGCACAACACTTTGGAGGAAATGGAAGTGCAGACTGCAGAGAACCGTATGGGGTAGAAATGTTCCAAATGCCACTCGTGAAAATGTGAAGATTGAACATGGCTCCGTCAAATGCTTTGTAACAAAATGGATCATTAAAAAAAAAATCACGAAAGTCATAATTAACAAAAAAACATCATTCAATTGAATACCTTGAAGTTGGTACCAGTTGTTATGTGGGGGTGGAGAGGTACAGTCTGAAACAGCAAGTCTTGAGACTCCGTGTGTAGGTGCTTGATGTCTCTCCTGTTCTGACCTCTGTGGGGAAGGTTATTCCACCATGTGGGAGCCAGATCAGACTAGAGACTTGACCGGAAAGTGCCTTTACGGAGAGTGGTAGAACAGGAGAGGTCCTCCGTGTGTTGGGTGTGATGATCTACTGAAGATAAGCCTGGGGCCGTCCCCTTAGTTGCTTGATTTGTACATCATACTTTGTAGATCTGATGATATGTGGCTAAAATGGCTCTAAGTTCACAAAGTGTCCTACACCAATTTTGAGAGAAAATATAAGCTTTCCAATCTACTAAAAGATTGTTCAGTGTGATATAAAAAAATTTGTGAGTATGAACCTGCAAGTCAATTGTGTTTCATGAACATTAAATTTGGGAAAAGAAAGAATGGGGACTATTGGAACTCATAATTTCCAACTGTACACATGCACCAGCCATCACTTCCTGGCACTGCCCTCGTCACTTGAGGCAAAGGGCAACATATTTCTTTGCCTGACTAGTCTGACCAATAGTGGCCACTGTTGAATGATGAGAACAGAGACTGCCAAGTCAGTACTGCCAATTGCTGTGTTGCCATAATTGACCTTCCGCCATACCTGCCTGCACCCAATAGCTGGACACCTGCATTTTCCTGAGCATTAATACAATCTGATCTATGCAGAGACTGGTCAATTGGGCTATTTAATCATAGATTTTTCTCTTGTCGTCACAATTTCAGTGAATCAGAAGACTTATCTGGAATGATTGGAATCATTAGCGTTTGCATGAGTCCCCTGTACTTAGTATGGATCCAGCTTCTCCGTTGTGGCATCATAAAAGGCCTCTAGAATAGAGGGAATAGAGACCAGATTGGCAGTCACGGCTGTGCTGGTCTTTGTGCTCGTGGGGCACTCCCCACCTCAGGAAGTAAAGAGTTGTCCTTATGTGGAGGGATGGCGCGAAATGGATAGGTTGGAGGTTTGAGGAGTTGGGAAAGACCAGCTTGAGGAAGGCTGGTCTATTTACTGAGGAAAGTTTTTTTTTTTTATTTATTTATTTATTTTTTTATTTTATTTTTTGTGTGTGGGTATGTGAAGATGGGTTAACACTAGCCATTCTGTAATACCCTTCTACTTCTGAAGTCCTGTAGCATGTGGAGATAAAATGTGGCTATTTAAAAAAAATAAATGAATAAACAATTTGATATTCTCTGGTGAAGGCAGAGCCGCTGTTGAGAGCTGTCCGAAACAGATTGCGCTTCAGTAATTTGTGTATTACCATTGTGCCCTGCTCTGTTAGTTGCTTCCCTAGCTCAAAAACATTAGGAATGCTAATCAGATACCTTGCTGCAAAACTGAACCAACCCACAAATTCATAAAAATTTAGATCGTAGTCCAGTCTTCTGTGTTGTAACGTAAAGTCCCATGTGAACCAAAAAGCATACGTCTGTATGGCGCCGATTGCATGTTTTCTTCTCAAAAGAAAGATAAGTTTTTGATACAGATTAATGAGCCGCATCAAAGTGTGGTTTGTGAATTTGCATGACCTCTTTCACACTTGTTCATTCAGATCTTAAAGTTAGAAAGTCGAAATGGCCGATATCTCGACCAGTCCGTGTGGATTAGTTCACTCTGGCTGCAAGGTATCCAGCTGCTGCCTGTAAAATGCACTCGAGGTCTGAACGTGCGAGTTGATGACTTGTATATCGTGGGAAGGAGCATGTGCCCTTGGTGTTTTCTTGCCATTCCCCCAGTGCACCCTGGGATATGCTTCAGCCCCCCAGTGACCATGACTAGGGATAAGTGGGGTAGGTGATGGATGTATAGATTTTCTTCTCGGTGACTTTGGCTTCTGTCTGTCTGTGTGTGGGCAGATGGGCCGCTGCACTTCCGCATTGCCTCACTGGGTGCCGTATATCAGGGAGAAATGGCAGCATTCGGTCCCGCTGTGCTGGTGCGATTTATGAATGTCTGGCTGCGGCTGTCAGCACTGCATTCCGTCAGGGCCGTAGATGGAGATTCCTCTTTGTCCTTGGCCTTTTCTCTGGCATACGGCGCTCGCGGTGTGCAATATGTTGCGTTTGGAAGCTGTCTGCTTTGACGAGGGAAACTGCTGGAGCTGGCGTGACTGTTGGCGAAAGCGGTTTTATTTATAGTCATATCAGGCCCATTTTGGGCCAAACTGTGAAATTCAAGTAGAAGCTGTGAGAGCTGGGGAATAGGTGTTAATAAAATTATTTGTTGGAGCACAAAAGGTTGAAGCGTGTTATTACAGCTATGAATCACTGGAGTCATTTTCAAAGATGTTGGTTGTCAGATTTTCTTTTTTGTTTGTTTGTTTGTTTTTTTCCATTTTATTCATATAGCGCTTCTCGCAGGACTGTCACAAAGACACTTTACAGAGCAAAAAAAAGGCAGTGCCTGGCCCTTATCCCAAAGTAGCACATGAGGCAATAATCTCCCCATGGAGAGAAAAATCCTCAAACAGTGATGATGAAAAAGCCCCCAGCAGGAAGAAATCTCAGGAGGAACCTGGCTGTACATGGGGCGCCCTTCCTTCACTGGCAAGATAATTAATGATTTTGGATTACAGTCTAATTTAAAAAAAAAAAAAAAAAAAAACACTTCAAAATTCCAGGCTGTAGCGTTTGTAGTTTGCAGGAAGTGGTGAGGCAAGGATGATCAGGACAGCAGGACTGCAGCAGCGAGTAACCACGTAATGAGGGACAGTGCTTCAGTGGTTCATGGACTCACTGTTGTTGAGCATCCATCACGGGGTTATAGCGTAGATGTTTGGGATTGTGGGGTGTAGACAGTAATTTATCTGTTTTTTCATGGTGCCACTGTGTCTAGCCAGCAGAATTGAACCAGGGGTTAGTACCCATGTACTAATGTGACACTGTCATGCATGCAGTACTAGTTCCCCAGCTGGTGTTTCTGAACTGGTTAGTGAGTGGAGAGTGAAATTCCACGCCAGGAAAAAAAAAAGATCATACACTCTCAGACACCATCGACCTGCCCCTAGCTTGGAAACGTTATGGAACTTAATAGACAAATGTCTTAAGATTTGGATTCACACCACCGCTCAAAAGTTTGGGATCGCTTGCAAATTTCTTTGTTTTCCAGAGAAAAATACATTTTCATGCATTTCAAACATTTTTTTCCCATTTCACAAACAATGAAAATTAATCAGATGATTTTCAAAGAATGATCTACATTTTTGCATAGAGGCCTTTTGTCAGCAACTGTCAGGCCTCTGCATCAATCTCCTGGTATGGCTGCTAATTCAAGTTAAGCATTTTATAAGACTAATTGATTCTTAGAAAACCCTTCTGCAAATGTGTTGCACAGCTGAAAACCATTGAATTATTAAAGGAGCGCAAAAGGAAGCATGGCATTCTTCAGGTTGGTTTAGTACCTGAAACATCAAGATTCAAGATATTTATTCAAGATTCAAGATATTTATTTGTCCCCATAGGGCGATTAGTTATGCCGCAGTAGCAATAAAAAAAAAAAACAGAACAACAACAGCAACACACAACAACAACGATGCTAACAAAATAAAACACAAGATTTAAAAAAAAAAAAAAAAAAACTTTCATGACTAGACCTCCAGTATTGGGGATGGGCAAACTTTATGGTTCAGTTATGGATAAACCTGGCATTCGTATGTGGGTTGCCAAGCCTCCGTTCACCCATTTATTTTCTTTTTGGTAAGAAACCATTCAGAATTGTTGTAAGCATTGTTTTAGCCTACTAAGCCTGTTGGATGGGGCTACAATTTCAACTCTCTGCGGTCCATCAGTCACTCAGAGTTATCAATGGAGATCAGTGTGACCTTTTCTCAATGATCTGTGATTCCAGATTGTTCTCCATTACACTGTGCTTTGCCCTAGTCATCAGGTAGCCACTGACCAAGCTTGTGACTGATGCAGAACATTCATTCTCAAAAGCCTGTTCATTCTGAAAGGAAACAATTTCAGCCTGGTGTAATTTGTTATAGTAAACAGTAATTCAGATCCACCAATATTGTAAAAATTGTGATGGTAGTCCATTTATAAAATGATCTTTTCTCATTTTTATTATACCCCCCGCAATGAAGTTTAGGGGGGTATACTGGATTTGCTTTGTCCGTCCGTGCGTGTGTCTGTGCGTGTGTCTGTGTGCGTGCGTCTGTGCGTGCATCTCATAACCTACTCATCCGATTTTGAAAATTTCTTTTCTTGGCGGAAGGTCTATTGACTGTGGTACTGCCCGACTGCTTGTTGCGGGGGGTATCCTGTAAGCCATGCTTACTGACTGAATCTAGTTAGAGATGGTTTGTGTCGTAGGGGCCTGTCTCTTGCTTGTGTTGTGCCCTTCAGCCGTGGCCTCACCTGTGTGTAGAAATACATTATTCGGCGGTGGACGCACAGTTGAAATTGTGCAAAGGTCATCACATGAGCCAAAAGGGTTAATTATTAAACAGTTGCTGTAAAACATAATCCAATTATTGCTACAAAGCAACATTTATTCAGTTTCAGTGATCTTTTATCCTTTGTGAATTATTTCTGTCGCCTCTTTTGAGAGTTTGCTAAAATGGTCTTGTATATTAGATTGATACCGTCTGAATTAATTTGAATTTACCAGTGCTGAATTCTGAACTGCTTTATATATGTAGCCATGTGTGACAGTTTTGTTTATATGTTTTGTGAATTCATATTTTTTTAAGAGCATGTTATGGGGAAGTCACGGTGACACAGAATGAATGAATGAACATCGTATCTGTACAGCTCTTTCTCATAGATGCTCAAAGCACTTTACAGTCATATGGGATAATCTCATCTCACCACTGCCAAGGTTTAGCACCCACCTGATTGATTCAACGGCAGCCATTTTGAACCAGAATGCTTTCGACATGTCAGCTTCAGGTGGAGAAGACAAATTGCATGGGGGGATGATTCGAGGGCAGGTTGAAAGAGCTAGGTTGGGAATTTAGCCAGGACACCGGGAAGCCATACAGTTTTGATTGGGATTTTTCATGGGATTTCATGGGATTTTTAATGACAGTGAGTCAGGAACTGGGTTGAACATCTCTTGAAAAACGGTGTCTTCAGTACAGTGTCCCCATCACGGTTCTGGGACATTGGGGATTAATTTACCAGGGGTAAGATGGCCACCTACTGGCCCACCAACACCTCCTTCAGCTGCAACTGAGTTTTCCCTGGTGGTCTCCCATCCCAGTACTAACCATGCCCACACCTGCTTAGCTTCAGCCTTGCATCTGGTGCTGCTCGAATCGTGATATGGCTGCTGGTATTGAGGTTCCATTGTTACCTCACAATAAGGAAGTTGTGGGCTGCAGTCGGCCCTGGGGCCTGGTTATGGTTGTTTACTTTGTGTTTGTGTGGGTTATCTGCGGGTGCTCAGCTCTCCTATGGTCCAAAGACATGCATGTCAGGCTAATCGGAGACTTATGAATGCATGAGTGAAGGGTGGTCAGTCCCTCTGATGGTTTAGCGGACTGTACTGGGTGTGTTCCTGCCTCTCGCCCATTGAATGGTAGGATAGGCTCCAGCCCAGTGACATAGAGAAAAAAGAGGACCGCACAAAGCCCTCTTTTTCGTGGCAAGTCATTTTAATTGTCCGGTCATGGCAAAACAAAGCTTGTAGTGCTTTAACCAGTTTGGATGCTTATGAATTACATGTCAAAATGGTCAGTACCTGTTGCGCTGTTGGCTGTGAGAACCATGCAGAAATTCCTTTTTTTTTTTTGTTCTATCCAAAATCGTAGTTTTGCTGATTATATGGAGAAAAATTAGAGTTTTTTTTACGTATTGGTTATATCCTGAAAGTGTTCGCTTTATTTATTTTTATTCATTTATTTATTTCAAAAAGTGCTCTATAGATGCCTTAATTTTTTTTCTCGATTATTTATTCCTGAACAGGAGAGTTTACAACGTTTCCTATGCCTTTTGCCTTGACTGGAAGCTGGGGCCTGTATGACCAGGGCGGAATCCACCAAGAATCGAGAGTGCGCAGTCTAGTTGTCGCCTGCGAAGCATAGCGGCACATAGGGATCACTTTGTCCGCCGTCTGTCTGTCCGTCTGTCTGTCCGGTAGTCACACTTTCAGTTGGGAGTCTCACGCGAAGCAGGCGACACGTGTTCACCTAAACACTCTAGTTTTTTTTCTCTACGTCATTACTCCTGCCCCTTACCCTAACCTGGAGTAGGGGGGTTAGATAATGGATGGACTGATGGATGAAACATTATTCCTCCCCCCATGCGCGCTAAGATTGAATACATTCGACTTGTGAGCTGCTGGTTTGAAAAGCATTTTCTTTCTCTGTGGCTGTGTGTCACTTTAATTACACAATGGAAAAGTTTGGGGGGCTATAATTCTACAGTCATTTCCTCAGTCCCATCGTCCCCTGCACAGCAGTTCTTTATGAA
Organism: Gymnothorax reevesii; assembly: GCA_029721435.1. Taxonomy (NCBI): domain Eukaryota; kingdom Metazoa; phylum Chordata; class Actinopteri; order Anguilliformes; family Muraenidae; genus Gymnothorax; species Gymnothorax reevesii. The sequence continues at coordinate 31,496,625 of CM056575.1, forward strand.
CCAATTTGTCCGACTGTGTTTGTGCGTCGTGTGTTGCCAATTAATCAGAGTTAAGTACGTTTACCGGAATCTCGTTTATGCGCGGAGGAAATTGAATTCCCTCCGCTTTTGCTCTTGTGTTTGAAGAGAAAGCGGCAAAAGGAATGATTCATGTCTGATAATCTCCGCATGGGCCTCCTCTGTGGCACTGCTCTCTGATGAATAGGTGGGCGTTTTGTGAAAGGAGGAATGCTGACTTTTAATTGTTTTTTTTTTTTTTTCCCCATTCCCTGTATTAAGATGAGGTCATGTTCATTTATTTACCTTATGACTTGAATAGAAGTATCTTGGGACTTGAAGAGTAGAGGAAAGAGCGTTTTAAAACATCTTTTTGTTTCTGTGTCATGGTTTCAGTCATCAGGAAAGGTGACTGCAGTTAAACTGTGATCGTGCCCTGTAGGAGGGATGTCATGTCTTGACTCTTAAATTATGTCAAGTCATTGCGTTGACTCTTTCTATTCAGTTGATTTGACTCTGCATTGGCCAGTCTCCACATGGAGCATTGCTTGGTTGAAGGTTCTGATCCAGAGCCCACTAGATGAACTGAACTTACTGCGACTAAACTGGGGCATGAACCAGCGACCCTTTCCTGTCTAAATCAAATGTCAGCCCCTAATCCAGTGGTGACCAGCCCAGTTGTCCTGGAGATCTACTATTCTATAGTTCTGGTATTCCGGAATCGATAACACCCATGAAGAATGAGCTGTTTGGTTTTTTTTTTTCTTATTCTTTTTTCCCCCTTTCCGACAGCCATTGTAGTCATGGGATAGATTTCACTGTTCCTTTTATTTTTGCTCGGGGTTAAGGTTGAGGCTAAGGTCAGGGTTATGCAAGACTTCTCTGGTAAACGAGAAATGGACTTTTCTCATCTAAGTTTGAATTTCTTATATGCTAGAATTATTCATACAAAACATTTCTCATAGGTGTGAATCATGCTTTTCTGGTATTCGAGAAAATAGACATTTCTCATATATACGAGCAGTGCGGCTTCAAATTGATATGATCCTGTAACTCTACGGGACGGCAGATCTTCAGGTTCGGGGTTGTTGACCAGTGGACATTCAATTAATGTACCATTTATGGAATGGACCTCATGGTCTGAAGCTGGTCATAAACCATGAGATACTGGAGAAACATGCCAAATATACATGGCTAATCTCAGGTAGCTTACTCCAATTTATTTTTTTACTTAATTACTCGCTATAAATGTTTGGAGTCTGCTTGCGTCAACTGAGCACTGTGGAAGCAGTCTGGACACGATCATTATATTGGCCATTGTGCAGAGGCCTTCGGGAGATATTTGTAGATGGGCTATTCTGAAGCAGCCTTGAGCTAACTAAGAGCATTCCATTGAATCCCTACCGCCCTCCTGTTGTATTCTCCTAACGTCTGTTACCCACGATCCCCGGCTTCATTATTTCCTCTCTTTCTGCGCTCAGAATGCTCAAGAGGTCCGAAAATAGCGTTGGCCTTTAGTGCGGAGACGTGCGCATCCTGTTCGGTTAGATTGGAGTCCGAGTCCCACACCTGATGACTGTGCAAAACCTCCCACATGACTGACTCCAGTGGGCTGTCGCTCTCAAGCTGTCAAGACAAGCCTTTTAGAAAAGTGATGTTTTTTCATTACGTTTTTTTCCCTCTTCTTTTAAAAAAAAAAAAAAAAAGCGGTCCCATGGTTTCTGACCTAGTATTGATTGCTTGAATTTGTCCTGCTCACGCAGCACTTTCATTTCCTCAATTTTCTCAATCAGTTTTTTTAGCCTTCTTGCGCTCGCTTGCGTGCTCTCTCTCTCTCTCGGACACTTTAAATTACTGATGAGAAAGTGGAGTGCTTAAGTTGCTGTGGCAACAGTGTGACTCATCGTGCCGCAGTCTGTCCGGTCACACTTCCACTGTGTATTTCTTTCCCGCAGTCTCACGCAGTCTTGCTCTCTGGGTGATTTCCAACCCGGCCTCCCCCCCACTCAATGGTGCCACTCCAAAAATGAGCAGTCCCACTATTTCTTACCATTTGAGAGGGCTGAAAATTATGGAGAAACAATAGCTGGTAATAACCTGGTATAAAAATCCCATTGTCACTGTGTTCCATTTTGGATTACTGGAATATTAAAGGCATCTCATGATATATGCTGTTTGGATGGCTAAAAGTGGTTATCAGAATTTATAAAGAAAACCTATTGAGCACCAAAGCTAATACTTTCTGCAGAAGTTGATTAAATATACAATGAGGTATAGAGTCTATTCCTTTTCTTTGATGGGTCTAAATTTGCAGGAAATCATTAAATTCTATTTTCCATTTTTTCAGCTATTGTTAATGTGTTTATCTTTACAGGATTAGAATGCTCTCATATTACTTCCATTTACAGTTGTACTAATTAAAACACATTAAATATGTACACTTATAAAGATCTAACCCTCTGAAGTCAGACCCCAATGAAAAGTGTATTTTTTGGGTAAAATATTGTCAAAATTGAAAGAAGGGAAAAATGCAAAGATTCAGGGCTTTCTTAACTTGATTACAGAACCTTGATAAATCACATCATGCTGTGACGCGCTTTTCAAAGTGACACATGCCAAAGTTTAAATATTTCTACTGGCAAAATGAAATGGAGCCTAAAGTCAAATTAATTTCACTATTAATTACCAAAAAAAGAATCGGAAGAAATTCAAGAGTTTTTGTGGTGGAACCACCAAAGGAAACTTTTATAGAGTTTTTTTTTTTGTAAATTAGGGGACTCAAAGTGCTATTTTAGCACTTTAGCCAAAGGGTTTGAAAAGTGTAACCTGGTTTTCCAACTGCTAATTATCATAGAAGAAGATGGTAAACTAACCTTTTTCTATGCTGTTTGTTGGCAGGTGGAAAACCTGCTCTCATTTTTCATATTCTCTTTTTCTAAAGCACTAAAATTGAGCTTTGAATCCTCAAATTTCCACAGAAAACTCCTTCATGTAAAAGTATAATGTCCAAGTAACTAAAATATATAAATACAATGTAAACCGAAGATGGATTGGCAAGGGTGGAATCAGAATTTGACTTGCTGTCGAGCAGATTTGCTTTGTTAGGCTAACAATTTTCGAAGTTCTGAGCGTGCACAGTAATTGTGACATGGCTCCTTAAAGTGAGAGCTACATTACAGGCTGTGCTTGTAATGTAAGTATTCACTTCCAATTTATATATTAAAAGCTGGCGGGGCAAAAAGGGGACAATCCCAGAAATCTTGTTGCTCCGTGTCAGAAAAGCCAGAGTGAAATCAATACGTCATCGAGAGAACGGAAGTGGGGGTGCTGTACTGAAATGTATTGAACATTTAGCAATTACAGAGATCTACAATCTTAGAAATATCTTCAGTAATCAACATGACAAACGATATGCCATGTACTCTATCACACCTTATGGTTTTTAAAATTATTTGCATGACCATTTTGCAATATTCATATGTTAAATGGCTAGCTATTTACATGGCTAACGTTAGTTACATGGTTAGCTTACTGGGCTACCAAGCTGGCGCTGGCTGCGTATTTTGTTTGCATGCACCAGATATGACTAGAAAAGTGGCCAAAAATGCTTTCTAGCTAGCTAATGTTATGCTGCATTCGATTTCTATTGGGAAGTTGGGATTTCCAAGGTCCCAGAAGAAAATTTAAATTTTAAAGGGCTCTGAAGTCGGATTTCCAACTCAGTCTGAGATTCCTCACCTTCCCCGAGTTCCGACTTCCGAGTTCAAGATGGCAGCACCGCGCATCAAAAGTAAGCGGAAGCTTTGATAATTAACTATCTTCGCAATTCTGTGTTATTTTTGTTTCATTAAATCAGTTTTACGCTCAGCACTAAATAGAGTTTATCGGTGGACTTGTCGCTATGGTGCTTGCACATGAAAAATGCCTAGTAATGTGTTGTTATCAAGTAGTATTGCAAACAATAGCTAATGAAGGCTATCCTGAGCAGAGGACACTCCACTGACCCCAAGTTATTTTTCTGACTTAGTTAAGGGGACCTTTAGCTAAGCAAAATGCCAATTTTTGTTCAAAATTTTAGTTTTGAGGTAAGAACATGAAGTGGTCCTTCAAATAGTCTATGATATGGAGTTGTGTTCCGAAGGAAACATTCGTCACGAACACTGTCTTTAAGGCTGGAACAGCTATGAGTGTGGTGACTTTCAGTGATGGCCATAGAGAAATTGCCTCCATTCTTAAGATTCTTGGCATAAAGGCAGGGACGCACTCAATGAAACGTTTTCACGAAATGGACGGAAAACGTGTGAAACGGAGTGAAAAAAGCGCACTAAAACTTGAAAAAAAACTAATTAGGCGCTCAACAAGCATGTAAGACTTGGGAAGAAAAACTGATTGAAGAATTGGGAGTTACTTATGAGGCTGGTGCCTTTTTTAAGGAGGCAAAAAAAATCCTAAAAATCACTAAAAACAAAATCCTAAATATATTCTCTGTGTGAAATGCAGAGAAGAAAAAGGCATCTTAATTCATTGTCTATGGGAATGTTCAAAAAGTCACCAATTCTGGAAAATTGTATTACACTGTATAGGTCTTGTAGTTGGAAGGGAAGTTCCTTTGCGAGCCAAAAGATATTTATTGGGAATATTCCCTGAGAACTTTTGTGTCTCAACAGCAGTCACTGCTTATTGACTTTGGGCTCTTACAAGCCAGAAGAATGATAGCATTATTGTGGAGAAGTACGGACACACCTTCTATCGGAATGTGGACGAAGGAACTGATAAACTGTCTAGCTTGGGAGAAACTAACATATATTGTGAAAAAGAAGGAAAATAACTTTGCTCACTTATGGAGACCTTATATGGACTTTTTAGAGACTCATGACTCTGGAGCGTGATAAATTGTACAATTATTATTTATTTGTCTGTTTGAAGGTTTTTTTTGTTTTGCCAGATTAGGGGATAGTATTTTGTTATGTCACCGGTAAAATTGTTCAATTGTTCAAATTAATATGGAAATCTCAATAAAAATAAGTAAAAAAAAAAAAAAAGAAGGTGGGGGCAGTCAGAATAATACATGTCAGTACGGCCGTTGTCTGCCTTTTTGACTGTAAAGAGACAATTTTAGTTTGTAGTATTATTTTAGGTTATAAAAAAATTATTTCATCGCAGTGCAATGTTATATTGCGTCATTATGTAGTACTTGTTCTGACTTTAAGTACTGAGGAAAATGGAGGGTTGCATCAACTAATTTAAGGTCATTTCTATTTAATTAGTGAACACTTTATTAATTAACACAAATGGCACACTCTCTCTGATGATAAAATTGTAATTGGTAAAAAAGGAATTCCAAAAAATTTAAATGGGAAAAAATGGAATTTGGGAAAAAAATTAAACCGAATTTGGAAAAAATAAAACTGATTTCATAAGGCCCTAATGACTGTAGTCATTATGAACTGTATCACTAAACTTGGCTTGCCTTGTTCACAGTTATGTCACAGTCACTGGATTACAATTGTTAGGATTTGTGTTAATGATGTGTTAGCAATGTGGTGCATTTTCTGTTAATAAAGTATATGGCTAGAAATATAATGGCATTATCATCTGTTCCGCTCTCTTAAAGGCGGGTTGGGGGGGGCTTAGGAGTGGTGCAGTATTGCACATCTGACTTCATCGTAATGGTATCACGCTCACTATTTCACCGGCTGTGTAGGAAGCCTTTATCAGTGTTTGATGGTGATTTCTGTTTCTTTCCACCAACTGCCTTCTGCTTGCATACAACCTTCTTCCTCTCTGCAAAGTGGCTCTTAAAGCAGGTGCTGGACGCTTGTGGAAGCCTTTGCGCATATTGAGATTAAGTTTCCTTTGTGAAAAGTGTAGGTGTGTGTGCTCAAAGCGCAGTTTTCTCATTTGCTGATTTGTAGTAACTATGGTCACACACCATATTGAAGGAGTGTAGTAACCATGGTCACATACTGTGTTGCCTTCATATCGGAGCATTCCTTTTGGCTACTATTTTTGAGTGGGCTCTTGAATTGTCGACATCTCTAATGTTGTCGTAGCTATAGGCGCTCTGGGTCCGTAAGCATGGAGAGGTGTCATCTCTTGTGTTTTTTTTTTTTAATCTGTTACCCGAACCAGAATAATGACCTGTCCGAAGAATAAGATGGTTTGCGTGAACTCAAAGTGCACTTTCGCCCTAATGTTTGAAAATTATTGTTCAAGGTGAGCAAAAAAAAAAATCCCCTAGAATGAGATGTATGTACCTGTTTTATAGTGGCTGTCAGTGTCTGGCTGTGATATTTAAATCATGGAATCTTATCATGCGCATTTAGCAGATGCTATTATCCAGAGCAACGTGCACCACAAAATGCACTTGAGGGAGCAAAAATGATTGGAAACTACAGAGAAGTACTGCCTCGTTTTACTCGAAAAGACTGCATGTAGACTGCTGTCGAGAATACCCATGGAACAAAATGCATATGAGCAATAAGAGACACTTGGGAAACTAAAGCAAGTATACAATTCTAACGCCCCACATGTACCAATAACAAAATGAGGGAGGGAGGCAGAGGTGAGTCTTCAAACTGCCCTTGAAGGAGGTTAGCGGGCTGAGGACTGCCCCACAATCACCTACTCAGGAAATCTTTTCCTAAGCTCCGGTCAGTGCTGTTTATACCACTGCAGCTGTTCAGCACCTTCACAATCAACTTGACTAAAATCTTAATGGCTGTCAAAAAGTTTGGAAATTCTCTGAGACTTTGTCTTTATTTATTTATTTTTTGATTTATTTTTATCGTTGTCTTGTGTAAAGTTTTTCAAAATGAAATCATAGTCCTCACTTTCTTCCCCTGAAGTCGTAAGAAATGGCTTTTGAAAAGTGACCTGTCAGTGTACCTGTGTAGGCAGGAAGCCTAACGAGGCAGGCTTGATTTGTTATTCCGCTTTGGGCGTAGGTGGCTGAGGACGGCGCCATTAGCACCTACGCTATCAGAACATTTCTAATTGCCAGAGATAACATTTGATCACACACAGCGCTCTGCTGAAAGATTGAAAGTGTCTTACTGTGCATTTCCAGTGCCATGAAAAAGTATTTCAACCTCCCCTATTTCTTCTGTTTTTACTTATTTCTCATATTTTAATGTTTCAGATTATATAAGAAAAAGACAGGTGAATGAGCTCAAAATATTGGTTTTACATCATCTTTTCTTTTATTGAAGGTGAGCAGTTATTTAAAACCTATATCACCCATGTGAAAAAATGGCACCCTTCAAAGTCTAATTACTTTTTGTGCCGTCTTTGGTACTCTTATCACTTGAATTGCATATGTACGTGAAAATGAAACAAAGACGACCTTAAAAGCCAAAGGGTCACTGAAAATCAATGCAGGGTTATTCTCCGTGATCACCTTTATATCCTATTATGAACTAATCCTATCTTGATGAAAGGTAGTCTCTGCAAGGCTGTCAATCACCCAAGAGCCACAGGGCACAAGGGGTCACTGAATGGTTTTATGAGTTTCGTGAGCAACTTACAGAGGCTTCCTCAAATTAGAGTGGGCAAACCCTATGTTGAATGTTGGGTTAAGGGTCTTGCTCATGGATCTTACTGCTGTGCTGATGCACATGAATGATACATGCAGTAAGGTCTATATATAGGCAGTGATGTAAGTGTATTCATTTTTGTTGACTGACACTCCTTTACATTTTCCTGACGCTTCTGTATGGGTTTTTACATGGTTCTCACGATTATCAGTGAATACTTTAGGCGTATTGGTATCAGTGTCAGTTGAATCATGATACAGCCCCTGAATTTTCTGTTCTCGGGCTACATTGTTTAAAATGATTTACATTGCTGTTTATCGGAGAGGTTGGAAGACTCTTTCAGAAATGGGCTTTTTTTTTTTTTCCTGAGTCTGATTTCTCTGTGTGTCATGACACCCTGCAGGGCAGGTGCCAGAAGAAGAGGAGGCGGAGCAGAATGGGCAGAGCCAGACCCGCGCCGGCCCCAAGCCCGTGTGCGTCAATGGCACTGAGGCCGGCCAGCTCAAGTCCAAGGCGGAGCGTCGTTCCAGCTCCTCCTCCAACCCGTCCCGGAAAGGAGTATCTGCCACCAGCAAGATCCGCAAACTCTCCACATGCAAGCAGCAGTGACCCCGCCTCCGCCTTCCGCTGTCCCCCACCCTGCTGATACACTACTGGTGAGCACTATGGGGATAGGCTTTTAGTATTAGCCACCCTACCCTCATCATTAGCCCTGCTGATACACTGTACCAGTGAGTACTATGGGGATTGGCTGTTAGCTTTAGCCACCCTACACTCATCTTAAGCCCTGCTGACACACTGTACTAGTGAGCACTATGGGGATAGGCTGTTAGCTTTAGCCACCCTACCCTCATCTTCAGCCCTGCTAGCACACTGTACCGGTGAGCACTATGTGGATTGACTGTTAGAATTAGCCACCCTACTCTTGTCTGTAGCCCTGCTGATGCACTGTACCAGTGAGCACCATGGGGATAGGCTGTTGGCATTAGCCACCTTACGCTTGTCTTTAGCCCTGCTGACACACCCTACCGGTGAGCAGTATGGGGATTGACTGTTACAATTAGCCACCCTACTCTTGTCTGTAGCCCTGCTGATACACTGTACCAGTGAGCACCATGGGGATAGGCTGTTAGCATTAGCCACCTTACGCTTGTCTTTAGCCCTGCTGACACACCCTACCAATGAGCACTACAGAGGTACACTGTTGGTCTTAGCCACCCTCTCCTTTTCTTTAGCCCTGCTGACACACTGTACCAGTGAGCACCACAGAGATGGGCTGTTGGCATGAGCCACCCTCTCCTTGTCTTCAGCTCAGCTGACACACCGCACTGGTATTTATGGGGACAGGCTCTTTGTATTAAAAGCCAATAACAGCACACATACCCTACTGCTATATATTGAGATCGGTTGTGAGAATTGGCCATGCTTATCCCGCGCCCAGCTTACAGCTAGAGACTATATGTTAGGGACAAGTAGGGGACCTTATACAGCCAAGATGGTCAGGCAGGTTTAACCAAGTGTGCGAGATGCTGCTTAAGTCACAGCATCAGTCCCCAATTTGCCTGTAGAATACTTTTTTATTGTCTGAACGAGACAATAACTTCACAAATTGATACTCGATGAAACAGAAAATGAAGAAAAATTGAGGTCAGCCTTATTTGTGCTGTGTTTTTCACAGGACTGCCACAAAGATGCTTTATAGAGTAAATATGAGTAAGGCCAACTTTATCCCCAAAAAGGCAAATGTGGTTGAAGAAAAAAAATTCCTAGTATGGAGAAAAATCCTCAAACAGTGGTGAGAAACGGGATCTTGAGCATAAAAAATGACTGCATTTTGCTCGCATTGGTGCTGTTTGCTTACATAGAAGTGGGTGGCTAAAACACCTTTATCGCGGCTACCCGCCCTGGTGCAAGTGACCAATGTCTCTCATCCGGACAAGGAGGGAAGCATCGAGAGACGGCCTGTTTTTGGCCACTTGCACCGAAGCCCCACAGAACTCGGGTAGATTTACACCCCTGGATTTATACCTCTTCTCTATGGACCTCAGTGGATGCTGGAGGCCATTAGATTCACATCAGTTTTTTAAGAAAAAGCCTGAGTCAGCGTTGGCATTTTGTCCAAAATAAATCTTGCCGTCGTGCTACCTGGGTCTGTACAGAGTGTATGTCCTTGGCTTCCCCAGACCGAAGTAGCAGTGTGGTATGCAAGAGCGAATGGCCCAGCTAACTCAAAACGTCATCACAATGTCAATGCCGTGTATTTTCATTCACAGAACATTCCAGTGGCATTTGGTGTTGGGTTAGCATGAACTTTCATTGCGAACACTGCTGGCCTGTTACAGTAACTGATGATGCTAAGTGTGAATTGAACACGTGTTGTTGTGCAATGTAGCGCTCTGCATTTTTTTTTCTTTTTTTTTGTTTTGCGAGGATGAAAAATGCGTTATATTGGGTATGTGTTTTATGAATCACTGCTGAGGATGAATGGGTCCAGAGCCGGACACTTCGGAGGGAGCCGAGTCTAATTTGCTCCTGGTGCTGTTTGTCCTCATTTCTTGTTCCCTCTCTGTACTCCTTTCTCCCTTTCTTTCTCCGCCCCCTCGTTTCACACCTCCTCTCTCCTTGAGGCATTCATAAAATTGTCTTCCTTCTCGTACTTGCTTCTCTCTGCATAGCTCCTTTATTTTTGAAATGCACTTGCTTACAGCATTCAATGGCTTCCTGTGTTACGGCGAAGCTCTCCTTTTGTTTATTCGCCCTTGACATTTTCAGGTCTCATCTGTGATTGCTTTAGAGAGCAGTGGTGTGAAGACACTTGCAGGCAGTCAGCCTCACTCCCATTGGTTCGTAGTTAATCCGGTGGTTTAGTATTTTGATGCCCATTGGCGAATCGAGTGAGCACCCTTACAACTACGCCGTTCCACTGTACAGACCACGGTCAAAGTCTTTCAAAGCCCCCCTCCCTGCTGTGCAGTAAAATGAAGGAATTGGCTGTCAGGAAAAAAATCAATTCTTATGCAGAGGGTGAACGTAATAAGAGCCATAAAACAGGGGCTGAAGAAAGAGCTTGAGTTTTATTAAGACTGAGCTCTACTCTGCAAGTGAGTCACTCCCTACATCGTACTCCCACAATTTCCTCAAAGCACCATGTGCGTGGAGAGACTATCGGGGCAGTGAGGATAGAGGGATGGAGGGGGAGAGATGGGGGAGATGGGAGTGGGGATGAGTGTGATAGAAAGAGAGGGAGAGGGTGATAGAGGGAGGGGAAAGGGGGAGTTCTCCCCCTGTAAATCGATTGTAAACGTGACGATATGCAGCTGCATTGTATGCACTGCAGCAGGGATCAGGATCTAATCCAATCAGCATCGATCTGAGTGGGACTTACGCACAGCATGACTGAGCACTCGGGACTGGCCAGGGTATTAGTCCCTTCGCTATTCTCCAGCCCCAGCTCATTTAAGGGAAACTCCCGTGCTGGTGGGTGCTGTAGCGACTCATGTTCTGGCTGCACAGGACTATCCCTGCCCCAACTCAAACACCCAGTGAGCACTTAGTACCAAACTCCAAACACATTACCCTTTGCCTTCAATGTCAGTTTTTACCTCTGTGACAAACTCACATCATTAATCTGAGCTTTTCTCTTCTCCTTTCCCCTGACAGGCTCCTCCCCTGTTTATTTTAATTTTTTTTAGGTTTGAATAGAGGACAAAAAAAAAGTTTCTTTTTTTATTTCTTTTTTTTAGTTGCCTAATTTAATGGACACATTGCTGAAAAAGGATGCAATACGAGGAAGTGCACTACAGAGTGGATTTTTATTTTTTTTTCCCGTTTTGTTTTGCTGGAAGACTTGAGACGACGACGAATGGACAGAGGATGTGAGGGAAAGGAGAAGCAGGAAGAGGAGGCCTTGACCTTCACAACATGGCCGCCACCCCTGGCCAATGTGCCATCTTTCCTTCCTGTTTTGCGGGACTCTAAATGTATGGATGTGAGCCCTTTCATGTAAATTTTTTGGAGATCTTATTCTTTAGTTACTGCTACTTGCAGTGCAAAAAAAAAAAAAAAAAACTTAAAAACCACGCACAAACACATTGCGACGTGTTAAAAGAATGAGATTGCTAATTATAATTACAATAGTTATAATGATGAGGATAAGTATATTTAACTATAAAACACCCAATTTAAACTGCATGCTGTAGGGGGCAGGCGGAAGGGACTTTTTGAGTGAAAGGTTACCAGTTGGACTTTACCCTTTCCCTCTGGGAATGTTTTTGGTTTGTTTTCAGTTTTTTATGGTTTTATGTACGGTTTTGTTTTATCGCTTAATTTCTTTTTTGTCCATTGAATATTTTTTAAATTATTATTTATATAAAACACATCCCAACCAGACCAGATTTGGTTTGTCTTTTGTGATTTATTTTTTTTCCTTTTTGGTATTTTGTTAAGGAATTGATTATATCCATGCATCCTGTTCTTCTTCCCAAGTATAATTTATTTTGGAATAGTGAAGAGTTTATAAAGGGTAAAACATACCCAAATGTGAAAACCTGTTTGGTTAGCATACTGATGTTTTTTTTTTTTTTTCTTGATTTTTTTTTTTTGCACGGTTACCAAACTGAATTTCAACTTGTGTTGCTGTTGAAAGAATTGTGTCATAACTAAAAGATTATATCCCTCTTCATTAGAGATTCTTATTTTTGCCACTGACATCTCTTTCAGTCAAAGGGAGTCTGGTCACATCCAAGATGACGACCTCACATCTTCAGTCTCCTAAACTTAATGAATGCAGTCAGTTTCTTGTGACCAAAAGTTTCTGATGAAAAGTTTGATGAGGAAAATTTTTCTCCAATTGTAGTCTGCTTAAAATCTGTTATTTGGTGCAGTATGTTGACTAGATGGTACATACACGCAGCGAAATCAAAGAATTATGTATTTGATCATATAGCATATACTGTACATAGCATTAGTTTCTGTTCCTCTCCTTGCGTATCTCTGGGTGGATACAGGTATTTGCCGCCTTCTTCCTCTCAAGTCCATTTTACAACCAATCCAGCCCTTCAGTTGGATCAAGTGCACCTGAGATGAAACACTTCACATACCTGGTTGTGGCTAGAGCTTTAGCAACCACTGTTCAAGGCCCATGGATCTATCAGTGCTAACGTTCTTTCAATGATACTCTGGGTGACTGCTCGGCCAAGATGTACGATGTGTGTAGAATATCACACTGAGTTCAGGTGACCTTTAATGCTTTTAAATATCCATCCTGATTTCCCTTTAGGGTTGGAAAAGGGTAAGTGAATGTGCTGATTTCTATGCTTCTAAGCTTTTGGTGTCATTTCGTGGCAAATATCTTTTTAGTGCCAGGGGGGAGGGCAGGTATTCTACACAAATCATAGGCCCGTATTCAGAAACGACACTCACGCTCACCCTCCACTCACCATATAGTGAGTACGACTGAAATGTAACTGGAGTGTGAGAAAGTGATCGACCTACCACTAACCGAGTGAGCGGTCCCACTCCTCGCCAGTTGCTATTCATAAACGCCACTCGAGCATAACTGACAGTAGTGGGCACTGGGTACCAGAGACGGTGCGTCGGCTGCTGCAAAGGGACGCTCAATCCTCACCCTCCAGTGCTGAATGACTTAAGCCTGTCGCAGTTTACTGTTCTTGGTTAGAAAGTTTCTCGGACTAATTGGTAAAACGACAATCAAATTAATTTTTATAGCGTCGTCATGCATTGCTTCACAAAATTGAGGCGTTTCTTTCGCACATAAATGTCGACGTAAAATATCAGCATATTTTCATAAATTCTGTGGTCGAGTGTCTCGCAAAAGGCGCAGGACAGCGCGCGAGGCTCACTAAGCAACAAGCTGTGAAACGTGCCGGACATTTCCTTCTACATTCTGCGGTTAAGAATGTAGAAAATGATGGATTCTCGTGACTTACTGCTACATGAACCTCACAGACCAATCCACACGCTCCCCACGAGCCGCTGAGCGCAGAATTTTCCAACCCAGTAAAGAAAAGCACGAGAAATCCGAATGCGTGAGAGTGGACAGATATGCGTAATAAATTAAAACTGGCCACACCTGATAATGTTGAGAGTTTTCAGAGTTTCTGCTATGGTAATTTAAATGAATTGAAAACCGGGCGATACCCTAATTGTCAATACTCATTCTAACTCAATAAGTAGAACTGGCAATACATGATAATCCTTTGGATTTTTGTAGTTGAAGTAAATAAAATTTTATTAAATGATTGGATATGACCTTTCTTCAATCATTATTTTTAACGGATGGTTTTGAGCTTCCCCTATTGTCAGTTCACCTGTAGCTACTGGTGGGTACACAAATGTTAACCTCGAGTTCACCACAATGCAGTTCGTTAAGACTGAAACCAGGTGGTCAATTAGTAAGTCACCAGCATCGTTATCATCATAAGAGTTAAAATTTGCTTAGTTGCGATTGCGTTGAGCACGTGGCTGTTAATAATCCAGAGTTTCTAGTGTTTATAACCACCTGAAAGCCATGATAATGAAATGCCGGCGCAAGTTGGTGCGGCTCAAGGGAGGTGTTCCCTGCACTCAACCTTCACTCAGAAAGAGACGCTATTTTCAGTGTGAGTGAGGTCTCTGAAAGCAAATGAGTGTTAAGGCAACCTCTGACTCATTTAGTATAACCTGACACTAAGTTTTAGTGCTCACTCGTACTCAATTAGTGTGAGCGTCGTTTCTGAATACGGGCCATAGTCCTTACTCAATAATTAAGAGTCTTGTCCAACTGTGAAATTCTGCGAAATATTTCCTGTCCCTTGCAGGAAGGTCTTGGTTTCATGGTACTTTCCACTTGTTGAAATGGAGAACGTGCCAACCCATAGGTCCATGCCACACTTCTCTTGGTGCAATGAAAGAAGTAGGCCTACGAAGCCATTTTGTTCCGGAGTGCACCCACTTCCTGTCATTTATGCTTTGTTTAACCGATATACTCCACAGGAACGACATCTAATCCCACGCGCTGTCAGTAAGCATATTTTCCAATCACATATGTCCACTTCTTCATGCTGGTAATGCTCCCAGGTATTCTTCACACATTCAATACATTCATACATTCATACTTCATACATTCAAGTTTTGAGTATGGCTTTTAATATAGGGTAGACTGGGTTGTGCAGAGATATTGGAACCATAAAAAGACTGCCTGGTGGGTAAACAAAAATGGGGTCTCTGTGATATAATGGCGGAATTTACTTTTTTTATACTAACGAATGTAAAATCTGTAAAATTTGAAGTAATTATGAACACGCGATCGAATGGAATATGTTTTGCAGGTAAGAATTTTTTGCGTCCTCAAAGTCACCAACCTTAGGAAAGGAGTATTTTCTTTACATCTGGAGCAAGATATGGAGTGGTTTCGAATGACGATGGTTGCACTGCTATTTTGGAGAAAGGTGGGTAACTTGACTGCAAGTGAACGTCCTGTTGATGGGGGAAGGGCTGCATCAAAATTTTATTACTCCACTCCTTTGTAAACTATGATGCTCTATGGCGTACAACTTGAAGTTTTCGCAAGTGCTACTTTGCATCTGGATGTTAACCAACATTTCTGGCATTATTTCTATACTCCTTTTTCGAAGCATGAAAGAAATCGGCTTAGAATTTGTCACTTTTTCAGCTCTCCTCAATTGCCGTAGAAATGCGGTAGCTTCTCAAATTTTAGCACCTGCCCTTTCTCATGGAGTGGGAATTCCAGAAGCCATTTTGACATTTTTTGGATCGCTAATTTTTGTAATCTTCAAAATTGTATTTTAATCTGAGGTCAGGTAATAGTGCAATCAATACCACTTAGGGACCACCCCTGAATAATGGCTTTTACTGTGAGATTTATGCACCCCTATTTTAGGTGTACACAGCTGATTTTCATTATCAGCATGCATCTGCTTAAGTGTTCTAGCCCATAGTACTTAGCAAGTTTGGTTGCCTAAGCAAGACATGATGACATTGAGTTCCAAAGATAATTTTTGCAGAAATGATTGGTCTTTCCATCACTTAATTATTTAAGGTGGTTTGTGAAACTCAAAAGTTGTGTTATCCTATTCCAAATGCCAAAAAGCCTCTCAAAGCTCTTCAGCTGAGGACCAACAGACACTTGGGAAGCCATTCGCGAAAAACCATGGAACTACCCCCTTAAGAATCACCGAGTTATGTTGTGATCTTCACAAACTTGATATTTATGGTAGTGTTTCAGATGAATTGACCACCTCAGTAGATTTTATAGCACCCCTCATGAACAGTCATAGTATTTTAGTTGCACTGGAGTTGCTTTTCTTTCTCTATTATTTTGTCTCCATGATATATAGGACACTGAAGGCAGTTCCAGATTAGCTGCAGGTATGCATTTAAAACGTTTGTATTCCACTGATCTACCATGGCTTCCATCACTGAGCCCCCATATCCCTGTGATCTCGTTTGACATGCATGGAGTGTCTTTTGCAGCGATACTTTAATTCTCCACACTGCCTCCCAAATGCCTTCAGGCTTTGATGCTGCTGTGGATTTCCTAAGACTCCTATCGGTGGGATCACCTTGACTTTGATCTGTCATTCTGGATGGAATGCAGTCTGGAGGGGAGGAGGAGTAAGTGCAGAGAAACTAGGCTCGGCTTCGGGCTTTGATCAGCTGTCATGTGGTGTGTGCTGCGACGGTCTTGCAGATGTGGACCAGGCTTATCCGGGTGTATTGATTGGAGATTTCATATCAAACCGAAGCAGTAGAAGGCTTTATACCATCCTTGAATATCAAGTCCTCAAAGTTTGCTCCTAGCTGTGATTACTTCAAACGAGAAACCCTTTCATAGAAGGAAATGAGTATCCACTCCAAGGCTGAACTGGTAATTGGGATATTGGTCCAGGTATTTGCTGATAGTGAACAAGGAAGTGATCTTGTTGGTTAGAACACAAAAGAATTCAGGGTGGGATTGGTGCATAACGAAAATGGCCACAATGCCATATCAGATCTTGTAATTTCCTGGAAATTAATCCATATACGGTGAGTATCGTGATTCACCGGACAGAGACTAATTTTTGGAATTTTGGCTGCTTTGTCCATGTCAGTCACCCAGGGGCCACATTTATGAACTGTGAGTGCAATCAAAGAAACGTATGCAACCTTCCCCAGCAAAGTTGATATTTATAAATACAAGCTTGATGTAATAAAATGTTCAATGATTGGGCTTGTTGACATTTGCTAGATTCCAAGCTGATATCGATTTCCTAAGTAAAAATCTCATACGGCGCAGTATCCCAACAATTTTAGAAATTAGGATATTTTTGACAACACACTATGTCTGATGTCAAATGAACCTAACTTTCACGTATGAAATCTATGCAATTTTTTTAAATGAGGCTAGCGATCTGAATCCAACTTGAGAATGTAAAACGCAGGTCAAATATTGAGAGGAGACAGAAGGCAAAAAGTCCTCAAATTAAGCAGGAACTGAAGGTGGCTGCAGTCTAGGCCTGTCAGGGCATCATGGGGAAAATGCCCGGCTTCTGATGATATCCGAATGCATCACACACTTCAAGCAGTCATTGCATGCAATGGGTTTCTGACCAAAAGTTAAAAATGATAACTTAATTCCACAGAATTTTAAGCAGTTCAGTATTTTTTTGATGCACCTTAAAATGCCTTTGGGGGGGGGTGAGCATTGTACAACAAGTGTTGACAGTTTATTACAACTTATCCAATATACATTTAAATATCTACAAATTAAAGCGCACAATCTCTACTTACACATCATTGTTTCTCGAAAGTGCTGGGGTATAGAACCAAAATGAGAATCTATTGAATCGGGGTGCTCACTGTAATTTTATGGCTGGGTTTCTTTGTTAATTTTTTACTTGTAGGAAATGGTCAAGATCAGTTCACATCCTACTATATAATGCATCCAGTGAGGACTGTAGTATCTTTAGAAATTGATGCTGGACTGAATTTGGAGGATCATGGGGCATACAGGGTCAGAATTATACCAAGGCCCAGGAATCATGTCTTCCCTCCCTAATTTATTTTGGCTGAAACATACCTCAATGGTAGATTAAAAATATGAAGGGGTGCCCATTCATTCCCCATTTCAGGGGTAGATTAATCCCCATGGGCTGGGGTGAGTGGCACCCCAAAAAGTTGTGTGGTGATTCATGTACCATACAGTACGTAAGGATGTCATCAACTCATGGGTAAGGCTAGTTTCTTTACTGACATAAGAACAGCAATCATCCACACAGGTATGCAATTAATGCTTCATTCTTTTATTTACTTGATTGGAAAAGAAGTAAAACCCAAAAAATAAATGCATACACATCATTTGGTCCCTCAATGCTTGATAGATCCAGGTCAGCAAAGAAAAGCTCTAATTTTTTTGTTTTGTTTTTCTCTTTCTCTCAGAAACAAGCATTTTACTTCACAAGCAGGAATACAGAAATAGATTTTTTTTTTCTTCATGGAAATATAACTCACAAAATTTTATTGACCAGCATGGCATGACTCCTAAAATAAATATAGAATCCATAAAATACAAAAACCCTAAAGTACCAGTACTTTATTAGTTTCTGTTTTGTTTCAGAAACAAATAAAACTGCATTGACAATGTAACTGTTGATGCTAAATCTGGGAAAGTGTATTCCTAAAACTGTTTTAACATGCAAACTATGCACAGTCATGTATTAATGCATTGGACAGGCTATTGTTATTAGTACTCATTTCTTTACAATGACCAGTAATTTATGTCTAACATCTGAATGATATACCTAAATATGTGTCCTAGATAAAATACTTTAATACAAAATAGCTGGACACTTTCAGTTACCAGGAAAACTAAACTAGTTGAGATTTAAAATATAATTTGCCACAGGTCGCCCCTACATTGGTCTACATCTAATTAAAGACATAGACAGTTCTATCTTTTGAAGCATTGTGACCTTGTGTTTGTGTACTAGGCTAACTTGATCTTTATACAGATGTGTTCTTAACCTTTGTCCTGCTTGGTACATTTGATTTTCATACCTCTCGGTCATTTTAGTGTGGAGTTTCTCTAATACAAGTGGAATGCACTTTAATTGTCCTCTTAGATTAGGTTGGTGGCTTGGATGGGATACAAAGATCACAGAAGTAATTACTGTAGGTAATTTGGCTGTCATCCATTTCCTGAAGAATTGCAAATAGAGCCAAAGATACACTTAATAATTATTATTATTATTATTATTGGGAAGCTGGCTGGTACAGTGGCAGGTATAGAACAGGGGGGTGTTTTCCAACTGGTAAAAGTTGACCCTCTAAATATCACTGAAGAATGGATTTAAAATACTTTTGAGTAAAGACAGTGCCAATGGCTTCTGCTTCCTTCATACTCAGAGTGCTCTCAGAGTGCAGGTACTCCCATTGCTTTGCCTTGAACCCTCGAAATGGCATATGGAACTGTTCATTAAATTATTATATAATATAAAGATAATAATAATAATAATAATATTGTTATACTGGCTTTCATGACAACAAGCTCTCCCGAACATTAAATGGAAGAGGTAACCAGCTTCGTGACTGAATACTCAGCTGTAACCTGCTCTCTGCAAAGCTTCCTCCTAAATTAAATTAATTTGGACATGTAAAATCAGTTTGGAAGAAATGCTCTTCAAAGCAAATGCGATTGAGCTAACATCAGCAAGAGGGTGAAGCCAAGACCCCTAATATTATTGAAAAATGAACGTTGACGTGCACTGCTGAACGAAAATCCTAAAATGAATGACACTGCCTTCTTTTCCTACTTGTTTGCAGCAGTATGAGTGTTCATCCTTTTATAAGGATTTCCATGACCTTTGACCTGGTGATGAGGGATATTTCAGGATGTAACCCAAATCCTGTGAATTGTAAATGGTACTTTTTTTTATGCAGTCGCTAATGAGCCAGACTTTGCGGGATAATGTTTTACATAAAGCAGTGTCCGTGTGCATACACTATATAAGCGCGTTTGGACATACTAGTAATATATTCCAACGTAAGGTGACATTTGCGAAAATTAGCTAATAACGTGCTTTCATACTAAGTTGGAAGTGCGTGAGTGTGGGTGGGGAAGGTGCCATTGGAGCAATTTTTTGAATTGTCACAATTCACCAGGGAAATCAAAATTCATAAATATATAAAGCTTGTCTGCAATGCATGCATAAACAACATGCCTTTCCAATGAAGATATAAAACAAAGAGATCCATATGGCAGTATTCTGATTTGGCCCCTAAAATTAGCTCCCGTTCATGTGACACAAGCCAGTACAACCAATACAAAATAAACACTGAAGTACAGAATGCCTACCACATTGTCCAAGCATTCATGGTAAAGCAGGGCAGTGCTGTCCACTTTGCCAAAACCCCATAGATCTTTATTTGGCATAGAAGAGTCGGAATACTGAACAGAGGAGCTGACCATAAAATCTCATCCTCCACCAATCAAAGCTCTAAATGTGAGTCTAATGGCATCAAATTTTAAAAGAACGAAGGGGAAAAAAAACAGCTGCGTACCTGTTGGATATCATACAAAAAAAAAACACAGATATAAATAAATACATAGCGTGATAAAAATGACAAGAACTCATGATTATTTTCCCCATGGATATCAGCCTACTATTTTCAAGTCAGTGCTTCCCAGAATACAGTCTCTAATCCAATCCCCAAAAAAATTATAATGACAAGGCAAGGACATTTAAAACAAAGAGCTTTACAATGAGGTGCTGGCAGGAATCGGTAAATGAGAAATTAAAGCCGTTTCACCGCCCTCCGTATCATAGTGCAAATTCTGTCCATTTGAATTCATCATTGACATCCTGTCAATTTGCCATAAACTACTCAGTAACCTGGATCTCACAGGCTATAAAACTGCAGGTCATCATATATTAATGGCCACAACAAATTGGCTTTGGGAAGCTTTTTTTTCTGGGGAAGGATACAAAGATATTACATCACATTATGTTGGGGGGGGGGGGTATAGCCTTGACTTCGGAAATTGTAATGTCTTATTCAATGCACAAATACTTATATACGCTCCCTTGAAACTAAATGCTCACTGCATTAAGAATTCTGCCCTTAATGTGTATCCTCTATATGTTTAATGTTGCTATGAACACATTGGTCTGACCCCGACCATGCAACTTACTACTTGTGTGTTATTAAATCCTATAAGCAGCTTATGCATCTCAGCCATCAAACATTACTTTTCCAATGTTTGTGATGTAGCTTAATGAGATATAAAAAAAAACTCCACGGAACTCCGAAGCAAATTGCAAATGAAGTGCGAGAAAGCAGTACGATTACACTCTATAGCCAAATTATGGATATTCCGCAGAAACCCCAATTACTTACATTAAAGCACATACATATCTAAATTTCAAGTATCTGACATATTGAATTTGGCATTAATTGGTCAGTATGGCCTAATGGCAGAGGCATTCAGCTTCTATTTGAGAGTACTGCAATTCAAATCAGTTTTACCATTAGAATTTTGAAGCACATTGTATATCCCTTCACCCACTCCCTAACTGAACGCTCCATTAAAACTAAATGGAGTTGTGGCACGTATAGGAAGGGCAAAAATTTCCAAATTGTGGGGCGGAATTGCGTGAAAATACCTCTAATGGAAGCAGTCCAAACAGCCCATGCCGAGCAATTCATTCCAAATTCAATTAAAATGTCAGAATGTAGAATTTAAAATTTTCCATGGATTTCAGTAAACTGTCCACACATTTCTGGATTTATAGTTTAGCTACATGTTGAACATGGATTGGCCATTGGCTAATTCTTCATGCATGTAACCTGGTGCCAGCTATTTCCTGCTCTGGGAGGTTTGAGCCCAGATCTCTGCAAAGCTGCTTTGTTGCAATACCATTAGCAAAAACCACTACTTAAAATTAAAGTAAATTTTAATTTGTCTGCTTTGGGTCACGACACAAATGATTTATATGGTCACCACAACAGTTGCAACATTTTCTTCACCATTTAGTCTTCACTGTTGGGAAATGATTCACCAACTTTCACGAAATTTGTGTGCGAAGGGAATGAAATTCTGATCCTACTGGCAAACTTAGTTGGAAACTTAATGTAAAAATGCTGCAAAAAAGGCTTTAAAAAAAAGCAAGCCAGAGAAGCCCTATAGCCCTAGTGGACAGGAGAATGATTCATCTCATCTCGACAGCAGGAAGTCTGATAGCACCTGATTTCACAGTGGAATTACTAGTGCAGAGGGCGTTTTTGCTCTTGAAACAATTGTTGACCTCTCTTTCAGAAAGTCTGCAAAGCAGCGACAGAAACAGAAATAATTTTAAGGGAGCTGTTAAGATCGGCGCACCATGGTCACAATGTTTATTTCTAGGTCAGTAATGGGAGAATTATCCTCCAGTAGGGCCACCCAATTCTGTTCCTGGAGGTCTACAGACAAGAGATGATGTTACAGTTTTTTCCCTAATTTGGCACTACAGATCCTATGAATTGGCAACTTAGTGAGATGGCTTGTTTTCAGGTTGCCACCCTAGGTCCTGCAGAGGGCAGGATTGACCATTTTGGCGTGAGTTTCGTGTCTTTATCGTGCAACCAAAAAAATAATAAAGTGCAATCAAAAAATACACTTGAGAGAAAAAAATAATTTTGGGATGAAATATTAGTTGGTCCAATGCAAAACTTCTTTGCTCCAAAACAATATACCATGTATATCATGTTTTTTTCTTTTGCTCCAATCATTTTTTGTAAGAGAATCTTGTTTTTACCAGTGAGTGAAAAATTCTTTGCGGGTTAAGGCAACATGCAAATTTGAGGATGGAGACAAGGTACGCATCTCTACTGGCCAATCTACTTCCGGAGTACATTTCCCAAAGGCGTAGTAGCTATGTTAGCAACTTAAATTATTCAACCATACAGTGAATGGTTCCGACTGGGTTCCGACTTTGGGAAATGCACCCCTACGTGACAGTGACAGTGTTTACACCCACGGGTCGTTCCTTCAAGGCTTCAGCAGACAGTAATGGCCTCACTACTTTGCCATTGCCACTGTGATAGCGAGCTTAACAAACCGACGAAAGCCAAAACTGTTTTTCGTTGGATGAAAAAAATAATTGATCTCAAAACTACGTTTTGCTCTCATTCATTTTTTACTGCAGTTAATTATTTGGTTACTCAATAAAAACAAAATTTACTCAATAAATTATACAGTTTGTCCCCCTTACCAGGGTTCTTGTGCCTGAAGGGGTATTTGAGGTGAAAGTAAAACTCCCATAGACCCTGTGGCTCTCCAGGACCTGAGTCAGCCACTTAAGTTTTAGCTGTTGGATGAGGAGTGCCATATTGGGTTTGAAGCAAAGACCAGGGCCCATATTTATGGCCGTTGGTTGGTCAACCAACACTAAATTTAGCCACCATTGGTTAAGGCGATAACGACGACCATGACTATGGGCCCAGGTTGTAAGACTCCAGAAACAGTGTTGAGCAGCCTTGGTCTGCAGTTACCTTTAGAGTAATATTGACATAGAGGCTTTTATTTTGAATGAGTGAAGGGTAGGGGCGGGGGCAGGGAGGGGTGCAGTTCGGAGTCATGCTACACTGGGCTGTGATCAGGAGAGGTGTGCGCGACGGTCACCGTGCACTCGACAGGACTGTCCTTAACCCTTCGGAGGCCGGTGTACAGGCGATCCTCCAGGGTGGCGGCCAGCTTGTCCGTGAGCTCCTCCGCGATGGTCTGCGGACCATAGCCCCCGGCAGGAGGGGGCAGCGGGGCCGGTTCCGGGGGTTGCCCACCGAGCACCCTGCCGCTCCCCTCCTCGGGTGGGTCGAGCTGCTCTGGGGCGGGAGGAGGGGAGCAGGAGGCCCGGTCTTCCTCCTCTCTGATGGTCCGGCCGCTCCCGCTGCTGCTCGGGCTCTCCCTCCGCCTGTCCTCCTCCTCCGCACCCACCGGCGTTTGAGCAGCGCTCGTCCCACCCTCGCTCGCCTCCTCGTCCGGGGCACTGACGATTCGCGGGAGGGTGCTGTGGTAGGAGGTGTCCAACGGGTAGTTGGCGCTGTCACCGCGCCGAAGCGGGTGTCGCTGGCGCTCGATGGCCGGCGGGAAGCGGACACCCGGGTCGCTGTACTGCTTGGAGCGCTGCCACTGCTTCCGCAGGTGGACACGAGACCGGTGCTTGGAGCGCAGGGGCGACTCCTGCTGGTCGAACTGGGGGTCGTGGCGGAGGAACTCATGGAAGAGCGCGTCGGTTTTCTCGTCGATGCTGTAGTCCCGCCGATGGAGGTGGGGGCGGGGCTGCAGCTCCCTGGGGGGCAGGATCTGCCCGTACGGGGCCCAACCCATTGGGCTCTCCACCTCCATGCTCCCGCCCACTGCCTCGTCCTCAAGCTCCTCCTCCTCGAAAAGCTCCGCCTCGTCCATGCTCTCACAGACGGTGCCCTTGCGGCCCGAGCTGGTGAAGTACCGCCTCTTTTCCGATGCTGTTCTGTCCTTGTCGCTGGCGGTGATGCCAAACAGGCGCAGTTCTTCCGGCGCCCTGCAGGGGGCCTCAATGGAGGCATACCCACTGTCCATCTGCAGCAGCTTGCGGTTGCCTGTCTCGCCATCGCTGCCCCGTTCTGATTCAACACTGTCCTGCTTTCCTCTCACCTTTGGCCCCCTGTCTTCCTCCTCCCTCGGCAACTCTGCGTCACCCTCTGGCTCATCTCCGATGTCCTGGGAGGGATAGCTGGGCAAGCCTCCCTTCTCAGTCGCGCCCCCTAGTGAGCACACGCTGTCAGCGTCGCTGCGCACCGAGTCCTTGTCGTTGTTGCTGCTCTGGTCAGACGAGGCATACTGCTCCAGGGAGGCTCGCAGGTTCCAGATGTCGCGATAAAGATTCTGGTGCTCCGAGCTCTCCTTGTGGCACGATGACCCCGCCCCCAGCCCTGCCCCCGCCCCCATCCCTATTCCCTCCTCGTGTGGCTCAGGAGACAGGTCAATCACACCTCTCCCACCACTGGAGCTTGGCTCCACCACCACCTCCACCTCTAACCTGCAAGCAAGACACCAGACACCACATATTAGCCAGAGAACCCACTCGCTTACATACGGTGCTCCACTCATGCATGAAGAGGCATCCCAGTGATCAAAAAAATGCGCCCTTCTTTCCTCCATTTGTCCCTATACTTCCAGATAGGGGAAGGAGACGAGAGGAGGAAAGGAGGAAGAATTTGTCTCAAGCACTGGAACACTCCCAAAGTTTCATGTCTTCAGTGAAATGTATAAATCCCTGCTGGTTGTGACTTGTACACAGGGACCCATGTAAAGAAATGGCAGCAATGTTGAATGGGTTCAGCTTTGGGACAACCTCCGTCCACAATGATGTTTCTAACATGAATCGCAGTCATTCGGTTTCCCTGTTAAAACTGAGCCAGGAAAGACGCTTCATTTTGCATCCCTCTCAAGTTTATTCTTCAGGGTCATTAAACAGAGATGAAAGCAAAAAAAACATCCCTCTCAATGGGAAACATTGGAGCTGCCATTAGCAAACACCACCAAAGAGAGAGATTTGAAATATGCGCAAATTTGGACCAAATAACTGAAAGAGGAGTTATGAAAGAATATTACCCCCATCATTTTCAATTTTATCCGAAAATTCATTGGGACTTACTCAAGAAGAAGCAAAGAAATTAAAGGGAATGCAAAAATCTGTTTGCTTTGCAAAAATAATGGCTGTTTTCATCATATTATGAATTCATATTATGAAGTTCTCTTATCTTACAGGCCCCACAACATTTATGGCAATTCAAACATATTTCTCAGTTCATTAGAGAGGGTTTCTAAGAGTTTTTTCAGCCATTGCAGCAGTGCTGTTTCTTTCTTTTAAGAGATTCAGTTAATGGTGTCAATTTGAGTCTACATCTCTGCAACACATTAAACACTCACTGGTTTCTTCAAGGTTTCATCTTGAATGCTATTCACAAGCACATTTATGGTTTTTGCCCCACAGTTTTCCAAGAATAATTCTGCTTTTAAGCGTAGTTATTTCGCAGCGGAAGAAGAATCGGGTGAATAAACTATTCACAGGTGAAAATATTGTGACGGGTAGTTCAAGAGAATCCAAAAAAGAAGGGAAAAGGCACTGTAATACGTAAAATGGAGCTCATCAGTCATGCAAATATTGAATCCAGTTAGCCTAAGTGTGGTAAGACTTTTGTTGCCTGCTTAGACAAATCTGGACAAAGGTGTAGCAGTTGATATACCCATCTGGTGGTTAACACTGACATACAGAATTGTGCAAAAGTTTTAAGCACTCCAGGTTTTTTTTTTTTTTTTTTTAATTTAAATTTTGACTTTTTTTTTTTACCCTGTGGATTTTTTTCCACATTAGTATTGCTGAAGATAAAAAGCACAATTGAGATACCAAATGTGAATTCCACAAATTATTTTAAAAATAAATTATTGTATTTCAATGAAGATGATTAATACAGGTGATACAGACTCGACAGAACCCTGATAATCAAGGCTGTCTGGGAATGCCAGGAAAGACAGAGGCTAGTTAGCGAAAACTGTGGCAAGATCTCTGATATACTTGAAACTAACAAAAAACAAATCATCAACAGTATCTAATTTCTGTCCAAGGAGGGTCACCCCAATATTGATTTGAATTACAGTTGCAATCAAAATTATTCAACCCCGTTGCAAATTAGGTTTACTGGCAAAATTTACAAACTTTTGGCTATTTGCAATGAACGAATTGAACAAGAACAATTTAAATAGCTCAACACATCAAATATTAAACGTGGCTTCTTCAAAGTCAATACCAAATGCCACTTTAAATGACCACTGTAGTCTCAATTATTCAACCCCTGCATGACAAGCATCTTTAATACTTAGTAGTATTAAAGTTATATTATTTTGGATAATAAGGTGATGTCTAATGCTTTTAATACTCATTTTAAAAAGGCTGGGCATTTATTTGATGAACAGGGTCTTAGTCATGATCCAAGGCATAATATTGAGCTTCCAGGGCAATCAGGCACTTTGTCAACTCTTAATTTTTCTCCCTTTTTGGCCTCTGAAGTTTTGCATGTGCTATCAACTTTAGATCCTAAAAAGGCCGCCGGGCCTGATGGCATTGATCCATACTTTTTAAAAATTGCAGCACCAATTGCGGCTCAGCCAGTTACAGATATTTTTAATCTTTCCATTTCCACTCAGACTTAACCTGTAGTTTGGAAATAAGCCTTTGTCTCTCCTCTTTTGAAGGGTGGTGATCCTTCCGATTTAAATAATTACAGACCAATTTCAAATCTTTCTGTTTTAGCTAAGATCTTGGAGTCTTTAATTTCTGACCAGATTAAATTATTTATAGATTTGCAAAATGTCTTAAATCCCATGCAATCTGGCTTTAGATCCAAGCACAGTACGGTTACAGCTAGCTTGAAAGTCCTAGATGATATTAAAGCAGCTGGTGAAAATACATTATTTTGTGTTGCATTATTCCTGGATTTAACCAAGGCATTTGACACAGTTGATCACCACATGTTAATTATCATTCTTTCAAAGGTCGGTTTCGGTCATAGTACAATTGGCTGGTTTCAGAGTTATTTATCCAACCGCTCTCAATGTGTGAAGCTTGGTGATACTGTTTCCGACCCTGTGATGATAGATAAGGGTGTTCCACAAGGTTCCATTTTGGGACCATTGTTTTTTTTTTTTACTATACATACATAATCTTTGTGACCATTTTAAATATTCATTGCATCATATGTATGCGGACGAGAACATTTTGTATTCTAGTGCTCCCTTTCTCGAGGCTGCTGTCTTACATCTTCAGTCTGATTTTATCTCTCTGCAGCATGTGCTCATTGATTCTAAACTTCTTTTGAATGGTGGCAAAACTAAAGCTATGCTGTTTGCACCACATAGGTCTATAGTTTCTTCCCCCTCTCTTAATACCCTAGATGGAACTCCGACTGAGTTTTTAAATAAACACAAATATCTAGGATTATGGCTGGACAAGAATTTAATTTTTAATTACCATATTGACATGTTGACAAAGAAACTCAAGTTTACACTGGCTTTCTTATATAGATTAAAATCTTGCTTTTCCTCTTTTTCTCATAAACGGCTAGTAAATATATTTTTGTCTCAACTTGATTACGGCGATACAGTTTACCGATTTGCGTGTCCCACTTTCCGGGCTAAACTTTATCCGCTCTATCATTCTGCACTGACATACATTTCTAAGTCGCCCTATAGGATGCATCACTGAACACTGTACACCAGTGGTTCTAACGTTCGGTCCTGGCGCCCCCCTGTGTATGCTGGTTTTTGTTCCAACTACAATTGCAATCTTTAGATTTTAACAAGGTGATGATTTGTTTTAATTAGGTGCATTTATGCAAATATCCACATTGAGATATGTAAAATATTGGCAGAGGGAAACAATTTTACCAAACATTTTATCAACATAAATAATCAAAAGGTTCCTCATTAATGAAACTCTTGACACATGTTAGCAAAACCTGACAATTTACTTGGCAAACAATGGAGTCACACCTGTTGTGTTTCCTGTTGATTTTATTTGGTTCAGGCAGGTTATTTGGGGAAAAACTCAAAACACCTGTAGTCAGAAACCTAATTTGGAGCTTATTGGTTTTCAAATTTGATCTGTGTAAAAATGTTTTCACCTGAAAATCCTAGCAATATTGAAAATTAAGCACAATATGTTCAAGGGTTTTTATTTTTCATAGCAGAATGGATATGTCCATCCAAATGTGACTTAAGATGGTAAATAACTGTTCAAAACATGGAATGCTGCTAATTTAGACAAAGTAACATCTTTTTAAAATCCTAGAATTGCAATTGTAGTTGGAACAAAAACCAGCATACACAGGGGGGCGCCAGGACTGAACTTGAGAACCACTGCTGTACACTTAAGTCGGCTGGCCTTCATTAGCTATGCGCAGGCTGCACCACTGTTATGTTTTAACATACAAGGCTATTTTAGGCAAACTACCCCAGTATATTTGCTCTAAATTTGTTTTAATTCAGAACTCGTACAACCTCAGATCCAATGCCTGGTTGCAATTCAAGGTTCCTCCTGTGTGATCTGACGCTGGTAAGAGGAGTCTGTTTTACTTTGGCCCTTGTCATGGAATTACCTTCAAACTCATTTTAAAATAGCTGCTCTCATCTCTATACCAAGTTTCAGACAAAAGATTTCTGAAGCCTTTCCCATTAGCTGCTCACGTCGTACCGTTTAGACATATTTTTCCATTGTCTTTATATTGAGCCATTTTTAGAACTTATGAATTTATTTATTTACTTTTTTTTTTGGATATATTGTTTTGTCCTGTCAGGTGGTAGTCTCTATTCTGTCCCTTTTTCTTGTTTTTACTGCACTGTTTTTTCTTTTTCCCAATATTGTCTTGAACTGTGTTGTGTTTATGTTGTACTTGTTCATGACTTGCTGCATATTGCCAGATCACCATTGAAAAAGAGACTTTGGTCTCAACTGGTTTTATCTGGTTAAATAAAGGATTTGATTGATTGAGAGCACCCTTTTGTCGCTATAACCTGCTGGAGATGTGATGCATAGGCAGACAACAGCTTTTGGCAGCATTCCCAAGGAATCTGAGCCCTCACGGACAATTGCCTCCAGTTCACTAGTATTCCAGGGTTTGCATGCTGCAACTGTCTTCTTCAAATCTTACCAGAGATTTTTTTATGGAGGAAACTGTAATGGGCACTCGAGAATCTTCCCAGACTTCTTCTGAAACCAAGCCTTGGTGGATGTTGAGGTATGGTTAGAGTCATTGTCCTGCTGGAAGATCCAATGATGCCCAAGTGTTAGCTTCCCTACAGACGGCATGACATTTTCTCCTTGGATCTCCTGGTACTTGACTGAATCTATCTTGAACTCCACACTTCACAAGTTTCCAGTGCCAGAGGAAGCAAGGCAGCTGCAAAGCATCAAAAAACGCCTACAATTCTTCACTGCTGGCAGGGTGTACTTTTCAGCTTATGCTTCATAATTCCTCCTGCAGACATACCACTGATTCATCACTCCTCAGAACATTATCCCAAAACGTCTGTGGCTAATTTATATGGTTTTGAGCATATTAAATCTACTGCTTTTGGATCAGTTGTGGTGTATGCCTTGGAGACCTTCAAAGTTTAGTATGCGCCCTATTGTGCAAACTGAAACCTCAGTGCCTCCTCCTCCAAGTCTTGCTGCTTCCCGTGTAGGAAAGTAATAGGCCTAGTGCCTATATACATGTGTATCGTGATAAGTCTCGCATGAAACTGGTGTCGGTAAACAGCACTGTTAGTGAACTAGATTTCGAATGTCCAACAACCATTTTGGTCGCATTTTCTTAAGTATTGAGAGGTGGTTAGCATTGCTGCCTCACAGCAAGAAGGTCGTCGGTTCGAATCCGGCCTGGGGCCTTTCTGTGTCTGTGACTTTCTGCGAGTTTGCATGTTCTGCCCCTGTTGCGTGGGTTTTCGTGTGAGAGTGAATGGTGTGTACGCCCTGCGATGGATTGGCAAGCTGTTCAGGGTGGAAGTAGTCAGCTGGGATAGGCTCCAGCTCGCCCCGTGACCCTAGCGAGGAATAAGCAGGTATAGAAAATGGATGCATTGAGAATACACTCAAAATATTATTTTGTGAAAATTTAAGAAAAACAAATTTGTTACGCTTTTGTAACAAATTAATTTGTTGATGCATCAGAATTCGATTTGTGATTCCAACAAAAATCTTAACAAAATAGAATTTGTCCAGTTGTCTTAAAATAGATCTATTACTTTTCCGCACGGCCCCTGTGAATTTTCTGTTGTCACTTTTTGGCGAGAATCAATCACCTGCACCAATTTCCGAGTCGTCTGACTGCGAAGGATGTTGAAATGAGCAGGAACGCAACGGGAAGGCGAGTTTTAACCTATGCCATCTTTTCTCTGTATATTATATGTCATCGTTCTTCAAGTTTTAATGTCTAGCGACATACACCCAACAACGTTATTCTATCTTATTCTAGATCCACAATTCGATCTGCTTCAGCCGCGTGGTTGAAGTTAAGCAGGTGTGGGCTTGGTCAGTACTTGGATGGGAGACCACTGAGGAAAACCAGGTTGCTGCTGGAAGAGGTGTTGGTGGGCCAGTAGGTGGCGATTTCCCTCTGGCGGGACAATCCCCAAAGCCCCAGTGCAGTGACAGGGACACTGTACTGAAGAAGACGCCGTCTTTCGGATGAGACGTTAAACCGAGGTCCTGACTCACAGTGGTCATTAAAGATCCCATGACACTCTTCGATAAGAGTAGGGCAAAAATCTAAATCCTGGCTAAAATCCCAACCTGGCTCTTTCGATCTGCCGCCTAATCATCCCCTGATCTAATTGGCTGTGTAATTCCTCTGTCCCCCCCCCAGGGCTCCCTTGAAAAAGAGATTTCAATCTCAACGGGACTTCCCTGGTTAAATAAGGGTTAAATAAAAAAAAATCTTTATTTTTGTGTCGCAATCTAGATATTTGTGTGTGCAGATGATATTCCCATCCCACCATATTTTATCTTCCGCAAACTAGGTCATTAAACATGAGGAGGCTGCCTCTGATGCCTGTTTTTCTTTCTTTAACAGCTGATTGATTTGTCAACGACTTATTGACATTGGTTTAAAACTCGCCTTACTGTTCACTTCTTGCATTACCACTTCGTTGTGAAGTAATAAAACTGCGCACTTAAATTATTTCATCTACATGTACATGGGCCGCATAATCTGTTTGTGCAGATTTATTTTAAGAAAAATCCTTACAAAATCATTTACGGTCCAATCGTGTTTGCAAAACACATTTGTTACTTAATTGTTCATCTAACACAATATTATGTAAATACAGCAACAATTTTACTTTGTTAATAAGACGAACTAATTTGTTTCTTCCTGAACAAATTCATTTTGTTGGATCGATCTCTCATGGAACAAATTAATTTGTTAAACATTTTGTTAAAAGTAACAAATTCATATTTTGAGTGTAATGGTCATCGGATTATTATTAACCTGGTAATAAAAAAGATTGATTAGTCTGTGATTATTGTATTTATCCGATTGAGACGTATACCGGCTCTGTTAAGTTTAGAGTTTTGGACGATCGATTGGGACGTGGGGTGTGTTTAAGGATAGCTTTATTATCACAAATACAGAAAGGAAAAACCAACATCTTCTGTTCACATTGCAACCCTGCATGACATTATTAAGCATTATTTCGCGAGAGGGTGCGCTTGACCGTCATTCTTTTCACGACAGTGATGTAAGTGCGTCACTGAAGTGACAAGAATAACGGTTAAGCACACCCTCGAGTATGCGATTATACAACTATTACCTACAAAATAAAAAGTATAGCTAATCAAAATGCATTCATACTGTGGGCATTTCGCTCTCAAAATATAAAAGTTTTTTGCTAGTATTCTCTCCGTTTCCGTGGAAATACATTAGATTTGACGTTAACTAGTCCTTGTCAGCCAGTCAACTTGGGCTAATGTTTTCTAGACATCGTGATTTCCCAAAACTGAATAAATACCGCACATAGCAACACAAAACTGCTTCGCTAGCTCACTCATGTTGAAGAATATCCACTGGGGGAAAAAAAATTTTCATGAACAGAGTCATACTTCCCCGCCTTTGCCCGTAGCTAGCTGGGATAGGCTCCAGTTCGCCCCGTGACCCTAGTGAGGAATAAGCGGGTATAGAGGATGAATGAATGAATGAATGAATGAATGAATGAATGAATGAATAAATAGTCATACTTCTGCTGACATCTCAGTCATTTTTAAGCTAACAGGTGCCGTGACATCGACTCAGCTGATCTTTATCGGACGAACTTATATTAAAGTGAGTAAATAACTCTCGAGAAGCAGTGGGTTACAGTGATTTTATAACGGCGGAGGGATATTCTAAGGTACGACGCGCAGCGGGCCTTTTTCCTGAGGGAGTAGATTTTCCTCAACACCAATTGATCTAGATGGCCCCTGGGATGGCCCCATAGACTGTAATATCTGTGGATTGTGCAGAAAAATGAATCAATGAGCTTACGTCTCAGCACAACTTCCAAGAGGGTCACAACCTCGTAAAATGGCGCCACCCAGGACCACCATAAACTTCAGGCATTCAAAATTGATGATTTTCTCCATACCTTTGCAAACCTAGCTAAACAATCTGGAAAATTACATTATGGTATACCAAGGAGTAACAGGTAGATTTCGCTATTGCACCTAATTGAATGTAATAAAATATGACTTGTAACATCATTACCTCATACAATATACACGCCATTGCAGGAAAGTCTAAGGATTTATTTGTAACAAGTACCCGATTTATTCCATAGAACAAGCATCTCACCAATCAGGACATATTTTCATATTATAAAGAAAATCAGACAACGTTTTACGAATGGTACATTAAAATTGATTCTGTGCATTACTATATTGGCTATACTCCATTTAACTTGCTTCGGCATATCATGATTAACGATGATACCTTACGTTCACGAGTGGTGGCAGCAATTTGCAGGACATATGTCTACTGCTCAACAATAAATAATGTAGTACAGTGTGATTATTCGATGATTGCGTGGTCTGCGGGCAGATCATTTCCTGGCCATGCACAAATCAATGTTTACTCCATGAAGCTGAAACCAATTTGCTCAGGAGCTGGCAGAGATCATCTCCCACACAGTAATCCATAAATCAAAGCTTATTCACTATCACTGATTTCAATATTATGAGCTGTCAACTTTATTCCATAGGTTGATGTTGATTCAACATGCTTTTAACATTGATTACTCATCATTGACAAAAATTTATATTGTAATGAAAAAAAAGGCAACATTGTATCAATGTTATGTTGCTTCCTTACTCCACTTCTCTCTTTCTCTGTCGGGTCTGTAATGAAACAGTTCAACTAATCGCTCGCCCAAGAAGCCTGGGGCATTCCCGTTGTATTGACTTATTATGCAGAGTTTTTCTGCTCCATTTGTTTTTGGGACCTGCATGGCTTTGCATCATTTATGCATTTGCAACACATTTCCAGTAAATGTATTTATCAAATGTCTGCAGCGAATTTCCTTTGTTGCGTTTGTTTTGGATTTTTGGATGCTCTTGAATTTGTTTCATTTCTGAAGGTGCAGTGGGTTTCTCCATCTGGAAATTTATTGGGCTGTAATGTTTGCCCTCGTCAGCCACCGTAAAAATTAACAGTGAAACGAGAAAAAGGTAAAACGGTTGAAGATTCACAAGTAGGTAGATGTTTTAGCCGGCTACCGGTCCTTATTGACAGATCTGGAATAGTCCACAATGCAGTTCTCACTGAGTGGCTTGCTCAAGGGCTAATTAGCAGTTCCCAACCTGGGTATTAAACTTGCAAATTTTGCTCTCTAAGCCCACTTTCTAAGCTATAACATGCAGTTAAAGCCCATTTCTTCCATTTGGATTCAGACCATTGTACAAACACAAACTTACACCTTCTAACCCGCAGTATGCGTATTATACTAAATTTTATGAATTATAATAGCTATTACGTTTTCTGTAAACACTCTTGACTGTAATTCTGCATAACTTAGCATTAATTCTAACGTACCTATACCTATTCCTGTTTTCATATTATTTTTACCCTGTCATTTTATGCCCATCGATGACATGGACAGAGAGCCAAGCAGACAACAATGAAACACAAACTGTAGCGATGGGTTTTGCTGAGAGCATGATTTCATCATAATCAGAGGCAACAAAGGACTAGTTCACTGTCATTCTTTAAATGCTGATCCTGATGCCAACACGCAAGTGAAAAACCCAGGAGTCAGAAACTAAAAGCAATGTTTTTGTTCCAAGTTTGACCTCAGTTAAATGATTTCACTGTGACTGTAATTAAACATCCTGGCTGAATAACTTTGCTAATGAGCAAATCTTTGCGGTAGGAATAAAATACTGACGAGGACTTGTACTTTCAGTCACTGAATTTTACATCACTGTACTCACCTCTTTCCTTTGTAGGCTAAGACACTTGGGCTGAATCCGATCACCAGTTTTTCCCTGTCTTCCTTGATTCACAAGTCAATTATTTATATGTCACACTTTCTGGAAAAATTACTTCCAAAAACTATGGCCTCAGTGCTCCTGAAATAACCCCTATTCCAGATGTGGGTAATGAGGTCCGTATGTATTCCAGCCTCACTTTCCAATTTCTGACCTTTAGTTAGCCAAACTATTGATGAAATCTTACATTTTAGCTGCATTTCTTGAAAAGCTCTTGAATGACAACCAAAGGCTCCTCTTACATTCCTAAATGAAACACATTCTTGCAATCTAATCTACGAGTAGATTCACGTTTGCTTGATTAACCATTTCATCCAGATAAAAGGAGGAAACAAAAACATGCAAACGCACCGACCCGTCAGGACCGGAACTGCCCAACACGGCTGCATCTCTTTTTAGCAACTCATTCAACAAATTGCAATCTCCTTAATGGTGGCTGACCTCAATCAATTCACTAGTCAGGAGCAGGGAAGGGGAGAGAGGAGGGGAAAAATAAGCTATTGAAATGGCCTCTTGAGTCCCACTGGCTCTGTTGCTTCCCCTGAGAACAGCAGGGCCTGTCCCGAAGGTTAGTGCGCCACGGCGAGCCGCCAATGGGAATGGGGCTGCGAATGAGCAAGCAGCAGCAGCAGCGGTGGGGGCGTTTGGCAATGGAGGTGGTGAGAAGCAGCGTGGCAGATGGATGGCGAGGGAATTAAAGATACCTGCCGAGGGAGGGTGGTGGTGTGGATGGGGGGGACAGGAAGCCAGGGGAGGAGCGTCCGGGACGGGGCCGGGGGCAGTAGGGGATGTGGTGCGTGCGCGCGATGTACTGGATGAGGTCGATGTGGTGGCTGTCATGCTCCTCTTGGTCCATGCTCTCGCTGGCCGCCCTCTGGCGCTGGAACTGCCTCCGTTTTGGGGAACCTGTTGGGAGAGAGAGGTGCGCTGTCTAAATGCACATGATGGAATAGAAGATTCTGGTGCTAAAAGCACTTCAGTCACAAAATGTCTATTTTGAGAAAAATAGGTCTCAAGACACAATAGATCCATGAAATATGCCGATTAAAAACCCCAGTGCTAAATGTGTTTAAGTCAAAAAATGTCCATTTAGAGAGAGTTCAGAAAATTTACTTGGGTCACTATAAAAAAAACATTATCCCCTCCTTACCTCACCGGGCATATGAACGTGAAATAAGTACTTATAGCAGCAGGCTCTTCAATTACTAGCGCAGAAGGTGTACTGCATGCCTACTCACTCTAGTTCAGAAAGGGTCTGTGTGGGGTTTGCTTTCATTCCAACCAAGCATTAACACACCTGATAGTTCTAATCAAGGTAAAGACTCCCTTTTTGGATCAAGGAGAATACCCAGGGCATTCGCTCTGCCCAGGGTACAACATTTTTAAAGGGACTATGAAAAGTAGAGAACACGAATATTTGCAATAAGTGCCAACAGTTTGTGATATGAATATAGAGCAGTTATCAGAAACACGACTTCATGGGATAGACTGAAAAGCTCAGAAACATGAATAAAGTGCTCTCTTACATAGTCTCCAATAACATTCTGTCAGAGACAAGTCATGTGGAAAAATATGTAATAGGTTTTCAGGAAATGTGCGGCATAGTCACATGATTATTTCATAACCAAATTCAGCTTTGATTGGCATCTGCGTTGGCCCAAATTGGCAATAAAAGGGGTCATGAACCAACTTCTCTCATCTATAATGACGTTATTTAGACGAAGCGGCAGCCATTTCCTGAGTGTGTCGCACTGATGTCATGCCACTGGTTCCCAGGGGGGCTTCAAATAGAGTTACTTCTGTCCTACATGTTGGCTCTCAACCTGACAGTAAGGGGCGGGGCCTAATGCTAGCTTTGAAATGGAAGAGCTCTCATCACAGCGCCATCTGTTCAAACGAGGTCTCCAGTGACCTCCAGGTGCCTTGAGATTTTTCTCTCTGGGAATTATTACAGGCTTTTCACACGCACATTTCCTCTGGGCCCTGGTGCATGTGAGTCCGCCCATGAATTACATACAGGGGGTGGACAAAATATTGGAAGCATGCCTGAAAAATGGCTTCTACACTGAAAGTATTGAAAAAAAAAAAAAAACAATTACAAAGGTGATTCATATCAACTTTAATGGTAATTGCTAGCATTTGTCTGATTAATAGAGGTCTAACCAGTAACACTTTGCAGGGTATGTCTCTAAAGCACAATGAGGATATAAACAGAGTCTGAGAGAGAGGGGCCAAATAGTTGTTGCCCAAACAGCAGGCGAGTTAGTTGTAAAACAGCTAAATTATTTATGGTTGTGAGGAAAACCAAGTCAAAAATCCTGACAATTTATTCCAAACACCAGGGAAAGACAGCCAAACACCTGGTGGGACAGTTTTTGACAGCCACAGAATTACAGATCTAAAAATCACCACAGAATTGAATAAATCCATACCACAAACAATCAACGGAAAACCACTATGTTGTGTGCCTCACATAGTTTATATTTATGGCACGGTTTCCCATGATTTTACTGCTCCCTGTATGCGTACTGCTCCGATAAAACCTTCAAACCTATACATCGGCCTGTCAAATACAGCTGATGTTTTCAAACCCCTGAAACTTCAAGATAATTTAAAATTCTAATGGAGATCAATAGGTTTACAACAATTCCAAATATGTCTTGCTGGATTACAGGGAAATTTGCATAGCAAGATGCACAAGATCCAGATATTTTCCTATTGATGTAATAGTGTAGCCGTAAAAACATGGCATCCTGGGTTTAAATATTTCTCTCAATATAAGTGTGATGTAGCTTCAGTGACGTGCTGCAACCAGCAGGTACAGAATTTGTACTGTACATGATCGTCCAACACTTCGAAAAGCCTTTTCTGACTTAAAGCCTACTTAAGGGAAAGCTGAAGAGAAAAATTAGAGGTTATGGGGTTAAAAATGTGCATGACTAAGTCAGCCTTGGATTAATAGGTTCAAGTAAAGCGAAAATATAATTTGGATAATGTAAATGGTCGCATGTCAAGAGCTGGTCAGAAAAAGTGGCAAAATTGGCTAAATTTACCATTTTTTACATAATTCTTACAAAGAAAGCTTTCATAATACACTAACAGAAAATGTGACAGACATTACCTAGATGCATTGCTTTATTGAGATAGCTATTTAAATAAGCTAATTAACAGTAAAATGCAGTCTCAGTCACATTTTTTTTTTTTTGCCATTTTCTCAACCTCTACCTTTTGAAGAGAAATTACCAAATATCTTTTATCTTTCAGGCAAATTCAATGAAATTTGCTCAAAATGTTCAGAAAAGAAAGTGCTTTCAAATGAGAAAACAAACAACATACATCTTTTCAAAATGGGTGGTATCCTCCATCAAACTTTCCTTTACATTCCCAGAAATGATCAGAGAAATTCAGAAAATCATTGAAGCTGAGTTAGATTGCACATAATGAATAAGATGGCAAACATGATGTCTTCATGGTTGTGCTTTAGTAACAGGTATACATCCCCCCTCTGGATCCAGATCAATTCTGATGTACACTCAACAAAAATATAAACGCAACACTTTTGTTTTTGCTCCCATTTGTCATGAGATGGACTCAAAGATCTAAAATTCATTCCAGATACACAATGGCCTTTTATTGTGGACAGTCTAAGGTACACCTGTGCACTAATCATGGTGTCTGATGAGCATCTTGATGTGGCACACCTGTGAGGTGGGATGGATTGTCTCAGCAAAGCAAAAGTGCTCACTATCACACATTTAGACAGATTTGTGAACAATGTTTGAGAGAAATGGTAATATTTTGTATCTGGAATGAATTTTAGATCTTTGAGTCCATCTCATGACAAATGGGAGCAAAAACAAAAGTGTTGGGTTTATATTTTTGTTGAGTGTATATCACCCTGCCAACAGGAATTACTACATGAGAACTTTCATGCCTTTTACTTGGTCAGTAAATGCAGTCATTCCTGTTAGATTTTACCATTTCAAAATAAAATCCTTTCAGTACATTTGTTCCTTTTCCATATAAACGTCCCGAGCATCTGACATCCTCTGTAAAATTCTCACCGCATTCAGATGTTACATGGAAGAGAAATTAATCAGTTATTCACTCCACATTATTTACCTGAGTCAAGTGTTGTAACGGACGAAAAACGACTATAGATACATCAGTTTTCTAACCTGATCCTTTGACCATGGCTGAAAATGGCTTCCTTTGGTTTTAAAACTACCTAAAGTGACACCTGTCAACTAATTAAGGCACTAAATTGAAAGAAAAAGCATGGCTTCATTGTTTAACCCTAGAACACTAATGTTAAAATTAGGAACACTATCACTTACCCCGGGTGATTTTTCCCGATATAGTAAAATACCCAATAAAAAGTAATTGTCATCAAAATATGACAATACATGACAAATTAGAGTAGTGTTCTTTTATTTTCAACTGTGCCATGTCTAACAAAATGAAAAAAAGTACCCTGAGGTAAACAAAACACCCATGCCTTCAAAGATGTCAAAGACAATGCTGAAGCTACCCAGGGACCCATAACACTCAGACAAACGCAACATCATGAAAATCACATAAACACGTTTGCTCGGGTGAAAATCACTCGGCGATAGTGTTCTAGGGTTAAGAATGGATGTCATAGATTTCCATCAACGGAAACACCGCTGCCTCAACCGCCGCCTCTGGTTCCACCTCTGACTAGCTCTCGTTTCTTTCCCCTAACTCAGTGGATGTTGCCTTTAAAAATTGGTATCTTTAGAAAGTTAACATTCTAAGGAACAAAACGACATCTAACTTTCCATCTTAGCAATTCAAATTATTTAAATACTCTTAAATAAATCCTGGGGGATTTATTTATCTTTTTTTCAGAGTACCAATTCCTGACATATGACCAAATGCCTTCAGGTCAACCCTAATCTCGTCTGCATACCCGAAAGTAGATTCCAAATGTACACCTGAAGCCAAGACATGGTAGCTAGTAGCTGTGGTGTCACACTGCTTCCTGCATACATAAATACTTATTTTCAGCTTTAACTAGAAAAAAACAACAAAAAAACAGCAAGTTTGCCATAGGACCTTTGCCAATCTCTCCACTGCTACCTTTATGCGTCAGCATGGAGCCTGTTCACTGGGTTTCATATGTGTTTTTGGACAAAAAGCATTTTTTGCAACTGTATTCTGGACAACAAGATGGATGTCATCTGAGACAAATGAATTTTTGAACTTAATAACCATGCATATCTTGGGACTCACAGGGGCATAAATCTTTCGCGATTGTGCAATACACAGTAGAGAAATTACTGCTTGCATTTCCATTGTGGGGTGGAATCAATAATTCTCAACCAGGTAATAATGATATGGCTGGTGTGGACCTCTGTCATTTTATGTGTTGATGCATTCAAATTCTGTCACATGCAAATGAAGTGTAAAAAAATTCAGAGTACAACGGGACATTCTCAGTATTTCTCAATCTAGAGTGTACAGCCACTGAATGAGACAGCCAAACTCCTTATAACTCATCAAAAAATAAATAAATAAATAAATAAATAAACAAACATGGGCAGCCATATTACCATGCAACTATAAGGGTAATTGAACACCAATCAGTAATTAGAGTATTGATCTCCTGTTAGGTAACCTCCGACAGAAAACATCCCCAAACCCCAATTATACTGAGTAACAAAAGAGTTAGTAAGTTAGTTAATGTACTCTTATGGTTATTCGGTCAAAGTGACCGCAAAACAAAGAAAAGTTTCATGAAGTGAGTGTAAATGTGCTCGCGCTAGTAATAAATTTGATTTTCTAAAATAGTTA
Source organism: Gymnothorax reevesii (assembly GCA_029721435.1). Taxonomy (NCBI): domain Eukaryota; kingdom Metazoa; phylum Chordata; class Actinopteri; order Anguilliformes; family Muraenidae; genus Gymnothorax; species Gymnothorax reevesii. The sequence goes on from CM056575.1 coordinate 31,537,063, forward strand.
CACGCAAACATATTTTCCAGTATGCCTTTAATTAACTTGCGTTTCTTTTGTTGTTCAGTATATTTTGCTTAATGAAAACATTTAATATTTTTGTTTGTTTCTTTCAAATACTCTTGACTTTGTGTTTTTCATTTTTGCCAACTGCCAATGCTTTGTTTGAGTTGTAAGCCAAATTAGCATGTTTTTCTTGCCAGGATGCATGTCGGTGCTTCAAAAGCGCGCTCTTCTACCATTAGCAGTCATTTACCGAGATTAGAGCTGACTGTGGACGAGTGCCATGGTGAAATTAGCAGTTTGCTCTCCCCCTGACTGTGGGTGTCCAAAATGGCTGCCCAGCAGGGTAGAGCTTGTTGAAGTGGAGAATCATGACAAGCTCAGGATGAGGGAGAGAGACGGCAGGCATTAGAAATGCAAGCTGGGATGCGGCGGTTGATTTTGTCAGACCTCAAGCCTGATGGTGTCATGACAACAGAACCTCCAGGCATTTGACCTCCATTTTTGGCAGCCAAATGCTTTGACCAGCCTGCCACAGGGGCCGGATGGGTAACAGAGAGCCATATCATGGTAGGTACTCCCACCACCAGGGTACAGGCAGATACTTCCGGAATTCAAATTATTTCACAATATCAGCCGCTACTCCTTTCCAGGCATGGTGACTGCAGGTTATTTTCTTGCTCGGCCTTTAATTAACTTAACAGAAAACAATGTAGAAAAGAGGGCAGCCTATAGTCAGATGGAAAAGGTTTTAATGGGATTCAACAGGTAAGTGATTAAAGCCTCACTGTCGCCGCAATTAGATCAGTGCTACTTACTGTCCACAGGGATTGGTTCCTGCTTAGTCAGAAGAACTATGAATCACTTTAAATAAAAACATCAGGTAAATAACTGATGTAATGTGAAATTCCAAACTAGCATGTCATATCAGGCCCTTGGCTGGTAAAAGCTGGTCTCTAGCTGAACAAGGCTGATTCAAGCAGAGCAAGCACTTACACCAGCTTGGTGGCCGAACAAGCTGACTATATAGACTGGTATTGCTTGCTGACCAGTTAAAAGAGTCCAGAACACTGCTTAAACCAGCATGACCATCTTAGGCTTGTAAAATGGAACCCCCTAACACTCCGACGGCCCGCATACGGGGCCATCAGGGAAGTTAAAAACAAGAAAAGATTTCAATTTACCTCGAGTACGTCCTTTATAGGCATTTTAAGAAAATGTTACCGGAGTGGTAAGGTTAATCCCATATAACCTATGGACCCATATTTGGGTCCATAAAATACAGCTGCTGTAAATACAGCCCTTAAATTCTTGTGAAGATCCCAAGGTTTGCAACAATCCCAAATATATCCTGCTGGATTATAGGGAAATGTGCATAAAATTATATACAAGATCTAGATATTTTTATTTGATCATTATTTGATGTAATGCTGTGGCCATGAAAACATGGTGTCGTGGATTTGAACATTCTTTTCAATGTAAGTGTTATGCAGCATTAGTGAAGTGTTGCAACCGGCAGATAGGGAATATGTATGTGACACTGTCCTACAATATGAAAAAATTTATTTTCTGGCTTTGAACCCACTCAAGGGAAAACTCAAGTAAAAAGTTAGAGTTTTCGGGCCTGTGTCCACAGGCTGCGTTTTTGGGGCTGGTAGCACCCATAACCTCATTTTCAGAGCGCTGCTCTCCAGCGCTAAGTTAAAAAAGCTGTCTTCTTTGCACTTCTGCAATCCATCGTTACTAACGCCAAATCTCCATAGAGTAACGTTACGTAACCTTACAAAGGTTTGCAAATACAATGAGAAGAAATTGCATATAGTCTTTGCAAATGAGTTAATGAATGCTCATTTCCAAAAAGCATAACTGGACTGTGTAAGTCATACATGGTTCAAAAAATGTAGCTAAGTTGATAACGTAGCTCGCAACTATGCTTTCAGAAACGTAGCAACCCTGGTTAAAATAAATGGGAAACTAAGCCATAACAGTATACCTAGCTACAGCTGTTGGGTTGTGGTACTGAAGATAGTAGTAGTAAAAACGAATACTATCTAACTTGTCAGCAAACCTTGAGTCCCTAGACAGACACTATAGCTGCTAATGTTTTAAGTCCCTCCCTAGTCTTGATTTAAATTCGTCGGACAGAAGTGACATTGATGATGATGGCACTGTTCCAAAAAGTGCTGAGAGCAGAGCAGAAAAAAAGCTGAATGTGTAATGCATTTTTGCGTCACGGAAACCAAGCGCTGTCAACGCTGAACTTCATAGAATTTGTGAAGAAAATAGACTCTTTTCGCAAAAAAAAAAAAAAAAAAAGGCCTAAGAGGTTAACCCATTTCATCTTGCTATTGCCAAAGAACAGTTGGTTGGTATCAAGATAAACAAAGCTCACAAAACTCATCATGAGCCTTCCAAAGTGAAGAGTGAACGCTGCTGTCAAGGAGCTGTGGTGGTTACTGTGAGCCAATTGGAATACGGACTTCATTTTTCACACAAAGGATTTCTGTGTCTGCTTTTTACCATCCCGATATAGCAAAAAGTAAATTCTTCAGATCAAATAGGTCGCCCATGCAACATTAGCGCACTCAAACTCTTTCGCATAGCCCCTTCTTTCTAACTCATCTCATATCTCACCGAGGGCAGTGGCTGGCCCGCGAGACAGGTGTTTGGCAGTGCTGGTCATGAATTATGCACAGCAAGGTTCAGCTGGGCTCTCGCTTCCCCTGCAGGCTGCAGCAAGGATCCTTCTGTGACGCAGCTGCCATTGATTTGGGGCTTAACTGTCATTGATTGCTCAGAGGGGGGTGAAGTGGTGGTGGGAATTAAATAGGGAGGAAAAATAATCCTAATGAGGACAATAAGGGGATCAGAGTGGAAGTTCAATAACCCAGCCTGTCCCATTCTTTCTGTCCACATCGTCCATCTAACGGCACGATAGCACTCAGCCTTTTAGATCTCACTGCTGATAGCATGTTCGCTGACAAAGTTGCATGTGAAATGTAAGGTTTATGTGGATATATGTGTAGCTAGCAACATAGCGTAGCGGCTATAGCCACGTAGGGAACATTAGTTGGTAATTTGACTTCTTGTCTGATGATGCTTATTAAATGAAGCGAGCTAAGTAGCTAGCAACTTAGCCAACAAAATTTGTGTGTGAAATGTAAGGTCATTATGGAGATCTGGATCGGTCTTCTTCTTAAAAATATTTGGTAACAGCTTCCAAATCATTCGGCACGTAAGTTCCAGTTCGGTAGTTCCAGTTTTCGGTCATTTTGACGTGAAAACGCCAATAAGCAGCCAGTGGCTGTGAGCATCAAGTTTACAAACTTCCGAGTATGCGCAGTAATAATGACACAGCTCCTTTAATGACAAGGTGACAAGGGGACGGGTGATGGCAATGAACAGTAGAGCATTCCTTCTCACGAGGCAGGTCAGGGACCAAAGCCCCAACTTCTTGCCTTCTATTCACAGATTGGCTAAAAATACTCAGAATGACTGCCTGTTTTTGGGGGACCGCCAAATTATTATTTTTTGCCCTGGAACCCCCAAAAGTCGAGCTGTAGCTCCTACCTCTTGTGTCCAGACTGGATGCTCGCTGGCTGCTATCCAGTTTCCACTTCTTGATCTTAAAGTAGGGGCTAGCACCCTCCAGGCTAGCATGCCGCCGAAGTTTTGTAAAAAACTGCAGCACTGTGCCCTGCCCAGAGCCTGCAGAGGGGGCGCCGGCGGGTGAGGTTCCTTCGCTCGCCCCACCCGGGCTGCTTCCGTTCCGAGATCCAGGCGACATCACTTCGATCTGCAGGCAGACAGGGAGGGTGAAGATAGCCCGAGAATCAGCCAAGATCATCCACTGCGCACACTGACAAATAAAAACCGTTTTAGTCTGGTGACGAGACTTAAGATCTTTTTTTTTTTTTCCCTCAGCAACAAAATATCACTTCTTTCAAAGCATAACATTTTCTTACCACATTAACACATCCTCAAATCTTGAATCTCACCTCACTTGGTATTTATTTTTGTCTCATGCTGCCAAAATGCGATAAAAGAGTGGAAAATTCTCAGTCTAAATACAGCGCTTAAATACTTTTTGGAGCTGGTCTGATTTGATGAAGGATGGGCGTACATGTGCTGGTCTGGCACTGTCCCTTCCACACACACACACACACACACACACACACACACACACACACACACACACACACACACACACGCGCGCGCGCGCGCACACACACACCAGCCTCTTCACACCTCACGTGGCTCTCCTAACAAACCCACACACACTTGTGGGAGTGGGTGCGTGGGCGGTATAGCTGAACATGCTTCCCTTCTCATTACCTTCCTATCGACCGCAATGACCTTCTCCGCTCCCGTCTGTCCACTCAAAAATGGTTTGCTTATCATCTTCTTTGCCTTTTGTCATTTTTCAGGGTCAAATTCTTTGACTATGAAAACAGCCTGACGTATTGATCCAAAAACGTGTAGAATACAGTCAGACATCCATGATTTTTGTTCATTGGTTCTGAGGTTTTAATATAAGCATTGTATCAAGATCATGAACATACAATGCATGCCTTGCATTAGGTACTGCTCTGAATATTCATCTCCGTTTTACTCAAATGACAATATCGCAGCGTCTGCAGTGGTGAAAAATGACAATGTCCAGCTAAACTAATTATCAGTCTGCCTGACAAGGAGTTACGCAAGTCCGCTCCACCTAGCTGTTTGCCAAACCCTTGTCACATGTACGGCCACAAATGCTAAACCCTTGTCACATGTACGGCCACAAACTACTTAAGCATACCACAGCCAGCCCATTCTCAGCAATCACTGGCAACACAGTGCAAGACATTGACTATGATGCTCTTCCTAGGCCACTGTACATTTAACTTCAGTTCTATTAAGAGGAGATATCTTTGCACTCTGCATTTGACTGTAGAGAGAAAGGTGAAATAATCATTAAAGTGTCCTCTGTAGTCAGGGCCAGAAACCTTCCTCCACTGGGTGTAGAGGCAGGTGCATCCTAAAAATACATCAGACATTTTCACAGTTTTACCTGACAATTATAGTTATTGAGAACAGAGCTGCCTCGAGGCTTAACCTAAAGAATCATATCTACTTCTGCGCTGCAACCTACATTACACGGGTAATTGAATTAAAAATAAAGAAAATAATTAATAACTCTCAGTACTTTCACTGCAACATTGCACCTCTCATATTACATCAAAAAACTCCCACTCCAGTCTCAGAAAATAAAGTACATCATTGCACCTTTAGCAGTACAATGGCTTGTCACTGGGGCAGTTCCCTCTAAGGTACACCCATTGTACTCTTGAAGTTGTCTATATAGATATTTTTAGCCCCAGGACAGGTACTTATTGTTACCTTGAGGTTGAATAATTAACCCTTGGGGGTAGATTAGCATAGATCAGTGGTCTCCAACCGTGTTCCTGGAGAACTACCTTCCTGAGGGTTTTCACTCTGACAAAAGCAAAGCAGCCCTCATTTCCCAGTGAGGGATCTTGATTAAATGCTTACTGGTCGAATCAGATGAGCAGAATTTGGGTGAGAGTTAACCTACCGGATAGTATCAAACCAGGAACAGGCTTGAAGACCACTGGTGTAGACTAGATTGTACTTTGAGGGTGAACTCCTATTGCAACCCTGTTTCTGAGATTGTTCAATCAGGGGCTCGTGTGACTCACAGAGCTGGATCGGGGCCCTGCAGCACCAGAGGCCGGGGGACTCTCGCTGAAGCTGGTGTCCACGACAGAGTTTAGGGTGTCTCCGGGAAGGGCGGAGCTGGAGCTAACGCTCAGGCCGGTCAGAGCCGTTTGAGGCAAGGGGCAAACAATGGGCTGTGAAGGACACCCACAAAAAAATAGAAATTCAGAGAGGGAGGAAAACTGCAGCTCAGCAGCCAAATGTAATTTCCATTTGGATCCACAACAGTGATAACAAACCTCGGTTCCTGGAGATCTACAGTCCTGCAAATTTTGATTCCAGTCATAACAAAGCACAAGTCATTCAGCAGATACAGATCTCTTTTAGCATTTAGCCGCCGGTGAGCTCAGCAGAGAGAACCAAACGGGGGTGCCAATGAAACCGTTCCGGATGTTTCCTTCTGATTTATGAGAATCCGACTCGCATACAGAAAAGAGCTGTTCATTAGAATACAAGTAAACCTCTGAAATATGTAAGCGAGTCCAGCTTTTGAAACACAAAAGTTGAGCACTGGATTAGTAAAATTTCACATCTGCAAATATTTTATTTATCCAAACTGATCAATCGCAATATTACTCTGAAGGTCAGAGCCGTAATCAATATGAGAGGAACTGATGACAGCAGTTGAGGGTGACGCGTGACGGCCATTACCTGGAAGATGGAGAGGCTGGACTTGGAGGTGGGGCGTGTTGTCATGGCGATGCTGTTCTCTGATGACTCACACTCTTGGATGGTGAGTATCTTCAGTGCGGGAGGGGGCAGGTGGAGGTGAGTGAGTCTGGCATTCTTCAGGTGGTGGAAGTCACCCTCGGTGAGCGTGTACCTGAGATTGGCGGGCGAATGCGTCAATGCCACTATCAATTCAAGAGCATAACACAATACGAGACCGACTCATTCTTACATCAACAGCATTCACATTTATTTATGGACACATTATCTACGTCAAACGTGGGCAAGAAAGCTGTGGACACCTACTCAGCAATGATTTTCTTGTACAAGAGTTATTTGCTCATACAATAGGTACAAAGTGACTCACAAAAATCATGACCACTCTGACAATTTGATTTGACTGTTTTCAGGGCACCTGTTAACTATGAAAGGATCATAAACCGCTGGTGAAAACAAGAATTGCACTGCAGAATAACTGAATGAACAAATAAATAAGCACAATACCGCTGCTTCACAGTTTCAGAACTATAATCACATCATCGTGAGACAAAAAAACAAAAACTCATTCAGAACAACGCATGAAAACTTTTTTATGCAAAGAAAGTTCCTCTCCTCTACTAAAGTAACACAACTAGCCTGGGAGGAAAAGAAAAATTAATAAGTTCCAAATGTTGGAACAGAACCATTTTTCTGTAAAAAAAAAAAAGTCCTGGTATTCAAATTTTTAAATGGATCTGATTGACCGGTATCCGGCTTTCTTAGCAAATGCAGGGGCGGGAGCGAGTGGGTGTCGAGTGGGCGAGGAGTGGGCACCGCGACGCAGTGACGACCGGGCGGCTGACCTGCGGCCCTTCTCCTGCGTTTTCTTCCCGTGGTCGAACAGCGCGGCCTCGTTAAACGAGACGCGGCGGCCCGTGGAGCCTGTCGAGAGGAAGCGCTCCGTCTCCTGGTCATGGCTGCTGCTTGCGGCTGACAGGCAGTCCGACTCGTCCACCCTGATGGTGATCTCTAATTGGGCAAAAAAACGATAAACGGGTGACCTCTGATTGGGTAAAAAATGGATGGTCAATCTCTGATTGGTTATAAAAACAGATACGTGATCACTGATTGGGTATAAAAAAGAGCTCCATTTGGAGGTTAGAAAACCATATTTGGTGTCCAATAGGATCTTTTGCCATCAACTAAGTTGTAAACCAACCATTGGGAGCAAGAGCATTCCAGTTAATCAATGCATGAAAAACATGGCCACAACATAGACTTCTCCAAGTTACAATGCCCTTTAAAATGATTATGTCAGTAGAATCATAAAAGTGAATAACAGGCTACCGCACACCATGTTGACTTCACTTAGTTTTTATTTCGAGCGAACAACACGTTTCGCCTGTAGCTTCATCAGGTTCGCTCAGGTATGGTCTGGGCTCACTCAGGCGTGACTAAATGACTTTCCAGTCACATGACCATAGGTTCTTAAAGCTGCTTTCACACCGGACGCGAAACGAATATTTCGGACGACAGATTTCATTCAAAGTTAATACGAAGACTGACTTCGAATGTAATCTGTCGTGCGAAAAATTTATTTCGCGTCCGGTGTAAAAGCAGCTTAAAAGTCATAATATTTCAAAATTCAGTATGACTAGGTGAGATATATGTATTTATAACTGAACAAACTAAACAAGGGGCCGAAAAAGTGAAAACGGAGCTGCAAGAAATTAAGTCAGCACTAAGGACCAACATGAGCAAAACGGACTTCAGAGCCATGGAGACTGAATTAAAGGAGGAACTAATGAAGTTTGAGAATGAATTACAAGCATACAAAATAAGGAAATGCCAACGGTATGCAGAGGGTTACAAACAGTCTATAATTGGATAACCAGCGCGCAATGCAACCGGAGACCGAGACCCCGCATGAAGAGAGGCGCCCATGCACAACGGGGAGGCGGCTGTCCAGGTCAACGCAATGATCTTCTCCTGATCAGCGAGGAGGGGACATGTTACCAGAGCCAAACTGGCGCATGTTCTGCTGATGAGGCTTTTTCGGAAGAGGACCAGGCAACAAGAAAAAAACGAGGAGGCGGCAGAGGACGAGGCGGACGCCCCCCACTACCCGGCGAGGCGTGGGCCATGGAGACGTGGAATCATCGCGGCCAGAGATAAAACTGTAAGTAATTAATATCTCTGATTACCCTCTAACTAGCCCTCAGATTGATGTTTTGAGTCGTGGACTATCCTTTGTCCCAACAAACAAGGTTAATGCATTCAAACTTAAAATTGATTCCTATAAATTTTTCAGACAACTCCATCTGAAGCATTTCTTTAACAACACAGTGAGTCAGGCTGTTGAAGGTCCATATGACCAGAGGTGGACATTCCAGGGGTCAGAAAGAAAAAGTCCAGTCGTGTTTTACCTCCAGCTATGAGCCGAGGCAGCTGATTTCCCTAATTAGTTCAACCTCTTGTCTGTAGGGTGGCTGCAGTCATTAGATCCCAGCAGTTGCAACAAAATACTGGGAAGAATTTTAACTTTCCGGAGCTGGATTGTCCACCTCTGCATATGACCCTCTCAGTAAATTAAAAATATATATATATATATCAATTTTCATGCCACCGGGCACCCCTGACCCCAACTTGGCCACCTTCAGCAAATTAGTGGAAAGAGACATTGATGATTAAGTCCAACAATAACATTAATTATTGTTGGACTTAATTAAACATTAATTCATTAGAAAGAAGGGTCCAGAACGAATAACAGAGCAATTCTAATATTGTGATCAAACCAGCTGATAAAGGGGGGGGGGCTATAATTGTGTGAGACGCAGTGGATTACATAGCGGAGGCTTTTAGACAACTTGGAGATGCCTTTTTCTTAGCTATCACATTACCCGGTGGAAAGCTTTGTAGAGGAGAGAAATGTCATTCTTAATGAAGCGTTTGAAAACCAACGGATAACTAAAATGGATATCCTATGACTCCCGTCTTTTACCTGTTGCCTAAAATATGCAAGTGGTTTGTTAACCCACCTGGCAGACCTACTGTAGCAAGTAAGGACTCATTGTCTGAACCTTTAGGTCAATTTGTGGACTCTATTATCAAAGATATTGTGAAAACATTACCATCGTATGTGAAGATATTACTGATGTCTTAAACTTATTGACTGACCTTCCTATGCCTGAATATTCGGTTTTGGTAACCTTTGATGTTGAGATCCTATATTCAAATATCGCACATGAAGGGAGGCTGGAAGCCCTGAACTTTTACTTGGACTCTAAAACAGGTGAATTGCCTGTTGAACTTCTCATGAGTGTTGTGTTCCGTGGTCTGAGTGTCTGGTTAGTCTACTTTAGGTTTCTATTATTTTGGGTGTGTCTGGTTTTAGTCCATGTCAGTGTTCACATTTCTTTCCTCTCCCGTGTTAGTCCAGTCCACGTTTTACCCATGTACTGTCTTTGCTTTCTCCCCGGTCGCGTCATTGTTTGTAGCAGTTTCTGTGTTAATTGATTGTGACACTATTTCGAGTGATTTAATGGATTCTGGGTTTCATCCTTCCTTCTGTTCTCGTTTGCTAGCTTCCCCTTGCTTTTCTATACATACTAACATTACTAACAGTTTGTTGTTTTCTAAAATTACTAACCAAACTAACCTTGTATATAATACTAATCCACTAACGAGCACCTGGGATTGTATAGCTGCACTTACTAATTGGCTAATTATCTCTCAGCAGTCGCTCTGCTCTAGTCTCCGCCCCTTGCTTTACTGTTCACTGGCTTTGCTAAAGTTTCCTGCTGAATCTCTGCATTCTTGTAATCTGTTCTGGCTCTTTTTCTGTACACTTAGGAGTCTTTTTATCCAGTTTATTTTTCCCATCTTTGGGATTGTCTTGTGATCCTTGTCTGTGTGTTAATGTTCATCTGTTTTCATGTAATTGGTTTCCCTCATGTTCCACCCCTTGTTAATTAGATTAAGTTTCTACACCTGTGTCTGTGTGTGCCCCTGCCCTATATATCTGAGCCGTTTCTGCACGCGAGGAGATCTGACTTCGCTGTCGCTTCGCTCGCTTTCACCACTCCCTGCCCTGTTCACCTTCCCTCTGGTCCCCTCATCTTCTCTGTGTTTCTCGTCAGCTGCATTACCCAGCTCAGCCTGCCCTTCCTGCCGCCTTCAAGCCCCTGGTGCCCCCTGTCGTCCTCTGAGCCCTAGTGTGCCTGCCTGTCCTGAGCACCATCGCCCTGCCCGTCCTGAGTTGTCCTGAGCACCATCGCCCTGCCCGTCCTGAGTTGTCTTGAGCACCAGCACCCTGCCTGTCTTGAGCACCAGCGCCCTGCCTGCCCTGAGCCCCAGCGTTCCTGCCTGCCCTGAGCCCCAGCGTTCCTGCCTGCCCTGAGCCCCAGCGTTCCTGCCTGCCCTGAGCCCCAGCGTTCCTGCCTGCCCTGAGCCCCAGCGTTCCTGCCTGCCCTGAGCCCCAGCGTTCCTGCCTGCCCTGAGCCCCAGCGTTCCTGCCTGCCCTGAGCCCCAGCGTTCCTGCCTGCCCTGTGTCCTGTCTGTTCCCCTCCTGATGTTCTCCCTGACCCTTCTCCTGGCCAGCTGTGCTACCCGAGTTAGCCATCTGCCAGCTGTGCCAACTGTCTTGTGAGTTTCCCAAGCTTCCCGAGTTTCTGTTCCCGAGTCTGCCCCCTGGTGTTCTGTTCCCGAGTCTGCCCCCTGGTGTTCTGTTCCCGGGTCTGACCCCTGGTGTTCTGTTCCCGAGTCTGCCCCCTGGTGTTCTGTTCCCGAGTCTGACCCCTGGTGTTCTGTTCCCGAGTCTGCCCCCTGGTGTTCTGTTCCCGAGTCTGCCCCCTGGTTTCTGTTCCCGAGTCTGCCCCCTGGTATTCTGTTCCCGAGTCTGCCCCCTGGTGTTTTGTTCCCGAGTCTGCCTCCTGGTGTTTTGTTCCCGAGTCTGCCCCCTGGTGTTCTGTTCCCGAGTCTGCCCCCTGGTATTTAGAGTTTTTGGATTCCTGAGTTCTCCCGTTTCAGTGCGAGGCACGGTGTTTTTGTTGGCCGGAGTGCCCCCTTTTTCCCCCTGGTTTATTCTGTGTTTATTTTAATAAATAATTATTTTGGATCCTTGCATCTGGCGTCTCACTCCCCTTTTGTGTCTCCCTCCTGTTTCGAGGTTTTCCGAGTTTCCCAGTGTGTCTCCCTCTCGTATCCTTAACAATGAAACTCACTAGGTTCATTTTGAAATCCAATTACTACATGTTTAATTGAAAATACTTTTTACAATGTCAAGGTACAAGTATGGGGTCACCTTTCACTCCCAATTATGCAAACTTACACATGGGACTATGGGAGAATAGATATATTTTCTATAACAACCCTTTTGCTACTAATGTATTGGATATTCTTGTAGGATTTGTAGGCAATGAAGATGAACTCAAGGCTTTCAATGATTACATTAATGGTACTTACCTCAATCTGAAATTTAGTATGGAGTATAATCGAAAGAGGATACATTTTTTTTAGATCTATTAATATCTGAGAATGGGGACAGGAGACTAGACACCTTTATCTATCGCAAAGACACTGACAGAAATTCTATATTGTATGCCACCAGCTTCCATCCTGACCATCTCATTGATAACATTCCTTATGGGCAGTTCATCAGGTTGAGAAGAATACGCAACAACGAAGATGATTACTCTTTAAAGATTAATAAAGTAGCTGAATGATTCAAACAGAGGGGATATAGTCAGTCTTTTATTGATAAAGCAATAGAAAAAGCAAATCAGAAAGAGAGGGCAGAATTATTACATCCTCGACCCACACAACATGATAACGAAAACGGAGTCACCTTTGTGTCTGAATATTCGACAGCCTCTAGACAAGTTAAAAAGATTATTAATAAACACTGGAAAGTCCTGGAATGTGACCCAAATTTTTGCCTTTGTCTATATCTCATTTTGGCTTCAAAAGAGGCAGAAGTATTAGGAATATGGAGGATAGCTCTATGTATCAGGAACCTATACAAACCAATTGGCTCTCCCAGCAAGTAAATGGGAATTACAGATGTGGTAAATGCGCTCATTGTGCAAACACTTTTGATATCAAAATATTGAACCATCCACATTCTGGAGAGAAATATAGTATCAAGGAATTTATCAACTGTGTATCCACTCATGTGATTTTTGTGCTGATATGCCCACGTGGCTTGCTGTATGTTGGCCAGACTAAATGAAATTTAAAGTTAAGGATCACTGAACATAAGGCAGCTATAAGAAACAACAACTTTGACTCTGCCATCGCTAGACATTATAAAGAAATGAGTCATGGTTCTGTCGCCTCCCTAACGTTTATTGGTATCGAAAGGGTGCTACCTAATCCTAGAGGGGGAAACATTGTGAAACAGCATTTGAGAGGGGAGGCCTTTTGGATAAATGAATTGTCCACTATTGAACCCTCGGGCATGAATAAATCTCAGGACTCAAGTTGTTTCCGATAGACCCACCGGGAGGTCTCTTATGATTGGTGTTTTTGCCATGGTATCTGCCTATTTGTCTTTTTGCTTGCATATATAATTTGCGATGTTGTGGGATTTTGAACTATGTTGTGAAGACAGTGTATTTCTCTATTGTTGTATTCTTAATAATTGCTCTTGTATATGTCGTAATATTGTGGGTTGACCGCCTTCATGGAATTTGGGTGTTTAAACACAACACTTTTATTATGACATGGAGATGGTATCTGTTTTCATGACTATTTGCTCATCTTAGGCCTGTTAGGATGTTTGTGATCACTTTGTGTAATAAGCTTAAGATGTCGATCACTTGCTCAAAAAAATGTTTTTCTAGAGACTATTCACCATCAATGGTTATTTATTATTTAATGTACAACCCCAATTCTGAAATAAATTGTAAATTGTGTGTAAATTGTGAATAAAATCAAAACGCAATGACTTTCAAATCACACCAGCCAGTATTTTATTCACAATAGAACAGAGATAACATAGCAAATGTTAAATTTTACAATTTTATCCACAAAATGAGCTCATTTCAAATTTGATCGCTGCAACAGGTCTCAAAAAAGTTGGGACAGGGGCCTGTTTACCATGATGTAGAATCCCCTCTTCTTTTTAACACAGAGTGGAGGCATCTGGGCATTGTGAGACAAGTTTCTTGAGTTTAGCCATTGGAATCTGATCCTACTCTTGTTTAATACTGGCTTCCAGGAGCTTTGGGAGAGCTTTGGGTCTCCTTTGACAGAATTTTTGTGTAATAATGCACCAAATGTTCTCAATCGATGAAAGATCAGGACTGCAGTCAGGCCAGTTCAGCACTGGGACTCTTCTACTACAACGCCACGCTGTTGTAATAGCTGCAGTATGTGGTTTTGCATTGTCCTGCTGAAATACACAAGGCCTTCCCTGGAATAGATGTTGCCTGGAGAGGAGCATATGTTGCTCTAAAACCTTTATATACCTTTCAGCATTCATGGTCCTTTTAAAACACGCAAGTGACCCACACCATATGCACTAATGCATCCCCATACCATCAGAGATGCTGGCTTTTGAACTGAATGCTGATAACAGGAAAGTTGGTCTTTCGCCTCTTTAGCCCGGAGGACACGACGCCCACGATTTCCTACAAGAATGTCAAATTTGGACTCGTCTGACCACTGGATACTTTGCTACAGTCCATTTTAAATGAGACTTGGCCCACAGAACACGGCGTGGCTTCTGGATCATGCTCAGCAATGGCTTCCTTTTTGCACTATAGAGTTTTAGGTGGCATCTGTGGGTGGCATGGCGGACTGTGTTTATTGACAGTGGTTTCTTGAAGTATTCCTGGGCCCATTTAGTAATGTCAATGACAGAATCACGCCGGTGAGTGATGCAGTGACGTCTGAGGGCCCGAAGATCACGGGCATCCAGTAAAGGTCTTCGGCCTGGTCCCTTACGCACAGAGATTTTTCCAGTTTCTCTGAATCTTTAGATGATTTTATGCACTGTCAATGATGAGACCTTCAAAGCCTTTGCAATTTGCCATTGAGGAACATTGTTTTTGAAGTATTCCTCAATTTTTTTACACAAGTCTTCACAGGTCGGAGAGCCTCCAGCCATCTTTACTTCTGAGACTCAGCCTCTCTAAGACATCCCTTTTGAAGCCAATCATGTTACACACCTGATGCCAGTTAATTTAATTACTTGCTAAATGTTCTTTCAGTTAGTTCACTTATATATTACTTGCTTTTTTAGCCCTTTTTATGCCCGTGTCCCAACTTTTTAGAGACCTTTTGTAGCCAGAAAATTTGAAATAAGCTCATTTTGTGCATAAAAATGTAAAATGTCTCAGTTTCAACATTTGAGATGTTATGTTCTATTGTAAATAACATATTGGCTCTTGTGATCTGAATGTCATTGCATTTTGACTTTATTCACAATTTACATTTCGTCCCAACTATTTCAGAATTGGGGTTGTATTTGCATTTATACACAGGAGGGTATCTCACCTGATCATATTTTATTTTGAAAAATTATGACTTTTAAGAACCTATGGTCATGTGACTGGAAGGTGATTTAGTCACACCTGAGTGAGCTCAAACCATACCTGAGCGAACCCGATGACACTACAGTTGAAACGCGTTGTTCGCTTGAAATAAAAACTAAGTCAACATGGTGTGCGGTAGGCTGTTATTCACTTTTATGGTTCTGTAGTTAATCCTGCGACCTACCAGCACCTGTTTCGAGGCTGTGCATTGATATTTGGATTTGAACTTTCAATGATTATTTCTGAGTTTGTTTTCAAAGATCCTGTACCTTTAAATGCATACACCACAGTCAAGAAAGCCTTATACTGTAAATGGTTCAAGCCATGTTTCCAAATCACAGCGCAGCAGTGCCCAACCCTCCCCTGCACTTACTGTCTGTCACTCCTACAGGAGTACAAAATGATTCTGGATTGTTTTAATATTCATTCCACAGTACCACATTATTAGAATGGATATTAATATTGCGGTGCATTAAATGAGCTGGAACAAGTTGAATCGATTCGGCTTTATTTCTTAATCTAAAATAAAAGCACAAAGCCACTTATGTAAAATGACTTGCTGCCACCATGATACGGAATTCCTGGATAAGAACCTTAATTAGTGCATACTAGATATTATTTTGATGAAAAATTCGTCCCATACTGAGAAAGATTCAAAGATCCATTAGCAATCTTTCAGATAACTATCTATCGTAGCTTTAGGACAATGGATGGCTTCATAATTCTCCTTGGCTTTTGGGGGAGAACCAAAAATTTGAAGTCAATTACTGACCCAGCCCTCAACCCTTATTTACGGCTTAGACCGATAACTGCACAGAAAAGTAGTGACGGGTTGGATTCCCATCTGAAACGGGTCAGTTGTTTTATTTCTCAAGCATATAAGGCACTGCAGAGACCACTGCCTAAACCAAGGCCTGCATCTGAAAAAAAACTCTCCACATCAGGAAGAAAAGCAGTTATGAAACATCAGAAACGTGCTGCCACGGACCATATCATGTGACTTTTCACCATGGCAACAATACCCTGGAGGCGCAGCCAAGTCAAGTCAACTTTAATATGGACGTAAGAGAAATAATCCAGGTCAATGCACAAAATGGCATCTTGTAAGTGTCTACAAGTACAATATGTCACCTGTATTGAAAGGTACAAAGCCTCCCTGCATTGTTCAAGCTGGGCTTGTCCCGAGGGATCCACTGAGGACAGTCCCTGTCTCTACAAACCAGCAGTTGGCCCTGCGGCTTAAACTGGTAGACTTATGCTTGAACAATCGAATAGTTGGAAAGACCATTTTTAGTAAAAGCAGCAGGGAAAAGTAACACTTCAGATGTTATCTGCTCACTTTATTCCCTTATAAAAAAAAACTGCAGTCTTCAAAGAAGAAAGGATTTCTTTCAAATATCAACCTGAAAAAAGAATGAGTGGAAACAAAAAGGCTCTGACAAATATGGAGGCGATACTCCCAAGAAGAGTCTGAAAGCCTTCATCAGAGAATGACATTTTCTCATTCCCAGCAAACAAGCCCAGCAAAATGGAGCATGTCCTTTTCTGTGCACTATAAATGGCAGTAATATGAGATAAAATAAATATGGAGCTGAGCAGGCCTTGGTATAAGCCCTTTGGGGACGAAGGCAGTCCTGAGGCTTGTGCGGATGTCTGTTCTGCCTGACTTCGCTGATTGACAGAACTGGCGTTTCCTGCCTTTGGGGTTGAACAATCAAGGAAGTGAAGAACCTTCTCATTCATATTAGCCGGGCAGAAAACGCAAATTCCCATGATTAGGCTAAATGCACATCTGACTGTGGACGCATCGGCCGATTATGCAGCCAACAAATAATTCAGTAGACCGAACCAAAATGAACCTAAGACTCAAGACAAAAAAGCCCATTTGAAAAATTACCATATTTCCAAGCTATAGTTATCCTTTAGTAAATGGATGCTATTTTCGCCGCCATAGTGTAGTATTACTATGGTAATACTATAGTTATTCAAACTACAGCAATACAGTTTTTCATAAGGGCACAATTAATTCCGCACAAAAATTATCTACTGGTTTGTCTTTTCAACAAGTGCAAAATATTTTTGTCTGAGTAATTCCAACCCATGACATTTTAAAACATAGTTTCCACAGCAACCAATGAAGGCGGTCAATCAAATCTAAGAAGATTCAAACTCAGATCACCAAAATAAGGGGGTGTAGGGGAAAAAATGTCATTGCCGACTGAATAATTTAATAGCCTGAGTCATGACAAGGCCAATCAAAACACTCTTTGGATGCAACAACTTAGGCAGCTGTAATGGACTGTCGCATTGTATGCATGGAACAGTCAACATCAGAACACTTTTTGCCACACTAATGGACATCGTCTCCATTTTCATAACTGACGCTGATTAGAGTCAAACCCATGTTGAAATATAAGTTGAGCTCTCTCACCTTGCACTGGCTGGGACTCCTCCAGGTACGTCGTGTTGGTCTTCTCTGGATCATCGCTAGCCCTGAAGCCAGAAATCACAGATCAACATGACTGTGAATGTAACTGCCTCAACCTACGCACTTCAGCTTTTTCAACTTAGCAGAGGCCCGATCACATTTTTTCCCCTTGCAGACCTTCTGCCAGTCAGACATTTGGAAGTCATGTCAATTCAAAATCATACAGAGAAGTGCCTATATGGTCACTATTTTAATACAACAGTAAAATCAGGACAACAATAGCAGAGGCTAGGGACTGCTCATATAAAGGGACGTTATCCTAAGCGCAAACAAACAAACGAAAAACAAAAATTCACTGACTTGCGCTGCAGACAAAAATGACAAAAAATTGCTTTCTTGTGATCAACTGCCGCGTGCGAAACAGTGAACACCTTACAGGGTTGGAGTTTGACGCGTGATTTGAGTCACTGATCATTTTTGCCTCTTTTTTCTCATAACGAGGCATTATTGATTCTCTTTCACTTCTGAGTAATTGCATTCATTTTCTGTGTTGGGTTTAGTATTGAAGTGTGGCCACTTCAATATGCATGAGGGATTCCATTCGAAGTGGGCGGTTTTAATTGCGCCGGTAGCTCAGTAGGGAGTTGACCCTCAGCCAGTGAGAGGGGGAGTGGGCGATGAGCTACTGTCTGTTACAGTCGGCCATTAGCAATAACTCAGTTAAGACTTAGCTGAGCTTTACTCCTACCAGGGCTTACTGTGTAGGAGCTGAATGCGAAGTGAGTGATCTGTAAGTAACCTACTGACAGGGAGGAATATTATTCCATGATTTTCAGGTTGTTTATGGTTTATGCCCTAATTAATTTATTTTAATTTGAGCATTTGGCCACTGCAATTTCAGCTAAGACTTAGCATACCGTATCTTAGCTTTTTTCCTGGGCAGGTGGACACTGTGTTTGAGATCAATACTTCCAGCAATCGGTAAGAAAACTACTGACAAAGAGGAATATTTTTTTCATCATATTTCCAGCTGTTATGGGTCATGCCAGTTCATTTTCCCTACGTATTTGGCTTCTGCGATTTCAGCCGAGACTTAGCTTAGCGAAGCTTGGCCTTTTTTTTTATTTTAAACCATGCAAGTGTACAGAGTGTTTAAGGTGAATACTGTGACTTATCTGTACATAACCATCTGACTCAAAGGAGTATTTTTTTCCACAGTATTTCAGGCACAGCTCAGCTTTGTTGGTTCATTTTCCCGGTGCACTCGCCTTATGTGACTACGCCGACTGCAGCCAGAACCCATAACTCTGTGAGACACAAGATTAATCACCTCCGATGGCTGCTATGAAATTTCATTACCATCATCATTTGTACCAGTCTGTAGTCCTCCAGAAGGCTCTCTCTTAAGGGGGAAGGGTGATGGAGGCTGTGCAGGGGAAGGTGAAACTGAAGCTGCTCTGATTGGTAGAAGACAATGGCCAATAAAATTTAGCCCTAGAGTGTACTTTGGTTCATCATGATATGCCAATCAGCCTTTTAAAATGGTGGCGAGGGGGAAAGGGTAGAAATGATCTCATTATCCTGAATAATTCTTTCTTCCTGTATCTGTATTTCTCTATACACCCGTTTTCTGCTGTCTTCAATATTCTTCCTGTCTCTGTCTTTCTATCCGTTTCAACCTTTACTGGAATGATGCACATGCTGTAGATCAGACATTACCAAGCCTGTTCCAGGAGATCTACCGTTCTGCAGGTTTTTACGCCAAACCTAGTTAAGCATGGTTTGTTGAACAGCTAGAGATCTTGATGAGGTGCTAATTAGCAGAATTAGGTGTGCCAAGTTAGCGCTGGAATGAAAACATACAAGATGGCAGATCTCCAGGCACAGGGCTGTTGATCACTGCTGTAGATACATATTTCATTACATATCTCTCTCATTTACTCTCTCTCTAAGTCTCCACCATTAGCTCTTTAGCAGGCACTGCTAAGAGGTTTGTGCCGTGTAGCTCTGATGGTTTGGAATGTAGCTAAAATTACAACACAGTCATTTCTCGCTTTTCCCACTGGAAGGATGGTGGACGGATCAGCGTCACCTGGAGTAGCGGCGATCCCCCTCGCAGCACCGACGACAGATGATCAGCAGGACGGACAGCACGACCAGTATCCCCCCAAGGAAGATGGACAAGAGAACCAGCAGGAGGACATAGCTGTCCTGTTTGCCGGGGACTGCAGGAACATTCTGAGTGGACCAGAGAGACAGATCTATTATGCCTACAGACAAGCAGCTTAGGTGGTTGAACTTCAGTAGGTGAGGCCGCTAAAAGGTCAATCCTGCTGTTGGATGCTTGAGGAATGCCCTTGACCCCACATAACTCCGGGGGAGATACGCCCTTGTTTACTCATCCTTAACACATACTAACCACTAATGTTCCTGTGGATAACATGTGGTATGACATTAAAAAAATGTTTAAATCTCGACCCATGCTTAGTGTTTGTATCAAATTATCTGATTTACGAAAAAAAGAATTGATAACATCTGCTAGTTCATGGCATCAGCCTATTTTTAATGAAGAATATGTAAAAGAGTGCGATGTCATTGAATACATTTGGTGTACACACTTATGTCAAAAAATTAGCCTTCAGCAGTTCTGATAGCAACCACTGTATCTTTAAATAAATAAAATGCGTTTCATAATAATAATAATAATAATAATAATAATAATATTGTGGGCTCCAAAATTACCGGCACCCCTGTCTGGCAATGCGCAAATAATACTTTAAAACATTCTAAAAAATATACTTATGGAGAAACTCAAATTACCGATGTGAGAAATACTGAACGATATTAATGTTCCAATGGAACCAACCAAAATCATTTACTGATTTCATTAAAAATTAATTTCCTCCACAAGATTTTACAATTAATGGCACCCTTAACGATTACTGTAATAAACATCTACCAAATTTAAACCAGGTATTTAACTCCACTTATTTAAATTTTATTTAAGTGTTAAGAAACTATATTGAGCCATTTCATCTACACCAGCTTATAAAAATGAGGTAATACACATGCAATATCCCTTTGTCATCCAACACCATGACGAAAACTAAATAACCATCAGTTAAAATTCAAATTCACAAATCATTGAACATGCCACTGAGTACTGTCAGGGCAATTAAATCCCAAAGATATCGAACTGTTGAAAACCTCAAGAGTACAGGATGCAGCTCAATGACGTAGAGAAAAAACCAGACCGTGCAAAGCCCCCTTGTTCGTGGTAAATCAGCTTTTTCATCCGGTCATGGCAAAACAAAGCATGCAATTCTTTAACCAGTTTGGATGGGTAAGATTTACATATGAAAATGGTTAGTTCCGCTTGCGTTGTTGGCTGTGAAAACCATGCAGACTGTGCAGAAATTGGGTTTTTTTATTCTCTCAAACTGTAATTTTACTGATATTTATGGATAAATATTTTCGTTTTTAACTATCAGATTACCCGATTTTGATCATATTGGTTATATCCTGAAAGCTTTCACGTATAAGGATGTCCTTATTTGAAAAAGTGCACTATAGCAAACTTATTTTGTTTCTAGATTTTTTTTTATGAAACTTAACTGTGTTCTTAACTGTGTTTTGCCTTGATTGGAAGCCGGCACCTATATGACCACGGCAGAATGCACCAAGAATAGAGAGCACACGGTATAATCTTTCTACTTCATTGAAGCAACTGCATTTTGCCCCCCAGGATACTGAGTAGGATGGTGACAGAAGCAACAAAATCCCCAAGAATCACTGTGAAGGAATTGTCAGCATCTTGTGGTCACCAGGTTTCAAATAGCACCATCAGGTGCCACCTCCACAACCGCAGGCTGTTTGGAAGGGTTGCTAGAAGAAAGCCTTTCTGACCAGAGGACATAGAAGTAAGCGCTTGGAGTTTGCCAAATGTCATTTAAATTATGACTGCAACAAGGTGCTTCGGTCAGATGAGATCAAAATTGCACGTTTTGGTCAGATACAGCATTGTCATGTTTGCCGTCGAAACAGGAGATGCATACAAGGAGAAGCACCTCATAGCCACGGTGAAATATGAAGGTGGGTCATGTTTTGGAGCTGTTTTAATTCTAGAGGTCTAGGGAGGCAGTGGTTAAGATTAATGGCATAATGAATTCCACAAAGTAACAGGCTAATTTAGCTGACAATCTGGTTGCCTTCGACAGAAGCCTGGGACGTGCTCTGTACGTGGACTTTTCAACACAACAATGACCCAAAGCATACCTCAAGATCCAAACAGAAATGGTTCTGGGACTACAAAATCATGTTCCGCAATGGCCGTGTCAGTCACCAGATCTTAAGCCAACTGAAAACCTGAGTTAAAGAGGGCAGTCGATAAATTCAAACCTAAGAATGTGTTGGATTTTGAAAGGATCTGCTCAGAAGAATGGTCCTAAATCCCCACAATTGTGCACCTTAACTTTGTCAGAAAAATAAAGGAAAGGACTCCATGCTGTTATCTTTGCCAGAGGTGACTGCATTAAGTACTAAATGACGGGTGCCAATAATTTTGAAACCTTGAGTTTGTTGAAATTTATTTTGTGTTAAATGACTGTTAAATTTTTCCATTTTTCAGTTTCCAATAAAATATGAATAAAGCACTTCACACATGTTGTTATACAGGTATTTCATTTTTCTATAATTATTTTGTTTAAATATTTTTTTCATTATTTGTGCATTGCCCATTAGGGGTGCCAGTATTTTTGGAGCCCACAGTAGGCATGCATCAAAATCATTATTCTTAGCCAAATACTTGCAATGGAATCCTGGTAGACTTTTTTATAAATTAAATAAATTAAATTGAATTTGCTTTTGATTTGTGCTTTTCAATGCAAAAATTAAATAACAAAATGAGAAGGTGATGAAAAACAACTGTTTAACCACAAAACAGGAGATCACACAAACCTACTTGGAGATCCTAGGTCAGCATTAGGTTATTGCTCTCAAAGATCCCTCAGCACATGCACAGTTTGAGAGTAATGCAGGCCATAAGAATCATTGAATTTGCAAATCACAGACAGGAGTTAAAAGTGTGGGGCTCTATCCTCTTATAAACATGCCTGCATGCCATGTATCTGAACATGAGATACTGTATAACTATGGTCTTCTACATTACTTATTATTGGCAAGTACAGGACCAATGTGAGCCTTTCATTTTCAACTAACCAGAATATGAAGTGATTTTGAAGTAGGAATGGGTAGACCTCCCTAAATTGATAAATGTGTAAATGATGCAAAATTAAATGTTGTATTGACATAAACCACATTTCTGCCAGAGACTGCTAATTCCAACGCCTGACAATAACCCGCAGTCCTAAAAACCCAATCCAAAGGATTATCCAATTCGGAAAAAAATCACTATTGCTAGTTTCGGCAAAAAAATTTTTTAACGGAACATTTGGTACATAGAAGAAGAAGGAAAACGAGGAGGACTCGAGGCACTCCTAGAGTGCAAACCTCCGCCAAGAAAATGAGTTATTAACATTTTCCAAATCTTGGTGAGTGGGAGCAAAGTTCAGTTATCGCATGTCATACGATTTCAAGATGGCTGCTGTGGCGGCCATATTGTTTGACTGATCGCAGTGAAAATCAATAGAGTCCATCCCTGATGTAATAGCGACCCACCCACAAAATTTCAGAGATATCCATTCATTACTTTTTGAGTTCTCATTCACAAGCAAGCGAACAAACGGCACCGATCAAACAACTTCCTGCCAACTTCTTTTGGCGGAGATAATAATAATAATAATCAGAATAATTATAATGATCATCATCAATTTTGACTTGACAAGTCTGGATAGATCCAACACCAAAGTATTTATTTTTCAAGTCTTGGTGACTGCCAGAGCTCATTATCCTTGAAATAGCCCTTATAGCCTGTATCAGGTCTCAGGAAATGCATAGTGACGACCTACAGGCTTAGCCCTGATGACCACACTCTTTGCTCCTGATAAACATTTCCTTTAATGCATTGGGCCATTCAGTCTGGTAAATCATCAGAAAAGCAAAGGGAAAATTAAATTTCATAATCCATCTGACCAGAAAATGAGGACGGTGCACTCTAAACCTAGCCTCAGAGCAATATATCGGCATTGCCAACCAGTCACGGGTGTCATTTTTCTTCACCCCAACAGGGGGCAGGCTTCATAAATGTGCCACAGCAAACTTTTTAGAAGAGCTCGATGGCAGAGAGCTCAACAAGGGTCAATGTCTTCCATTAACTCCGCTACACATCAGCAATGGCACAAAAAGGTCATTGCATTTGCAGTCTTGAATGAGTCAAAGTCAAAAGGCACTCTGCCGCAACAATGGGTCGTTCCATGTGAAATCAACCAATCTGAGAAAATCCTTCCAACACACCATCTCAGATATGGCTGATAGTTTTGTATTTCTAAATGTATGTCATAACTAGTAAAATGCCAAAATTTCAGCTTCCTACCCCTACTACAACCCATCCAAAAAAATTATTATATCTTTAAAAATAAAGAGGATTGTATCATTAAATTTGACCCCGCGAGACATTTTTATATTTCAATTCTTCAGAAATCAGGCAATAATCAGTCTAGAAACTTGAAATTCATTTTTATTCAGAAACTACTGAGGATTGCAAATAAACAAACCATTTGCTTCTAACATGATTATTGACAGTCTTATTAGGGCTCAAAGTTAGTATAATTTAGAGTTTTGTCCATTTTCTGTGCCCCCAAAAACTATGATATCACCTCCACACACATCTGTTAGTTATTCTCTATGTACTTCTGTACTTGTAGTTTTAGGAAATATAACAGAAGTAGTTGGAGAATTATTTTCCTGGGGATGATGGCATGACAGAAATGTAAAATGTGTCATTCGTACATGATAAAAATTTGATTTCCAAGAGGTAGCAGAGGTGATACATTCCTGAAAGGTTTTTTGTGTATTCTTCTGTTCCTAAAGATATACTGTGAGAAATTTCAATTTTGTGTTCATTCTGTGAACACTTTTGTGGTCTGTTGACCTTGAACTTATAACCGTCCACCGGAAATATCCAAATATATTAGATTTACATGTATTCAGAAAATTTTTCTCAGAATTCTCCAGGGAATTATATTTTTTCACTGAATATGAGCAGAGTATCCAACTGTCCATTGGGTCATATGGTGCAACATGCATTTCAGTGCTGATGTTACATGCATGGCACAACATGCATACATGTCCAAACACATCAATGACTCATGCTGATGTCATTCTGGAGTCCAGTCATTTGCACAATCAGCATCTATGGAATCCTTGATCCTTGATGATATAAATACTCTTAATCATAAATTAAATCTAATTTTGCAAAAAGTTGTACCGAGACAAAGCTGAAGAATAGCACTGAAATATGGCTACGCCATCAACTAGTCACTCTTTATCCAATTGTTCGTTTGGTTTAGAATTGAATACGGCATGTCACAAAACATCATATACCAAAGGAAAACAGTAAATTAGACAATTCTCAGATTTATCTGAAGAGGACAGGTCACTGATATCATGGAGATCTGATTTGAGAAAGTTGAAGAACAAACCTAATCTATCAATCTGCTTACACCATGAGAAGTACTATTTGCTGAAATACACTTCATTACAAGTTAACTGTTGTGATCCTTTCGCTGTCCATAAGAATCCCATAAAATGATCTTTGAGAACTATTCTAATTGATTATGCCATGCAGATACAGGACCGCTTTGGGAAGTCAGTTATACCGGGACAGAAATTGTGCCCAACAACATGTGTGAAGAAGATCACCTCAAATGTGAATGAAGTAACTGAGAGTTCTGGTGAGGCATTCATGAAGAATAATACTTGATTTATAGGCCAAAGGATCCCAATATGTGCATTGAAAGCAAACATCTTGCTCATTTTGTTTACATTTTTGATAGTGATCATTTGTATAATCATTTCATAATGATTTTTCTTAAATATTTAAGCGATTATGACTTCTTATTAAGGTTAATTAGGATGAAAGTAATCGTACTGTGTACATACAGCTAGTTTGTAAGGTTTTTGTGCACTCAAAAATATGTAAAAATGTCACACTCTATAAAAATGGTTACAAGAGGAACACAAATCTGAAATTTCATACATTTGTTGCTTATGATGTTAGTAATGTACACACCAAATATCATTGCCATAGCACCTTTGCTACCTGCTGAAATTCACCTGATTTGATTGTGCGTGATTAACACTTTTTCCTTTTTTGAACTTCCATATGTTCAGCATGAATGGTTTTATAATTATATATGTTATATTTTATGAAAATATTCCTATAAATGTGCAAGCTAAATAAAGAACAGAATTGTTTGAATATTTTCTTGGTTTTTTGGACTTCTAAACATTGACTAGATTGATATTTTCTTCAATTTTAGACATTTATGGCACTCTATATGATCACCAGGGAACACATTCTGTTGCAGATTTGGAATCTACACAAAATTCTGAGTCAGCAAGTGAAATTTCAGGTCTCTATCATGTTTCATTGCTGAGTTATTAACATTTGATTTCTGGAAAATTTCAACAGGACAAAAAATTATCAATTTAACTTTTATTTCCGAACACTAAAATTGCTAACAACATGGGAAATTATTGGAGTAGGAGGCAAAGATTTTGGGATTATTCATCTAATACCATGTTGATAACCACAATAAAATTTCAAGTAAATCTGAGATGGTGTGGCGTAAGCCTATTGTTCAAATGGCATGGAATGACCCCAATGTGAGCGCACAGTATAGTCAAGAGCCTCTTTTGGAACTAGAACAAATAAGCAGCTGATTATGGTATGGAACACAAAGACACAAAGAGCAATCTGAGAAACGGCTGAAGTTTTAAAACAAAAACAAAAACAAAAACATGCATACTTATTGGTTAACTGCCAGAGAATTAGAGACGATGTCATGAAATGGAGCTCCCCGAATCAGCATTGCATATACATTGTGAGTATACAAATCCAAGCTTTCGCCTGGGCCCACAATTAAAGCTACGCTATGCCATATTATGTGTATTTTTTTTTCAGTAAATGACCCCTTGTAATGTGAAAGTCATCATTTGTAGGTGTTTCAACACCATACAGTTTACTGCCAACCAGCTGTTGTTGCCCAGTTTTTTATTTGTAAATATTCTTGATGGCCCAACAATAAGCTCCTCCTCTGCCCCTAACGTCACCACTCTCCGCTCTTTTGCACGGGACTTGCAAAAAACTTGTAATTTCACCAAGATGGGTGTGGTTTTGCAGGATGTGCGTACACCGAACTTGCATGGCTTTACTCATGTCTTGAAGCGTTTCCTCAAAAGCGCGCAAACAAGCGAACTATATATTGATTGGACAGATTTATCGACCGGAACAAAAGGAAAACTTAGCTGATGGTAACATTTGAGGCAGATTATCGTTGGCTTGATGAGTAACTTAGGTAACTACTCCTAGCAAGGCTAACCAGCGAGCTAGCTCCTATATCAGTCTGCAAATGTTACACATGGAATATCTACGCTTTGTACTTATGCTGTGATTGTTATAGGCACAGCTAGAACTTTTATTGGGTAAAAGAGATTTGAAAATCGGCAGGGAAGCCCAGACACGGTTGCAACCCCCAGCAGCTAGCAAAATGACAAAAATCTCAGTTAATCTTCATCAATCGATGATAACAAAAGAATTAACTAATAAGCTAACAAAAGCACGCATCAAGAACTGTCTGTGTGACGCAAGTTGTGAGGCACTGCCCCCAGGATTCCTGAGGGGAGTGGGGGAGGGAGTGGTTTTGTTTATTTACAAATGGAGTTAAACCTTGTGGGACCATGTAGTGGTTAAAAATCGTTTAGTGTAGCTTTAATATGCGCCTGTGATAGCGGCACTTTGTGTCACTTGGTTGTCAACCACGTTAGAGTGGGTGAGGGGGGAGGAACAGGTACGGCCATTGTTAAGGGGTCCAGACATTAGCGGCAGAGCAGCAGCTCTCAGAGATTCTGGAGGGCGTGGGAGTCACAGACAAAAGGAGAGGGAAAGAGAGGAAGTGTTTGAGGACTTCAAAGCGATGAGATGGCTCATTAGAAGCCTGCCGGGGCTCAGTCGCTAATCAGGAGGAAAATGTGAGAGGAGGAAGAGAGCTGCTTGAGGATAAAATTGGATCCCCCCCTCCCCACACACACACTCACTCACAAATCTTCACTGGTTCTGAAATCCCTGCCAGTTGGATCTGGCTCGGGATGAGGGCCAGAAATTTTTAGTTCCTCTTTCTTCATCTTCAAAACACCTGAATGCTCGTCAAGTCCAGGGAGCCTTCGAATTCCACTCAAATTAACTATTTTCCAAACATATAATTTTACCCCAGTCTTTATCTATTTATAACACTTTGCTTCATCGTGCGATTTTAATTACATTCCACGCGTCACCATTATAAAATCACATATTTTGCTTGTCGTTGCCAGGTGTTACTAGGCATTTAATAGTTTAACTGCTCTTTTTCTCTTTCGTTTTTAATTATACACTTTCATTCATTTTAAATTTCGAGATTTATTTTTTTCTAAAAATAAAAGTGTAAGTGAAATTATATTATCTCTAATATAAGCACAGGAATGTAAAACAGAATCACTTCCCTCTCTCCATAGCACACCATCCCACACCTAATCTTCTCACCCTAATAAGTGCCTACTTTTGAACCCTTTTTTCACCTGTAGTCCCTGAAGGTTACATCACTATTTCACAAGTCACTTGGAGACAAAAATTCTGCAAATATCATGAGAAGCCTGTCTCAACCTGCTGTGCAGACACGTCACCTGACTAATTGCAGTATAGGACTTATGAACATTGATTTTCTCACACTGGGTTTGCCAATCTATAAATGCCACAGAGCAATTTCAACGGCACCTAAGACTTGGTTGTTAAGTAGGGTAGGTGGCTGTTATCTACACACACCCCCGCACACCTATACAAACATTGACGTTAGATGGAATACCAGGTGACCATCTGCTGTCTGTTGACTGATCGCTTTCGAATCAGCCAGCAAAAGAGCACAAAAGAACAGGGCTGGCGATGCAACATTGTCGGTACCCTTAATTTCCCCTTACAAACAGCACCATCTTTCACGAGAACTGAAAAAGCATTAGTCCCATCCGACTCAGCCATTACCACTTTTAATTCAGAGTTGCTAAGTCTTGATGCCTGCAGCACTGTGTTTGATAATCATCAGCAAAAGACAAACTTGCACCGTGTATGAATCTGTTCATTAATACTGTCTTCAACATGAACACTCTAATAAAACAGGTTCACAATCAGAGCGTATTTAATTGCTAGTGTCCTGGACTCTCTTAGGTAACTCTAACAAAGCTCTCCCTGAACACACCTTTGTCTTATCCCACTAAGAGAACTACAACCAACTCCATTCTCTGCAATACTAAAAACTACAATAACCACGTTCCTCTGCCACACTGAAAACTACAATAATCACTCTCTGCTCCCATAGTAAGGACTACAATAGCCACTTTTTCCTTCCATACTGGAGTGGCTGCTAAGGAGTGCTGGTAGCCGGCATCGACACACACACACCCTCCCACACACACACACACACATATACAAACACGAATGTCACTTGCACACCAGATGACCAGCTGCTGTCTGATGACTGATTGCATTTGATTAAGCCAACAAAAAAGCACAACAGCACAGAGCTGGCCTTACACCACTGTCCATCATGAAGAAGTAATTACCCTTAGTTTCCCCTTACCCACAGTACCAATTTTCACAAGAACCAGCTAAGTATTGGTCCCATCCAAATCAGTCATTATCATATTTAGTTCAGAGTTGTAAAGTCTTGTTGCCTGCAACACTGTGTTTCGTCATTGTCATTGATCAATGAAGACACTGCATATTGCACAAAAGCCTTTGTTGATATATCCTTCAGCAGGAACTCTCAACTACCAATTATTTATAGCCTACCAATGATCAGAACTAGTAATCCAAACCTCAGTCCTTTTATTAAGCTTGCTGCAGTTTCTTTGTCCCATCAGGCTTGTGGCATAAAAGCAGGAAAACTCAAACGAGCAAACAAACAAAAACATCGTGGAAATCAGCTGAAAGTAACAGATACCCATGATGAGAAAGAGATGGCAGTTCTCACACTGCTCAGCATAGAAATGGACAGTGGTTGTCGAGGTTTTCAGTATTTTCAGTATGGAATTAGGAAGTTTTTTAGATTGAAGCCTAGTAGAGGAAATTGTTTGTAGTTTTAAGTATAAAAGGGGAAGGTGGATGCTGATGTTCTCATTGTGAAAGAGGACAGTGGTTGTTGTGGCTTTCAGTACGGAAGAGGAAGGTGGTTATTGTCATCCTCTCACGAGGGAAAGGGAAGGTGACTTGTGTAGTTCTCTTAGCAGGTAAGGGGAAGGTGGTGGCTGTAGTTCTGAAGAGGGAATAGGAAGTTCTCTCAGAAGAGAAGAGGAAGGTGGTTGTTGTAGTTTAAAGAATGGAAGCAGAAGGTAGTTGTTATAGGTCTCTCTGTGGGAAAGAGGAAAGTTGTTGTAGTTCTCAATATGGAAGAGGATGGGCGATTGTTGTAGTTCTCTCGGTAGCAAAGTGCAAAATGGATGTCGGGAGAACTCGGTGAGATGCCCTTAGAGGGTCTAGGACACAGCTAATTAAAAGCTAAGGATCTTATGGGGCGACTTATTGAGTTGTGTGTGCCAGATTTGCGTTAATATAGGAATAGAGCGTGTCTGAGAGGGTGACTCTTCCATCCAGCCACACAAGAACCACAGAGGCTGCAGCTTTGAGGCGCCAAAGTAGTTCAAAGAGCTAACACACTGGCCCTGGTGCCCGCGATTCACCCACTGGTTCAGAATCGAATTCCTACCATGCTGCCACCAACTATGGCCAGGAACTGCAACCAATCATGGGTATTGCACACCCATAAGAGCCCTGAATCTGATATTCTTTGACCAGTCACTCACATTTGGTTGTTTTATTACAGATCTTGAACACTGAATCTCTTGCCATATAAAATGCAAAAGAATATGATGATGTGAGGTTCAGTATTTCCATATGATCATTCAACA